>OZ025296.1:246260858-246612170 GCA_964019185.1 Maratus speculifer
TATAAGACAGGACAGAATTCAATTATTGTGCATGTTTATAAAGTAAGACCATATTTTCACCAGAAGATTTTAAATTGTTTCTTGAGCAACCCAAAAAACTAACAAAATCTCAAATACAATCACAATCACTAGATCAAACTAAAGTCAAGACAGTAGATTAAATTTTAATTCTTATTCTTTAAATATTTTATTACCATAGTTTTCAACATTAGCAAATATGTTCTTGGTGCACTACAAGAACATAACTTGTTTTTGGAATGGAATTAGGCACCTTATGCAGACATAAGGTGTATACTTTGACTGTAGAAACTTTCAAATTGATGTTGAAAAATTAAAATTAAGTGTATTTGATTCTAACTATATTTATTCATTTATTTTCATGTGCTGTCGCTGTTGGCCGTTCATCCTTCGTTTGGGAACGGTTGTTGACTCCTCACGGGAGTGGACCATTGACATAGACATCGGACGGCGGGGGGACGGATCGGTGCGCCCATGTAGTAGCCGATCTGGCCGATTTGCGAACTACGACCCAAGTCGAAGTCCTCGCCGCGAGAGTCATATAGGTCTGTGCGGGCCTATAGGGACGGGAAGATGGCACTCTGTTTACTAACTGTTCACAAAACATTAGCATTATGCTATCTATTCTAATAGATAGTTATATGATAAGATTTATAAATTTTGATGATTTTACACAAACCTATAACTTGATATGTGAGTTTCAGTGACTGTTCAAAACTACAGAGATTAAAAGTTTTTTTTAAGTAAATTATCTTTATTTCCATTTCTCAATTAAGAAATACACCTTTTATTCCTATTTGTTTTATTATTAAAATTTATCAACCATGTGTAGATAAAACATTATTCTACATTTGAGATATGAAAACTTATAACCAAACTTTACAATGTTGTAAAAGAGTATCAGAGAGAAATTATTGTAAGGAAATACTGGTTGAGAGTCTATTTTCTAAATACTAGTTAGATTTAATTTAATTTGGATTTTGGAATTATTATTAATTTTTTACTTTCTTCTATCTTTACAAGAAGAAAGTATTGGATTCATGAAAATTTTCGACTTCCGGTTTTCGACGGATTTATACGTTTTAGAAGGTCCTGAACACGTTTTGACTATTTTTAGAAAATGTCTGTCTGTGAGTCTGTCTGTCTGTATGTGACAAAAAATTTGTGGGCGCTCTATCTCAAGAACTAATGCTCGAAATTTAATAAAATTTTATATTCAGTTAGACCTTGATATGAATTAGTGCCTATTGGTTTTTGGTGAAAATTGGCCTGCAGGTGGCGCTGCTATACTACGTTTTTCATGATTTTCAAGATTGCTATATCTCAAGAACTAATGCACAGAATTTCACCAAACTTCAGATTCTGTGACCCCTTGATGTACATAGACGCTGATTAAGTTTTGGTGTAAATTGGCCAGCAGGTGGCGCTGCTATGCCACGTTTTTCATGTTTTTCATGATAGCTATATCTCAAAAACTAATGCACAGAATTTCACCAAACTTCAGATTCCACGATACCTTGAGATACATAGCCGCTGATAAGGTTTTGGTGTGAACTGCCCTATAGGTGGCGCTGCTATGCTACATTTTGCACGATTTTTGCGATTGCTATATCTCAAGAAGTAATGCAGAGAACTTCATCAAATTTTAGATTCTGTTACACAAGAATATATAACATAATTAGACGCTGATTAAATTTTGGTATTAATCTTGCAACAGGTGGTGCAGCTATGCTGCATTTTGCACGATTTTTCCGATAGCTATATCTCAACAACCAAAGCACAGAATTTCATAAAACTTCAGATTTTGTTACAAAATGATGTATAACATAATTACACGATGATTATGTTTTGTTATAAATCCTTCAACTGATCGTGCTGCTGTGCTATAATTTACACGTTTTTTTTAAGAAAAAAAAACTAGCTATATCTCACGAACTAATGCACAGAATTTCATCAAACTTCAGATTCTTTTACACCATAACATAATTAGACTTTTTTTTTTACATTTTGGCATAAATTGTCCAAGATATGGTGTTGCTGTGCTACGTTTTGCAAATTTTTTCTTATAATTATATCTCAAGAACTAATGGACGAAATTCCATCAAATTTCAGATTCTGTTAGGTCTTGATATCAATAAATGCTTATTAGGTTTTAGTACAAATTACCCAAGATGAGGCACAACTAAGCTCCTTTTCTCAGAATATTAATTAAATTTGGCTTTTCGGATACCAGAATCTCATTAGGCTAGGTCAAATGTTCGAGGAAATTCGATAGTGGGTAACTTTGGGGTCACCACGTTTTTTTTTTTTTTTTTTTTTTTTTTTTTTTTTTTTTTTTATTAAAATGTACTTATGAGATAGAAGAAAGTTTCGGGATTGACACATCCAACTAGTTTATGTATACTTTCGGCTGGCAAAAATACTTTCTTATATTATTAAAAGCTAAGAATATTATTTAGTTACTATGCAGTTATTTTTATCCTCAACCAATCTTTCCCCTATTAATAATAAACAAACTGTGATATTTTTCTTTTGGTTATACACTTGTTATATTATTATTATTATTATTATTTTATTAGGAAGTATAGAATGAATTACTCTCTTATTGAGAAATATTAGTATTATTATTGTTATTATTATTAATTGAATTTTTTTACATTATTTATTATTATTATTACTGTTGAGAGTCATACAATTTATTATTGCAAATTTGGCATACCATTTATTAAAAGATGTTGAATCCAACACAAGATTAAATCCAACAATAACTAAAATTAAAAAAATTATACAGTTTATTAGCGAACTATACTACTGAAAAGATTTAGTAAAGGACAAGTTTGTGACATAAGTTCATTGTTCTCGCTGACATTTGACCAACGTTAGTAAATTGGCTAATTAAAAATAAAAAACATTCGCCAAATGAAAAAAATATTAGCAAAATAAATTCGCCGTGTAGCCAAAATAATAATAATAATAATAATAATAATAATAATAATAATCCTTTAATGTATTTCCTTTTTTCAGCACATTAAAGGGTTAAAGATTATATATATATATAAAACTTAGCTAAAATAAGCTAACTTTTTATAACTGCGACAACGATTGTTATTAATCTAATTTTAACTATTCGCTACAAATATATTAGAAATATATATATATTAAAAACATGTACAGGTGCATACGCATGAAAAACGAAAAAGAAAAGAAAGAAAAAAACAAAAATTGAGCACTAGCAGTTTGGTGAATCTAATCGCTTGTTTACTCGCCAAATGAAGAATTTAGTCGCAATTTGGCGCATTGGCGAGCGACAGCGAGAACACTGCATAAGTTTTAATTTCTTTTTGATCGAAAATGCATGAAATTAGCAGGTGTTCTTATTCAGAAATTACTTAATCGCACTCGTATTTCCGTTTTTTTTTGCAAACGTAATAGGTATTTCAGAACAAGCTGTCAAAATAGACGTTTTAAACGGCATTTCCCGACGAAAACAGAAAAAAACAGTCTTACAAAGGGAAAAAAGGCCGTGATCACGTGTTCGAAATTGCTTATAAATCGATAAATAATTTAATTATCATAAAATGGAAAACTAAGTGCGATTCGAAATCGCTTCCATAGTCAAGCCTTCCAATTTTGTATCGTTGTGTTAAAAAATGAATTAGCAAATGTGTCAAAACGTTTTGCGCTTGTTGAGCAAAGCCCTTTGAGAACACCCTTAAGCAACTGTTACTTTCAAATTAACTCAGGGCATGTAAATTAAAACGCGTTTTAGAAAACGAAAGTGAAAATTTTACACTGTAAGTTGTAATGATTTTTATATGATACCTCAAATAATTGGAAAAATATTTGTCATATCATTTAAAAATCGTCGATAAATTTCGTACTGTAAAATCTTAATAAATCCCCCCCCCCCCCGTGTTTAAATCCATAAAATCTCGAGTGATGTGGTGCTTAAGCCAAAAATTAATACCACTAGTAAGCTTCGACTTGTATTCATATCATTATGTTTTCCTGCTCCCAGTTCTCCAAGTTTTCATGCTTTTGATTGTAAGAAAAACACAGTGATAAACCACTGATGGTATTAATTCTTGGCTTATGCACCAAATGTTGACTAAAAGCGTTCAAAATGATGTTATTAAAGCATAGCACGGCAGTGCTATGCTTTATTTATTTCCAGTGTTACTCCGTAATGTTATTTTAATACGGAATTTAACACTGAACGAGTTATTTACTAGACATTTTCCCACATTTTGTACGCGCTTCCACAAATTTTCTTCAAAGGATCTAATTGTTTAAAAAATAATTCCCTCCAATCAAAAAAATATACAGAGGTCAATGGACATATTTCCTGTAGCAATTAATCATTTTTACGTGATAAATAAAAAATAAAATTGATTTTTTTTTCTTTTGTAAGAATTAAAAATGGTATATTTACGACGTCATATTAGAAATGAAACGGAGATTTGCAAACATTTCGTACAAATACAAGAATCGTCAACAGAAAGCAAAATGAAGCATGATTTTTAAAATAAAAGGACATTTTCAAACATTGATCAAGAAGCTTCTAACAGAAGAAATATAGAAAATAAGTAAATTAAACTTTTTTCTAACTATTGTCTCTGCAAAATAATAGAAAATAACTTAAGTATATATATGTAACTAATATTTGAAAGCGAGTTTTTTGACACATTGGCATCAAAAAAGAAAAAAAAATTGCACCAAACCCAGTGCATATATGACATTTGCGCCAGGATTTCGTACTTACACCACATTTTTAAAAAATTCTTCGTCTTATATGTTCGAAGAAAATTCAAATAAATTTAGGTGAATAAAAATTTTCAAAAATAATAGCATTTGAGAATAATAGTATTTCATTCTTGGTATGTAATGAAACTAGTAAATCTGCAGAACTGGGTCTTCAAAGATAGCAATTTTTTAAGGCTAAACCGAAGAATCGTCAACTACTTGGTATAAGACTTTTTGGCACTGCAATAAATTCGCCAATTCTATCAACCTAAATATTCAAATCCAATGTAAACAAGTATAAACAATGTTTTAAAATATATTTTTTTAATTCCCGATTTGGTGATTTTTAAAAATCGTGCCTAAATTTGTTATGTTACAAATAATTAATCATTGGATAAAATCAATTTTAAATCAACGGTACTACTTGGTTATCCCGTCGACCAAAAAACTATCGCCAAACTATAAGATAAAATGCCAGTAATGGATGATCGTGAATGTCACATTCAATGACATTAAATACCTATACATATATTTAGAGATGTCATCAAATAATTTTATTTCCACTTTTTACTAGTGTTTTACCCATTTATTTGTACTTTTGTTATAAAAAATGCCAATATGTATAATTTGGCTATTAGTTTGGCGACTTATATAATTTGGCGGAATTGGTTGAAGGGATAACCAACCGAATTAACTTGTATTAAATTCATTATTCCGATGATTTTAATATGATAGAACACTACACGATTTAATTTTTAAAATATCGCAAAGAGTTTCTGTTGAAAAATAGCTGTTTTTTATACTTTAAGTTAATATTTTTATGGTACTACTAGGTTATCCCGTCGACCAAAAAATTATCGCCAAACTATAAGATTAAATGCCAATAATGGATTATCGTTAATGTCACATTCAATAACATTAAATACGATACACGTGTTTAAAATGTCATTAAGTGATTTTTATTTGTATTTTTATTAATATTCTACTAGTTATTTGGTTTTTCGTTATTTAAAATACAAATTATGTCAATATGTATAATTTGGCTATTAGTTTGGCGATTTGTAGAATTTGGCGAAATTGGTCGACGGGATAATAGAGTAGTACATTTTTATAAAACTTTTGATTCACTATCTCTATGAGTTAATAAAATTTAAGCACATTTGGAATATTCATAATGCGTCACCTTTATGCACAGATGTCTAATACTTACCATGTTGGCGCAGTTTTTTTTGACGCCAATTTGGCGAAAATTTCGTTTTCAAATACATATCACATATATATTTTTTAATTATTTTCTAATATTTAAAAAGGAAAATAAATATAAATAAAAAAAAAGTTTATTAATAACTATAGAACAAACGATCTACATAATTTTTTTAAATAAAAGTAATAGAAAATAAACAATTTATTAGTAAAATAAACAACGATAGCCAGGTTAGCATGTGAGGCATATAATATCCATTTTGTTCCAATCGCGCCAATGTATTGAATGTTCCAATGCATCTATCCCTAACTTTTCTACGCTGAACCCTGACCAAATATCCGATAGCGGTTTGAAGTTCTGTCGATGTTAATTTTCAATTTTGGGCAGAATTTCAATTCAAACATTGATTTATTTATCAAGAAGCTTCTAAGTGAAGAAATATAGAAAATGGAATATGACGTAATACAAAAAATAAAAAAATAAATACATTTTATTGATACTATGTCTTGAGGTATTGTTGGAGGAATATAATATTGTCTAGAGGTAAATGTCTAGAATTATACTAGACATTTATGACGTCATATTGGAAATGAAACGGAGATTTTGAAATACTTGGTATTAAGACAGGAAGCATGTACAGAATTCAGTTCTAGATGTAAAAAAAAGTTAACGATTTGGAAATGGATCAATGAAAATCTGTGCAAAACCCAATGGAGAAATGAAAATCTAACGTAGATATCACGGAGATAGATATAGTTTTTAATTGGGGGTGGTTTTGGAGTCTAGGTATGGTATCATGATCGGTATAGATTTGGAAAAATAAATCAGAAATTCCTACGTAGAAGAAAACGTAATAGTTAGTATTTCATCAAATAAAATTTTGTTCAAAAATTTAATTTAACTTTGAGGCCCTTTCACAGTTTTGCAGAATTGCTAAATTGTAACTAATGTGCTCATCCTGCTTGCACATATGAAGCCAACATGATGTTTAATCTTGAATTAGTTATACACTCAAATTTTTCATCACCATATTCTTTTTTAGCATAAAATGGAGCTATTGCAACAATTTAATAAGAAACGTGAAACTTACAATGTGAATATGCACTAATATATTTTTTTGCGTCAGAGGAAGAGAGAGAGAAATATGAGCACCTCAGACGTTCTCTTGAGCGTACCCCCCCCCCCCCCCATAATTCACTTCTAGCTATGTCCCTGGCCCTGGGTAAATTACATCAGTAATTGTGATACGATACCTCATAAAGGAAGTCCTGATGATCATTTTGAAATGAGCTCATCTGAATTCAGTATTTATTAAAAAACTTGAGATATTAAACAAAAACATAATTTGCAGAACAAATTAAAAAAACAAAATTTATTTCCTGCTCTATTTAAGCCCGAGAAGGGACAGATATTAAGATATTTGATTTATTTATTTCTACATTTAGTATTAAATTTTTGTATCAAATAATTTAAATTATGTGAATATTAAAAAAAAATAAAAATGAAATTCATACAATATGATACTTAAAAACCCTAAATCTTGCATTCCCTTCAAACGAAATCGAAATAAATCTTAGACTTTTTTCCAAACTTAACTTGCAAATATTTGTTTTGCAGATTTTGTATAATGTTTACGGTAAGTATAAATAAAAAGAATAGACACATCTAAATAGCAAATGTTCAGAAAAAGTCTAAGATTTATTTCGATTTCGTTTGAAGGGAATGTAAGATTTAGGGTTTTTAAGTATCATATTGTATGAATTTCATTTTTATTTTTTTAATGTTCACATAATTTAAATTATTTGATACAAAAATTTAATACTAAATGTAGAAATAAATAAATCAAATATCTTAATATCTGTCCCTTCTCGGGCTTAAATAGAGCAGGAAATAAATTTTGTTTTTTTAATTTGTTCTGCAAATTATGTTTTTGTTTAATTTTAAAAGCGCTATTACACGTGTCGTGCTGCAGGCGTCAAATTGCAGGCGTCTCCATGCTATCCTATGGGACCAGGGGAGTCGCTTGGTAGCGCACGATTCTCTTTTGTCGGAGCGTCTTTGACGTCTGGAACGAAGCGAGTCGCCAGTAAGAGCCAATCAAATGCTTGGAAATCCAAATGATGGTTAAGACTCTTCTCGAACAGCCAATGAAATGCTAAGAACACGAAAAAACGCAGGCGATTTTTGTCGCTTGCAATTTTTACGTGAGCACTTCGGAATATGATGCGGAGGTCAATTACTACTTCAAAATGTAAAAAAAGAGAAGCAAATTAACTTCTTCAGTACCAATAATTTATTTAACGCTAAAAACTTTTACCTTTTTCCATAAGAGTATTTAGAACATTAAAAAGGTACAATTTCTTTTCACGTTATGTCATATACAAAAAGAAAAAAAAAAAAAAAAACTGTCATGAGAATTAAAGATGAGAGGATAAAAAGTAAAAATAAATAAACATATACAATGGATTAAACACCACTTCACTTCCGGCGGGCATGGATCATTAGATTTCCTTATTTTTACTCTTCCATAAATAAAAGTTTTTTCTTGTGTTTGATACCTCAGTTTTTTTGTGTTGTCAGCTATTGGACTTTTATGTCAGTTTAAAAAATATATATTTTTTAAAAAAGTGCTTAACATAATAATTTGGAAAATACATAATTTAATGTTTCATCATTAAACAAAAGAAAAAAAAAAATCTGAAAAATGGCTTTGATATTTCTAGGTTATCCCGTCGACCAATTTCGTCAAATTTTACAAATCGCCAAACTAATAGCCAAATTATACATGTTGTCATAATTTTTATTTTAAATAACGAAAAAAGAAATAATCCTTCTATAGTAAAAAAAAACTAGCCTTAAAAGGAATGACTCTTGGAATGATGCTGATGTGGAAGATTTCCGGAACTAACGAATCCGGGTTGTCCACTCCTTCCATGAGTCGAATACACCAATCAGGAAAGGACTCCGTCTATGCATCGCCGTATGGGTTACCATAAAGAGAGGAAAGGTTACCATCGCCAACAATCGCCCAGTTTGTCGCCAACTTGGCGATATATCGCCAAATTTGGCGACCAAAATTAGTTGTCAAAAGTGACGCCAACTTGGCGATAACTGTAATATTTCGCCAAATTTTTAATTTCTTTACAACACCAGTCGCTTGATACATCATTTGAGAGGTTTGCAACTGCTTATTCATATAATGGATGTCTTGTGTGTTATCCCCCATTCTGCTCCCCAGGGGGGACACATTTTTAATTTCTTTACAACACCAGTCGTGTTACACATCATTTGAAAGGTCTGCAACTGCTTATTCATATTATGGATGTGTTGTGTGTCATCCCCCACTCTGCCCCCCGGAGGGGCACATTTTTAATTTCTTTACAACACCAATTGTGTGACACACCATTTGAGAGGTCAGCAACTGCTTATTCATATTAGGGATATCTTGTGTGTACCCCCCCCCCCTCTGCCCTCAGAGGGGGCGCATTTTGTAATTTCTTTACAACACAAATTGTGTGACACATCATTTGAAAGGTCTGCAACTGTTTATTTTTTTATGGATGTCTTGTGTTTCACCCCCACTCTGCCCCCAGGGGGGCACATTTTTAATTTCTTTACAACACCAGTCGTGTGACACATCATTTGAGAGGTCTGCAGCTGCTTATTCATATTATGGATGTATTTTATGTCGCCTCCCACTCTGCCACTCAGGGGGACACATTTTTAATTTCTTTACAACACCAGTCGTGTGACACATCATTTGAAAGGTCTGCAACTGCTTATTCATACCATGGGGTATTGGCGAGCGCAGCAAGCAGGGGTAGCCAATAATTTGGAATCGCGAAGCGATTACGCGGGGGGTTGGCGAGCATAGCGAGCAGGGGGGCGGGGCCCCCCTAGTTAGTAAAATATTAATAAAAATATTAATAAAAAATCGAAATAAAAATCACTTAATGACATTTTAAACACGTGAACACAATCAAAGGTATGAAATGATGTGGAGATTTGGTGATTTTCTGGCAACGTCGTATATTTTTGTTGACATATTAAAAATGTAAACAAAAAATTATTAACCAGTATCACAAGCTATATAAAACACCACATACGATGATATATTTCAGAATATTAATTAAATCAGCGTTAAAAGTTAATATATAGTAGATAAAAAGGTTTCATAAGCAGGTGTAATAAAAAATTGATTTTTCAAATCAAGATTATTTATTATAGATTAAAGAAAATTTATGAGGAAATTTGCATATTTATTAAATGTTTCACTTTCAACGCTTATTGTAAATACATGTATTTATACATAAATATATATTCATATAAAATCGTATTTTAATATACTAGGCTATAATGCCACACCAGAATGCAATTTTTTTAAATTAACAAAAGCATGAAGGTTCTTTGTAGAAATTATCACAACTTATTCGTGAATGTTACTTTCTTTCTAATTTCTGCTTTTTTTAATTTTTTCCCCTCATTATTATTTGTTTAAATTTCCTGTCGTTCCTTTAAATGTATTTCTGAATTAGAATTTATCAAATTACAAAATAAGCCATATACTAGAGTAAAATCAATGATACAATTTAATGATACAATTTTTTTTATGCATTCTTAATAGGATTCGAGATGCATGATTAAATTAACCAGAGTCGAGCTAAAAAAGTGATTTGGATCGATGTCCTTCCGTTGTAAATTTTAAAATAAAGTAAAATTTATGAACATGTGCGTACAAACATAGTTTTCTTATTGATGGTTTTTGTAATAACATGTTTTACAGTAATACTACAGAGTGAATGATACAGTGAAAATACTATATCGAGTTGAATATAAAGTTAATTTTGACCGAGCTTAGCTCGGTCACTGCTGCTAGTTTCTAATTATATTGATAACTTTCGCCAAATCTATCAGTAATAGTAAGTGTATTATAGTTTTTTTTTTTTTTTTTTTTTAAGTTTTGAAGTAATTTGCCAATTCAGTTGGTAAATTTGCCAACTAACAGTAACAGCATTTGTAAACGTTTGGGGGGAGGGACTCCTCCCCCCCCCCCGCTTAAGAGTGTTCTTAAGGCCCCTGTCCTCGCTCGAGGAAACGCTGGCGTGCTAATGCTATTCGTATGGGAAAGCATTTTTCTAATAACTCTGTCACATTTTGACATTTTTGAATATTTTTTTTTGCATTGTATAGCTGAGGTGCATGCCGACAGCGCACCTTTTTTACTTTTTCGATTTTGGTTGCAGATATTTTCTACAAAGTTAGTTTCACTTTCAAAACCAGTTTCGAAACTGAAAGTGCTTTAAAAAAAATAACTGCAACCAAAACCGAAAAAGTAAAAAAGGTGCGCTGTCGGCATGCACTTCAGCTATCTAATTAAAAAAAATTATTCAAAAATATCAAAATGCGAAAGAGTTATTAGAAAAATGCTTCCCCATAGGAATAGCATTAGCACGCGAGCGTTTCCTCGTGCGAGGACAGGGGCCTTAACTGCTCCGCTCAATAAGCGCAAAACGTTTTGACACATTTACGAATTCATTTTTTAACAGAAAGATATAAAATTGAAATGGCTATGGAAGCGATTTTGAATTGAACTTATTTTTCCATTTTATGATAATTAAATTACCTATCCAGTTCTAAGCTATTTCGATCACGTGATCACCCTTTTTCTTCTGCTTTCGTCGGGAAATTTGCTTAAAAACGTCAACTTTGAAGGCTTGTTTTAAACATGTATTGCATTAAATAAATAAATAAATAAATAAAAAACAGAAAACAGAAAAAAAACTGAGTGCAGTTAGACAGTTCCTGAATAACATCACCTGCTATTTTCATGCATTTCCGAACAAAAATAAATTAAAGCATATGTCACAAAGTTTCCCTTATTGATTTCAGAACACACCCTTAACGAGGCCCCAGTAGACAATTTAGATATTTGAAAGTTATCTTTTTTGAAGGTGTTTAGACCCATAATTTCACGGAAACTTCAGACATAAGTGATTTGGAAGCACCGGTCTTTTCGATTTCTGAGTGACGCATATCGCATTATAGCATTCTTGGGATGTTCCTCTATTTTAGAACCTCCCCCTAATGTTAGGTGTGAGGGGGAAGGCAGCGATTTAAAAGTGACGTATTTAAAAAAAAAAATGATAAATAAAAAAGGCCTGATTTGATTGAACAAAATTGGCGTTAAATTATCTAACGAGGGCAGAGTGTTTGCAATCAAATGATAAGAGATGGAGAGGCATGTGATAGATTACATATCTTTTGAAAAAAATGTTTATTACTTACCCATCATTCTTGCAACCGTTTTTAAAATCTAATTTTTTTTTTTTTTTTTTTTTTTTTTGACGAATTTACATGTTTTAGATACTAAAGTTACCGAAAAGCACATTTTTAGAAAAAAAAAAAAAAAAAAAAAAACTCTGAGTTTGTTTGTTTGTGTATCTGTAAATAGTCTATCTCCCTAACAAACTTTTACTCTCGAAAATTTCGTTCTGATGAAAGGTATATAAAAATTCTTCAAATTTTTAATTTTAAAAGAGTGGACGTAAAAGGCAATATAGCAGCACAAATTTTGCTTAAGGAACGAAGTTGATTATTAGTTGCCGAGATATTTTTTGAAATCCTGTTTCCCACCTTCTTCAATTTTTCATGACCCTGTATTTCATTCAAATTTCAATTCAGAGTTATATTTTAATTGAAAATGAGACGCTTAATTCGACGCAGTAAACTTAGTTAATGTGATTATTATTTTTGGAGCTATAAGGATGTTTCTTTTACGCAATTCGGTACTACTTGAGTAGTTTGGTGTTTTATATAACTTGTCGAAATGGGTTCATCAGCGATTCATTAATAGATCCTTACTATATTAAAAATATTTAAATATACGTTGAAATTTTGTTTTGGAACTGTGATGCATTTTATCAATAGTTTTCACATGTTTTATTTTCATATATTATATTATGTATATCCATGATGGGTAAGTATTACGGTGGCCCCCAACGACTAATCTTTTTATGTGCTCAAGTAATATGGCTGAGTGTCATACGTATATATGATATCTACAGTATGTGTATAATTCACGCCGCAGTATTTATTATAAGTGTTAAAGCACTTTTTTGTCATACTTTTATCATGATGTTAGGAAAACATATGTTTTCCATTCCCCAAAAAGATCAAATTAAAATTAATAAGTACTTGGGAATGATTAATAAAAATCTCTCTTTACTCAAATACAGTATGAATTATGGTAAAAAATTAATAAAGAATGTTGAAATAGCACGCAATATAACAGTTATAAATCATAAGAAATACAATACTTATCAAAGGACAATATTTTTCTTTTGTATTATTTTAGAACCATACCAAACCATACCATATATTATGCCAAAAACCGCAAAAAAAAAAAAAAAAAGTTATTTTAAAAATAAAAAACAAAGCTTAATTTTTTTGGTACTACTCTATTATCCCGTCGATCAAAATACTATCGCCAAATTATAAGATTAAATGCCAATGATGGATGATCGTGAATGTCAATTCAATGACATTAAATACGATATATGTGTTTAAAACGTCATTAAGTGATTTTTATTTCGACTTTTTTTGTATTTTTATTAATATTCTACTAATTATTTGTTTTTTATTATTTAAAATAAAAATTATGTCAATACGTATAATTTGACTAGTGGCATAGCTAAGGGGGGCGGTTGCCCCGGGGGCCGAGGCCAAGGGGCGCCAAATTGAGAGAGGTTTAAATTGAAATTATCTCACATACTTTGACAATAAATATAAATTTTTCATTTTTTTTTCTTTTTGCATGTGTGTCTGTGAATGTTTTCTTTAGTAATATACTTTGTAATATCCAAAAAATGAAGAAATTTTTTTTCTATAGGGATATGGCTCAACGCACTTTATATTTAAGATACGTACCTGAATTGAGGCGCAAAGGATTAGGGGGCGCCAAATTGAGAGGAGCGTTAAACCGAAATTATTTCACATACTTTGAAGATAAATAGGAATTATTGACTCTTTTGTGAGTGTGCGGGCGTGTATGAATGTTTTAAAGGAATTCGGTGAAAGTGGCAAAAATGGGAAGATCCATAATTGTCAAACACTGATGGAAATTTTAACTGTTTATCCTCTAGTCTATAAATCAAAAAGCCTGTTGGTGACTCATAGTCATATTTTTGGCATAAAAAGAACATTTTTCATTTGCTCACTGAACACTTACCCGTTGATCTTCCCAAACGAACCGCAATTGTTTAAAACCTCTATTCATTCTAAAATTTTAAAAACATACAAAAAAAAAAAAAAAAAAAAAACTCTTTTAGAAATAAATCTCTGGCATGTATATCCGTTCACATTGGCAGCGTATACTGTAAAAGAAAAAAAACGGACGATTTTACGGATATTGTATTGATAATATGGACACCAATACAATTTACTGCTTTTTAACGGAATTTTTGAGAATTTTTTCCAGAAATTTCTATTTTTTTTATGGAGGGGGGGGGGACTTGAAATTTGCGGAAATGCTTCCGTTAAAAAACAGTAAATTGTACGGCATCCCGATTACCAGTACAATTTCCGTAAAATTATCCAGTTTTTATTCCCCGGTGTAGATCTGCTTTTTAACGCAATTTTTGAGAGATTTTTTTAGAAATTTCTACTTTTTTTCGAGGGGGGGGGGGGACTTGAAATTTGCGGAAATGCTTCCGTTAAAAAACAGTAAATTGTACGGCATCCCGATTACCAGTACAATTTCCGTAAAATTATCCAGTTTTTATTCCCCGGTGTAGATCTGCTTTTTAACGGAATTTTTGAGAAAAATTTCCAGAAATCTCTACTTTTTTTCGAGGGGGGGGGGGGACTTGAAATTTGCGGAAATGCTTCCGTTAAAAAACAGTAAATTGTACGGCATCCCGATTACCAGTACAATTTCCGTAAAATTATCCAGTTTTTTCCCCCTGTGTAGATCTGCTTTTTAACGGAATTTTTGAGAAAAATTTCCAGAAATCTCTACTTTTTTTCGAGGGGGGGGGACTTGAAATTTGCGGAAATGCTTCCGTTAAAAAAACAGTAAATTGTACGGCATACCGATTACCAGTACAAATTTCCGTAAAATTATCCAGTTTTTATTCCCCGGTGTAGATCTGCTTTTTAACGCAATTTTTGAGAGATTTTTTTAGAAATTTCTACTTTTTTTCGAGGGGGGGGACTTGAAATTTGCGGAAATACTTCCGTTAAAAAATAGTAAATTGTACGGCATCCCGATTACCAGTACACTTTCCGTAAAATTATCCAGTTTTTTCCCCCTGATGTAGTTCTGCTTTTTAACGGAATTTTGAGAAAAATTTCCAGAAATCTCTACTTTTTTTCGAGGGGGGGGGGACTTGAAATTTGCGGAAATGCTTCCGTTAAAAAACAGTAAATTGTACGGCATCCCGATTACCAGTACAATTTCCGTAAATTATCCAGTTTTTCCCCCTGATGTAGATCTGCTTTTTAACGGAATTTTTGAGAAAAATTTCCAGAAATCTCTACTTTTTTTCGAGGGGGGGGGGGACTTGAAATTTGCGGAAATGCTTCCGTTAAAAACAGTAAATTGTACGGCATCCCGATTACCAGTAAATTTCTGTAAAATTATCCAGTTTTTTCCCCCGGTGTAGATCTGCTTTTTAACGGAATTTTTGAGAAATTTTTCCAGAAATTTCTACTTTTTTTCGAGGGGGGAGAGACTTGAAATTTGCGGAAATGCTTCCGTTAAAAAAACAGTAAATTGTACGGCATACCGATTACCAGTACAATTTCCGTAAAATTATCCAGTTTTTCCCCGGTGTTGATTTGCTTTTTAATGGAATTTTTGAGAAATTTTTCCAGAAATTTCTACTTTTTTTCGAGGGGGGGGGGAACTTGAAATTTGCGGAAATGCTTCCGTTAAAAAACAGTAAATTGTACGGCATCCCGATTACCAGTACAATTTCCGTAAAATTATCCAGTTTTTTCCCCCTGTGTAGATCTGCTTTTTAACGGAATTTTTGAGAAAAATTTCCAGAAATCTCTACCTTTTTTTCGAGGGGGGGGGACTTGAAATTTGCGGAAATGCTTCCGTTAAAAAACAGTAAATTGTACGGCATCCCGATTACCAGTAAAATTTCTGTAAAATTATCCAGTTTTTTCCCCCGGTGTAGATCTGCTTTTTAACGGAATTTTTGAGAAATTTTTCCAGAAATTTCTACTTTTTTTTCGAGGGGGGAGAGACTTGAAATTTGCGGAAATGCTTCCGTTAAAAAAAACAGTAAATTGTACGGCATACCGATTACCAGTACAATTTCCGTAAAATTATCCAGTTTTTTCCCCCGGGTGTTTGATTTGCTTTTTAATGGAATTTTTGAGAAATTTTTCCAGAAATTTCTACTTTTTTTCGAGGGGGGGGGGGGGAACTTGAAATTTGCGGAAATGCTTCCGTTAAAAAACAGTAAATTGTACGGCATCCCGATTACCAGTACAATTTCCGTAAAATTATCCAGTTTTTTCCCCCTGTGTAGATCTGCTTTTTAACGGAATTTTTGAGAAAAATTTCCAGAAATCTCTACTTTTTTTCGAGGGGGGGGGGGGACTTGAAATTTGCGGAAATGCTTCCGTTAAAAAACAGTAAATTGTACGGCATCCCGATTACCAGTAAAATTTCTGTAAAATTATCCAGTTTTTTCCCCCGGTGTAGATCTGCTTTTTAACGGAATTTTTGAGAAATTTTTCCAGAAATTTCTACTTTTTTTCGAGGGGGGAGAGACTTGAAATTTGCGGAAATGCTTCCGTTAAAAAAACAGTAAATTGTACGGCATACCGATTACCAGTACAATTTCCGTAAAATTATCCAGTTTTTTTCCCCCGGTGTTGATTTGCTTTTTAATGGAATTTTTGAGAAATTTTTCCAGAAATTTCTACTTTTTTTCGAGGGGGGGGGGGGGGAACTTGAAATTTGCGGAAATGCTTCCGTTAAAAAACAGTAAATTGGTACGGCATCCCGATTACCAGTACAATTTCCGTAAAATTATCCAGTTTTTTCCCCCTGTGTAGATCTGCTTTTTAACGGAATTTTTGAGAAAAATTTCCAGAAATCTCTACTTTTTTTCGAGGGGGGGGGGACTTGAAATTTGCGGAAATGCTTCCGTTAAAAAACAGTAAATTGTACGGCATCCCGATTACCAGTAAAATTTCTGTAAAATTATCCAGTTTTTTCCCCGGTGTAGATCTGCTTTTTAACGGAATTTTTGAGAAATTTTTCCAGAAATTTCTACTTTTTTTTCGAGGCGGGAGAGACTTGAAATTTGCGAAAATGCTTCCGTTAAAAAACAGTAAATTGTACGGCATACCGATTACAGTACAATTTCCGTAAAATTATCCAGTTTTTTCCCCGGTGTTGATTTGCTTTTTAATGGAATTTTTGAGAAATTTTTCCAGAAATTTCTACTTTTTTTCGAGGGGGGGGGGGGGAACTTGAAATTTGCGGGAAATGCTTCCGTTAAAAAACAGTAAATTTTACGGCATCCCGATTACCAGTACAATTTCCGTAAAATTATCCAGTTTTTTTTTTCTCCCGTTGTAGATCTGCTTTTTAACGGAATTTTTGAGAAATTTTTCCAGAAATATCTACTTTTTTTCGAGGGGGGGGGACTTGAAATTTGTGGAAATGCTTCCGTTAAAAAACAGTAAATTGTACGGCATCCCGACTACCAGTACAATTTCCTTAAAATTATCCAGTTTTTTTTTCTCCCGGTGTAGATCTGCTTTTTAACAGAATTTTTGAGAAATTTTTCCAGAAATTTCTACATTTTTTTCGGGGGGGGGGGGACTTGAAATTTGCGGAAATGCTTACGTTATAAAACAATAAATTGTACGGCATCCCGATCACCAGGACAATTTCCGTAAAATTATCCAGTTTTTTTCCCTCGGTTCCAGATCTGAAGTGGTTACACACGCGTAACCACTACAAACCTCCACTGATATTCATTTCTTTCAAATGAATCTCTTGCACGGGTCCTTGCTGCCTTAACGTTAGAAGTTTGCACGGGTCGGAATTCCATTCTCGGGCCTTGCCCGGTCTGAAAGAAAGTTATTTTGGCTCGGCCCGATCTGTCCCGACGCAATTTCTACTATTTAGAAAAAATTCAGATTTTTATCATATAATTAACATTTCTTTAAAAAATACTGCATGCATATTTATAGGATGATTTTACAGGAAATACACTATAGCAATATTAATGATTATTGACTTAGATTCTTAGATTTTCAACATCCAAATAAAGATTCATTAAAAATATATTGTGTTTAATAAAAAAAATAAAGAAAGTTAAAAACCTCATAACTAGGGATGTAGTCGTAAAAATAACAAAGGATATACGCGATAAGCAGGGAGTATTACTCTCAAGGCAGAGGGTATAACCTAGAGTGTGTATACTATAGCTTTCTTGAAAAACAGGGGGTATACTGTGTTTCTTTAAAAAATCCAGAAGGTATACGCCGTATATACCCGCATACCCTCCACTAAATCCCTGATCATAACTCTTGAATCTATATAATAAAAAGTAGCTTAATGAATATATTTCTATATCATTTTATTAAAAATTTTCTCAGAAACCAAAGGATCAATTTTCTGATACTTTTTTGAATTCATTTCTTTTGGGAAACGCATAAGATTAGCAAGGGTTTTTATTCAGAAACTATATAATCGAATGACGTTATCCACCTTTTTCATACAAGCAATTTAAGAAAGCGTTTTGAATTGAATTTCAGGAAGCGACAGCATGGGAAAGGAGAAAAATCTGCATCCACTTACAACAGTCTTTTATACTTCTACAAGAATATACAAGTATCTTATTTGCCAAAAAAGGAAAACGCTACATGATTCCAAATCCTTTCAATAGTCAGGCTTGTCAATTTTATTATATATTTACAGTTTAAAATTAGTCAGAAAATTTGTCAAACTTTCACGTTGTTGAGCAGCGAATTTAAGAACCACCTATAAGTGTATTTCCAAAGATTACGGTAACATAAGTTCTTTATCCCTATTAGTATTTTTACAAATTATGTTGTCTGTCCAACACATTTTGTGAACAATTACGTCTAATTCCGGCCTGCCTTGACTGTACATAGAAAAACAATGTAAGCCTGATCTCGGCTCGTCACGAGTCTGCTAAAAAGATATTAAGTCAGGTTTAGACACAAAGTAACAGTCCGATGCCGATCTCTACTGTGTACAAGTTTCATTTCTGTTTTGATGTTGTGAAACTAGGATCGGCTCGTGACGCAGACTTATACTTATTCTCGTTAAAGCCGTATTCGTTGAAAATATTAGCACATATGTCATCGCCTTTGCTGAAATCTTTATAACGAGCCGGTGGCCCGTTAAATTTTTTTATCGGTTCGGGCCGGCCCGTTAGAAAATTCGGAACCACCTCTCCAGGCTGGGTACGGGTCTCGGTCCAGGGCCGGGCCCGTGCAGACTTCTAGCCTACTCCATAGACCTCTAGCTTTTCTCATATAGCATAGGATCTGTAAATCTGTAAAGAATTGTCAGATGAATTGACAGATAAAAATTCTGCAGAAACAGCGTTGCCAGCGGGCTTCATTTTGTAATTCCGATTTTTTAATTGCCACCACTTTTTGAAAATGTAAATTTTGTCTTACTTAATGCCATATTTATTAAGGCGAAAACAAAGGAAATTTCGTCATTTGAAAAAATTGGTGTCAATCAAGAAATCTGAATTTCGAAAAAATAGCTCATTGGCAATTCTGCACAGAAATCGGGCACATGAAACTTCAGATAAAAATACTCATTTGGCGGTGAAGGTAAAATTAAAAATTGTAAGACAATTGTAAACCAAGTTGGATGAACAAAACCCATTTGAAATTGCGTCTGAGAATGAGCCCCTTACACTGGAAGATAGAGTTAAAACTGTATGAAAATCATATGCTAATTTTAATGAATGAATCCCCGTTGAAATCTGGCCCACAAAATCCGAGAAAAAAATTCGACGTTAATTTTGATTAACATAAATAAAATTCGTCGTTAACAGAACACACTAATAATCTTCGATTATGTTGATAAAATGTTTTTAAATTATGTTTATAGACTTCAATTTATAAATCAAAAGGCCTGTTTGGTGATTTGGAGTCACATTTCTGGTATCAAACGAAGATCTTTTATATGTACGAGGTGGAACCCGTCGAAATTCGACGAAAGAAAATGTTTAAGAAGTAACTGCTTCATTGATTTATAATAAATCTACAAAATTACTTACAGTAAAAAAATGCATCTTATATTGATCAGTCTAACTCTCAAACAAATATTATTTTAAGCTAAGATTAACAAAATACTATAAAACTCAGTTGTCCAAATTTTTTAAACTAAACTTTAAAATCAAACTTAATTAGTAAAATATAATATAGATAGACTATTTATCAATTGTCTCTTATATTTGGTATAAATGCGAATGAAAAAAAAAACAAAATTTATTCTGAATTGACACAATCATAGAATTTCACGTGAAATTAAAACCCGTCATCATTTTCATCTCCTCAAAATTTTAAGACGTACTTCTCATATCCGTATTCACCATGTTTGAAAAAACGGTATTTTAATTTGATCATTTTCAAATCACTTTAACTCAAAACTTAAGTTATTTATCTGATGTATAAAAACGAAATAAAACCGAAATCACGGAATTTTATAACAGACGATATTTTTTGCAAATTATACGCATTTTAATATATTTTTTTTTCTTTTTCTTTTTTTTTTTTTTTTTTTTTTTTTTTTGTTTAATTTTAAGAGAAAATGGAGTGGTTATGTTGCCACAATTAAAAAATTGGACTAAAAACTATACAAAAATTAATATCTCAAAAACAAATTGAGATAGAGCTTTCAAACAAATTGCATTTAAAAGTACATTTTTTTCTCTATACGACGGTGAAAAAATCGGAGATATGTAATGTATTAGAAGTATAAAATTTGCAGTAGCGAAAAATGCAAAACTGAAATTGCATGGGAAAGTGTTGCCATTCGCAAAATGACGTATGCGTTACGCACAGTAGAGGTCTGCACGGGCCGGGCCGCGGCCCGAAGCCCGAGCCCGGCCCGGCCCGCGGGCCGGGTTCGGGCCGATTTCCAATAATGGCATTCGGGCCGGGCCGGGCTCGGGCCTTACTTCTGAAGACTCGGGCCGGGCCGGGTCGGGCCTAGTCACTAATCTTTCGGGCCGGGCCGGGCTCGGGCCTTAATTTTTTTGCTGGACTGGCCGGGCCTAACTTTTTTTTCCGTACGAAGCCGAGACTGAATCCATTCTTCCTAGTTTTCATGGACGAAAATAATCAGTTCCTATTGAATCTTCTTATATGAAAATCCTTTTCTCGACTTTTTATAAATCAGTAATATTTGGCTTTGTCCAAAAATGTTTGCAAAAAAGGCATATACTTTTAAGCCGTCATTATTCTACAATTAAACATTAGAATTTATTTCTTTTAAAGAATCGTAGATTACTAGGCGTTTTAAAATAGAATTAAACACACACACACACACAAAAAAAAACACATGATTATGACGGAATTTTCTTTTAAACTGAAAACTGAAAGTTTTTTTTTTTAAATGTTCATTCCAAGGCTAACTTATCATAATAACATGATTATGATAAGGGGGCCTTGGTTCATTCATGCAAAATGAATACAACAATATGGGAGGAAAAAATATATTAAACATTTACATCTGTTAAGAAGGGAATGTATGGTTTTTTTTTTTTTCGTTCCAAAGCGATTTCGTCTTTGGAAATTTTACCATATACCGCTTTTTCGACTTTTTGTCTCCATTACAGGGAATATGGATTAATAATACTAGTGATAACTGAAACATTTACATACAACAAACAAAGATTCATTTAAAAGCGTAAATATCGCAGCCTACGGCACTTCTGCATAAATGGAGATTATAAACATGAAAAAAAAAAGACTAATATAATTTTTTTTGGTCAGAACTCTTCCATAAGATTATAGATCAATGTTCTGTAGAAATTCACTTGAGCCGGGCCGGGTTCGGGCCGAATTTTAAACTTTTTTCCAGACCGGGCCGAGCTCGGGCCGAAATTTTAACTTTCGGGCCGGGCCGGGTCGGGCCTATATTTTTTTCGTTCGGGCCGGGCCGGGCTCGGGCCGAAATTTTAACTTTCGGGCCGGGCCGGGTCGGGCCAATATTTTTTTCGTTCGGGCCGGGCCGGGCCCGGGCCGAAATTTTAACTTTCGGGCCGGGCTCGGGCCTGGAAATTTCGGCCCGTGCAGACCTCTAACGCACAGATACGTTTGGCCTTTATTATATAGATACTAGCTGACCCGTCCGTCGACTTTTCCAAACGATATGATTAAATAGGGAGTGCGAAATTGTGAGGAGCTTTAAACCGAAGTTATTTCATATATTTTGACATAAATAAAAATTGTTGAACTTTTCTTTTGTGTATGTGCAACGTTTAATAATTAAGTCGATTGCCTATATATCATATAGTGTCTGATCCACCAATTTTTTTTAAATTAGACGGAGGTGTCAGCAAGAAAATGATCTCTTTTTAGTTTAGTTATTAATGAACGTTCATGCCTGTATGATTGTTTTTATGAACTTCTGCACTGTAACCATCAGGTTCTAGAAAATCTTAAAAAATAAATAAATAAATAAATAAATAAAAAGAAAAAAAAAAAGATCAATTTTTAGAAAACTTATACACAGGTTTAAAATATTTTTCTGCATGTGCTCTGAAATTTTCGAATCGATATCTTAATTATTTTCCTTAATTTTCGCTGATTAGTGAAAATTCTTAATTTATTCCGTTTCAGCTATGGAATCAAGTTCAGCTGTGCGCTCGGTTCTTGTGAAAAGAAATCTCATTTTCGAAGAGTTTTTAATTAATATTCTCTACTAATTACAAAAAAAAAAAAAAAAAAAAAAAATCTGAGCCTTATGAGAATCAGGATCTACTTTTGACTACCCTCACTCATGTTTTCACGTACGTGCACGTACGGATAATATTTCAAGCCATTTCTGTCACATTTTTTTAACCGATGACTTTGACTAATCTCTTGTTCATTGAATCTGTCAGATCACGCAAAGTACTCAATGAATCAAAGATCAATACAGTTCCAACAGTTTTTAATAGCATTTATGAAATCTAATTTAGAATTGAATTGTTGTCCCTTTTTGTAAATATTTCAGGTTAAAATTCCCTAAAGATTTTCTGTTACATTCAGATCGGGGCTACGAGCTGGCCTTTGACCTGATTAGCTTCCATTCAAGATTTAGTTAACTTTGAAACATGAAGGGAAGCCGTTGTCCTGATGAAATACTGATTTCCTAAAGTTATAATAGAAGCAACGGGTAATAAATTATCTCTTAACATATCTTGATACATAACTGAATTCATTTTATTATGCATGAAAACAATTGGAGTGGTTCCACAGACAGCAAATGCAACCCAAACCATTACCGAGCCACCTCAAAATTGGCGCTCTAAAAAAAAAAAAAAAAAAAAAAAAAAAAAAAAAAAAAAAAAAAAGATTCCTGTCGTGAGTTATGCCAAACATATTCGTACAAATGACTGATTCCGTCATTTTAAAAGTTAAACATATTTGATATATACTTTCACTTAGCGCATATGGAATAGAAAAGACTATGCCTACATCTATCTATGTGAGGAATAACGAAAAAAAATTTGACTTGATAACCTCTATATTGACCGAACTCGTTTATTCCATTGCTGCATCTTACATTCATCTCTGCAAGTTCGATCGGAGGTCCCAGGAGTCATTTACGTGAATCTCGGGACCTATATGATAGGTTATGCATTGTGCATGCATCGCAAATGGGAAAATTCTAATCTTTTTTTTCATGCGGGTTGTTGTTAATATGTTGGGAATTGTAATATTTTTCCATCTGGAGGACGAATCTGTCAATTCGAGAGGAACATTTAATTTAATTAATTAATTAGCTCTGGATTGACATTTGGTCAAGAATCGCACAATCTCCGGGATCTGTGATATACAAGGTTTACCAAACGAATAATCGTCTTTTAAAAAAATCTACGTTCATATGCAGCGTTTTCTGCAGTTCAATATATTAAGGGTGTATTCCGATCCAAACTGCCTTTTTTTCAGATTTATTTTTAGATTCATTTTTTTTTTCTCAAATGCACCAAACTTTCGAATTCTCTTATTTAGAAACTATACAAGGTGCCGTGATTGTCGATTCCTTGATACATGCAGAAAATGTTGCAAAAAATGCTGTCAAAAACGGCGTTTTGGACCAAATTTTCCGAAGCGGGAGGCCTGCGAACGAAAAAAAGGGCCACGCTGAGAAAATAATTGCTTATAAATCAAATTCTAATTAATTCAGCGAAAAATTACATCACACGGCACCTTGTACGTCACTTAAAAAATCCTCTCAGCAAGTTTCATGTTTCTACTTTTAAAAATGTGTCCAAAATTGCATCTGAAAATTTCGAGCTGTTGAAGGTGGAAAATCATTTTTTCGAATACACCCTTAACTATCGATTTATTCTGTTGAGTTAATCCAAAGTATCAGACCAGATTGTGTGATCGTCGAAGTTAGTGGGGTGAATTAGTCCTCCAGTATTCATCCGGGATGGCTCAGTTGGAAGAGCATTGGCTGCTTCAGCCAGTAACATCCGTGGTTCGAATCCTGGACCGGACTTTTTTCACTCACTTGGAAAATTTACATTCTGTGAAAACTATAAATCTTTAATTAATCGGGTTCCACACATTTTAGTTTCGTATGTATGTTTAATCAGCTGAATCCTTAAAAATAAGGAAGAGTGACGACTCCTTTTTCTCCAAGCCAAAATAAGGCATTTTCTTCATTAGATGGAAAATAACATAGTTATTTTCTTTTTTTTTCGGTTGGGGGGTGGGGGGGGGGGGGGCGTAAAATTTCTTCCTGCCCCGGGCGCCAAAGTACCTAGCTACGCCACTGAATTTGGCTATTAGTTTGGCGATTTGTATAATTTGGCGAAATTGGTCGACGGGATAACAGAGTAGTACCAATTTTTTTTTCTATTTTTAAAGTGTAATATAACGGCTCAGGTCAACATTTACAGGTTTTTCATGCTTTAGGGAGAAACTTACCAGGGATAGTAAAACTGAAAATTGCAATTAAAAGAATATAAATTGTAAAAGAATACAAGTTATATCATAAATATGTTGTTTCTCTTTCCTTTCTTTTTTTAAAATTTAATCAAGAATGTATGTATGTATGTATGTATGTCGGCCAATTATCTACGCTATGGGATATAGGCCCTAAGGGGTGGGTTGCCCTCCGTGGGGGTCTTTCTAAGGGAACCTAACACGTATTTACGCAAGGTTCGAAGAAAACCACGGGAAACTCCGAACGGTTAGGCCGACGGTCGCGATTGGGTTCGAACCCAGCACCTACCGTCTACCAGTTTGAGGTCAGAATCTCTCGGCCACTGGTGGGGCAAATTTAATCAAGAATTGTAGTTTTTATCATTCTTATTTTTTTTTTTTACAATTATTGTATAGCTTTTCAGCGTACAATACATTTTCTTTTTATATTCCCCTTTACATAACCAAGAGCAGTTTCAGAGTTTCGCACTTGTAATCTCGCACGCTCTTAAAAATGCCTGTAATAAAGGAATGGTTGAAGAATATTTACTCACAATTTTTAAGGTAGATGGCAGCATCTTATAATTCTATCGCATATGCCGTATCTTCCCGTGAACCGCCATTTTGTTTCCCTGTTATTTCTCATACATTACTATTTAACTTTAAACTACAAAATGCAATTGAAATGATTATTTAATGATCGAATCATACATTTTAAAAAAAGATATTAAATTTAAAAAAAAAAACAGGAAAAACTGGAAAAAGACTGAAAGAGCAAATTTTTAATAGTAAAAATCGTTTGATTTACCTATTCATTTATTTTGTAAAACATTCAGGTAAAGTGAAAACAATTTTTTTAGTGCGTATAAGTCTTTAAAATATTTACTTTACGTTTCCTTAAAAAAATAATTGCAAAATAATAATAATAACAATAATTTGAGAAATAATAGAGAAACAAAATGGCGGCACGCGAGAAGCTACGGCATCTGTTTTTAAATTCTTTTGAAGTGTCATTTACATGCAGAATTCAAAGCGAAAATTATAATTATCCCCTATCGATAAATATTACTCTTTTAAGTTCTTAATACAGAGACGTTATTATTATTATTTTTAAAATTCAATATATTGTTTATGAAAACTTTCTTAGATGGCAAAAAACTGCTGTTTTCTTCATTTACTTTTCTCTACAATTTTAAAGCTTGTTTAAGTAACTGATAGATGGCGACACTAAAATGTAACCGATAAAATAAGAATGTTATTTTTAATAGGAGAGAAAAAAAAATGATAAGAAGATAGAGAAAAAAAAATGTAATTTAACAAATTACTACGATTATTTGAAAAATGATATTTTCAAAAACTCAAATTTTAAAGATTTATAAATAAATCCCATATTTATATTAATAATAATAATAAACATTATTTTTAGGATGATTATAACAAGTCATATATTATGTGCGCCGTGCATTGCACATTAATATTCCTGGACCAAAGATAAAAAAAAAAAAAAAAAAAAAGATTAAAGATAAACAACTTTAACTATTTAAAAATGTGAATTTTTACTTGATGGAATCAGGCTCGGACTGGCCAGCCGGCCCATCGGCCCGGGGGCCGGTGCGCCCTCCTCCAGGGAAAATTTTACGCCCTTAGGTGCCTCATCCGCTCTAATATTTTTTCACTCATTGTACACATACATTCTGATTAGTATACTAAATCCTAAGAATTCATTTTAGAATAATCCTGAATGAAGACACGAGAAGCACAAAAGAGATATTTTTTCTAATCACAATGAAATTAAAAATGTATCATAATAATTTCAGGATCGGAAACCAAAAAAGACATATTTGCAGAGGAAAACATGCACCGAATGAGAGCTTTAGGAGCCATGGCGCCCTGGAAAAATTTTTCTTCGTCGCTTTATTGGATGATATCTTTTAGATTTTAAGGGTGTATTTCGATTCAAACTGCCTATTTTCTGATTTATTTTTGAATTCATTTTTGCTCTCAAATACACCAAACTTTCAAAATCTCTAATTTGAAAAGTACACAAGGTGCCGTGATTGCCGATTCTTTGATAAATGCAGAAAATATTGCAAAAAAGCAATCAAAAACGGCATTTCGAGCCGATTTTTCCCAAGGGAGAGATTTGGGAACGAAAAAAAGGATCATACTGATAAGGTAATTGTTTATAACTCAAATTCTAATGAATTGAGCGTAAAAAGACATCACACGGCACTTCATACTTCCCTTCAAGAATCCCCTCAACAAGTTTCATGTTTCTACTTTTAAAAAAGTGTCTGAAATTGTATCGGAAAATTTCGAGCTGTTGAAGGTAAAAAAGCGTTTTTTCGAATACACCCTTAACCAAATATTTTGCATATTTTCAGTCTCTTTACAGTCCATGCCCTGTCTTATGGCCGTGCCTGAATGTACCTATAATCCTGGCTTTTGAAAAGCTACTTGAGAAAAAATCTAGTTGAATGTGTCAATCTCAAAATTTTCTTCTATTTCATACATCTTATTAATTTCAAAAAGTAGTAAAAAAAAAAAAAAAAAAAAAAAAAAAAAAAACTCTAAAGGTACTAACCATTTTCTAGGAAACTGGGATTCCAAGAACTTTTCATGTAACGATAACAGGAAAAATCCATGTAACCGATTCTAAAACTTGAGTTTTTGTTGTTACCGTTACAGGAAAAGTTCTTGGAATCCCAGTTTCCTAAATAAAGTATAGTACCTTTACAGATTTTTTTTTTTTTTTTTTTTTTTTTTTTTTTTTTTACAGTGCACCATACCAATTTTGATTTTCGTCTTAAATTTCTCTTTCAGCCAATTAATCGGAGTCAAAACGAAATAATTTCTATTGTGATTTATTAAAATTAATAGTTTTCCTTATTCAGTTATCAGCTGTTTGTGAAGAGCACACATAGCAGAACGCGATTTTCCGTCATGCACAAGCCGCCATCAACACACAACAGAACTAAGAAAAATTGAGAAAATTATGCAAAAATTGCTATCACAGTGTCTCTTTCACGCCGAGTGATTTCCAGAAGGCCTACTGCTTATAGCTAAAAACACGCACAAAAAATTTTGTTCTATACTGTAAAAAAAAAATCTGTAAAGGTACTACACTTTATCTAGAAAACTGGGTTTCCAAGAACTTTTCCTGTAACGGTAACAACAAAAACTCAAGTTTTAGAATCGGTTACATGGATTTTTCCTGTTAGCGTTACATGAAAAGTTTTTGGAATCCCAGTTTCCTAGAAAATGTTTAGTACCTTTCACTGAGAAAAAAAATATACCGCCTTCGCCAAGAATGAATAGTTAGTCATTTTCTGAATACCTAAACTAGAATTACAAACGACCGAAAAATGCGAATAGGTTGATCTACTAAGCTGAATAACCGAAATGACCTAACATTTCTAGTCCCGTGTTTTCAAGGTGACGAAACGATATTGACTCGTCTCAGTAACGAGAAATTATAGCTGGATTTCTGAAATAGTTTCAAAAACTAGAATTATAGTTACTAAATCAAACGTCTTGTGTTCCCAACAATTTGCTGAGATTTTTAAATAAGTATTACAACAAGAATAAAGAAAAGCTCTCTTGAATTCCTGTACTAGATTCTAGAACTCTCATATAATGGCAACTAGAATTTATAAGGATGACATGGAACTATTTTTTCTAGAGCTACAATTTAGATTCTAGATTCCAGAACTGTATTTTTTTCTCAGTGTTACAGATTTTTTTTTACAGTGTATTCTATGCTTAACTTTATATAGTTTTCGTTAGTCAATAATGATAATCGCGCAGACATTATTCGAATTCATTTCATTATCAGATGAAATTATTTTGATCACGTGATCGCGCGATTTTCTACCTTTCGTTGACTGGCTTTTCTGCTTTCGTCGGAAAATGCGGTTCAAAAGATCATTTTTGACGGCTTGTTCTGAAAAATTTATTGCGTTTGAAAAAAAAAAAGTGAGTGTGTGCGACTTGATAGTTTCTGAATAACAACACCTGCTAGTTTCATGCACTTCCGAACAAAGATGGATTAAAACTTATGTCACAAAGTTGCTCTTTTTGATTTAAGGACACCCTTAAATCAGCTCCATTTAATATGCCTACAGTCTTATTATTCTCTTGCGTATATTTTCTTGTTTCATTTGAAAAGATTATAATGTTTAATTTTCCGAAAGTTTTCAATTATACACATTTTAGATCAGATCACCAGGGAAAGATTTGCATTTTTTAAGGCAATAAGAATTTTAATTTATGTATCCTTTTAGTATGTTAAATTAAGATATTGAATTTTTGTTTTTCCTAGATAATGAACACACACACATATATATGTGCATATGAGTGTGTGTGTTTGTAATATTTTATACAGACGACTGTTACATTTACACTTTCATAATGGAGTAACACATGTATTAAATTATATCGATATATCGAAAATATTGATGTTAGGTCAGGGGCATATTACGATATTAAAATTCTGATATCGGCCATTCTACTAATGAAAAGTCTTAAAGTCATTTTAACGGGATGCAATATACTTATAAACATCAATTCAGAAAAATTAGCACATTGATTTTCTTTAAATAAATGAAACTGAAATAATTAAGAAACATCACATTTTATTATTTAATTATTAGTTAAAAAACATACAAAATCAAAATTAATTAATTATGACACATCAATGGCTTGATTTGTATAAAAAACATCACATTCACTCAATATAACAATTGTGCAATGAGCTGACAATGTTGTTGCGAAAGACAGTTAGTTAACTGGAAAATGTAATAAGCTCCATAATCTTACATTTACAAAAATCATTTCCTGTGAAACCTTGAAAAATCTTTTTAAATGTGTAACCCTGAAAGAAAATTAAAAGCCAAATTTAATACAATAATATCAACAATGTAAAATGACATTATTAATGCACAAAATGAAGAAATTACCAAAGAAAGGAGAACATTTCTTACATTACTTATAAATTATCTAGTACAGTAGACTCCTTCGAATCCGCAATGTAAAATCCACAACTCTCTAAAATTCATGCATAATTTATAGATGTAAACATTGAAATTTTCAGTTCAGACTTAGGGACAAATCTGACCTTTTAGCTCCACAAGCCTGGGAGCTTATGTGCCCGTCCGTTCTGTATGTGCGTAACGCGACAGCTCATGATAAAAATATCGGATTCACTTGAAATTTTGGATATACAGTAGACTCCCTCAAATCCGCACAGCTTGGGACCAGAGGTTGTGTGGATTTTAGAATTTTGCGGATTTCTGGTCATTGCTTTGTTTACATTTTTTAAACAGTAATTTGAGTGCAATTAACATAGTGCAATCAGAACTATAATGAATGCTTACAATATAATAAAATATTAAAATAAGTAATAAACTAAAATAATAAAAATTTAGATAGTTTTTTAAAATGATTGAAGTATTAACAGCAAAGGTCAAGTTAATAATAAATAGTGTATGATTAAATATTCATTATAAAGATGAAATGTATTTTTCCAAAATTATTCAACACAACTTGCCTCATAGAAGTACATTATTAATTCACATCAAAATCATGAAATAAGGATTTTTTTTTTCAAGTTTAGCCAGGCTTAATAACCAAAAAATCTTGATTAATACATAAATATATTTGGTAAGAAGATTGTAATTACCAGTGATATCAGCAATATCTAGAATTTTTTCCAAAAAAATGTGTTCTTCCTTCATGAAGAAAACATGAATAGAGTATTATTAAGAAAATTACAAATTAAAAAATATATGGAATCGATACAAAATTTAAAAAAAGCAAATTTTGTCCCAATATCCAAACTGGAAATTTCATTGTTTACATTCATAAAATGTGGGCGGATTTTAGCGAGTTGCGGATTTCTGGTTTGCGGATTTGAGGGAGTCTACTGTATGTACATTCTGATAAGATGCTTCCCTGATTAGTTTTTGGAGTTCATTCGATATGTATAAGATGGGAAACAGGGGCTCATGCCCCTCCCCTTAATTTATATAAGTTTTTTTTTTCATGCAAAAATATCAGTTTTCGTTTAAAATTTAGTTATAGGATCATTCTGGTGAGGCATCTCCGTGATTAGTATTAGGTCATCATTGAATAAGGATAAAGAGGAGGAACGGGGGGCTCATGCCCCTCCCCTTAATTTATATAAGTTTTTTTTTTCATGCAAAAATATCAGTTTTCGTTAAAAAATTAGATATAGGATCATTCTGGTGAGACACCTCAGTGATTAGTATTAGGTCATCATTGAATAAGGATAAAGAGGAGGAACGGGGGGCTCATGCCCCTCCCCTTATTTGATATAGATGGGTTTATCATGCAGATTTCTGAATTCTGGCTTTTTGAACGGAATTAACCTGAAAATATAAAGCTGTAACGTGCAATTAGTATGTATAGCCTGTGAGCTCAATGCCATCAGTTTAACTGGGCAATATTCTTTTTATTTATTTTTATACCAGTTCCATATATTTTTTAAAATGTAATTTTGGTTAATATTACTGAATTCATGCTTTTTCAGGAAGGAAGAATAAATTCATTTCCGAAAGAGGGAAAAAAAAAAAAAAAAAATGACGATATTGCTGATATCACTGGTAGTTACAATATTTTTTCAAATATATTTATATATTAATAAAGCTTTTTTGGGTATTAAATCTGATTAAACCTGAAATAAAATTTCCTTATTTAATAATTTTGATGTGAATTATTAGTATATCTTTATGAGTCAAGTTTCACTGAATAATTTAAGAAAAATGCATCCGATTTTTATAATGAATATTTAAATATACATTATTGGTTATTTACTTGACCTCTATTTTTAATATTTTAAAAATTACCTTAATTTTTACTAGCTGCACCCGTCGAAATTCGACGGAAAAGAATATATATTAGATAAGTATGTTACATTTAAAACTTATGAATAATAAAAATGAATGACATAAAAGAAAAATGTACTTAGAAGAAAATATAAATTTTATTCAGTTTTATCTATAATAAATAGAAAATCAGTTTTCATATTGGTTCAATGATAGGTTCAATGATAGGTTTTTTATTTTCTTTTTGAGTTAAGATTTATCTTTTCTTTTCGAGTTAAAGTATTTCTTTACATACGACATTAGTTGTTGTGTTGCTTTTTGGAACTGTTTGCACTTTCAAATTTTTAAATGAACGTACTCAAGACATCGCAACATATGCCGTGGTTAAATACTGGCTCAGGTAAATAAATATCAACAGAATCCATTCTTTGCCCTTGTGCTTTATTAATTGTCATGCAAAACGCAACACGAAAATTGAAAACCTTCTAAATGAAAAGGGAAGAGTTGTATCTGATGGCATTAAATCCATTCTAGGAATCAAAACTTTTTTTGCAACTCCCTTGCCAGTAGTAACTGCTAGATACAAAAAATTATCGTACATGTTTCGTACAATTTACCTGGTCCCTTTTAAAAGACTTTCGTGAGGACTTAAATTTCTTAGTAATATTAGAATTGCTTCGATTTTTAATGTGAGAATGTGTGGAGGCAATCCACTTAATTCTAAGCTATTTAAAAATTCCGGTGGAAATTGGAGGATTTCTTTTTCACTTTCAGTTATTAAATTATTTCTACTCATGTATGTTCTGGATATGCGAGGTATAAGGTTAATAACTTTATGGTTAATTTCACTGCAATGATCGTTTTTCGGGACTGGAATTGAAACTTTAGCCAATTTGGTGATACTATCTGAAAATGAAAATCCTTTTCGAAAAATTTGGGATACGATGTCATTTTCTGCTATAATAGACGGTGGTAAACATACTTTATTTGAGTCTCCAGAGAATTCTTCATTCATGCAAGAATTCCTCCATTACCTATTTTAAGCAAAAATTCCGAAAGTTCAGTTTCTTCTGGTCTTAATCACATATTTTTTTAACAATTTAAATATTTTAAATTATGACCAAAGAGTCGAAAACTGAATGCAGTTTTGAACTATGCTTTGTTTTGCTCTTTGTTTAGTACCAATTTTGTAATTGTGGCAACAGAATCGCTGCATTTTCCCATAAAATTGGAAAAAAAAGGAAATTAAAATGTGTATACTATTTTAAAAGTCTCTTAAAAAATCCAGTGAATTTATGTTATATTTCGTTTAATAATTTGGGTAATTGTGTTTTATAATATTTTATTAATATTAGCTTAAAATAAAATTTTTTGAGAGTTAGACTGACCAATATAAAATGTATTTTTTACTGTAACTAATTTTCTAGATTTATTATAAGTCAATGAAACTGTTCTTTTTTAAATATTTTCTTTCGTAGAATTTCGACGGGTTCCACCTCGTATTTGTAATATCAACAAAACATTTTAATTATTACAGAAGCAGGGAGTTACTAAAACTGCATAACCAACCCAATACACATTTACAGCACTTGCAATAAATTTAATTTATTAGTTTGTAGTCTCCATGAACTTTTCATAATTAGTTTTATTGCCATGACAACGAAAAGAAAACGATATCTTTGTTATTAAAAAGAATAAAAATTTTGTGTTTATTATTGAAATGTAGAAAACGTTTTATTTATTTTTATTTTAAATAATAACTTAATACAACGAAATGATTGTAATTAATTTTTGATATTATGTAAAATAGAAAGATCGTAATACCGGCAAATCACAGGTTTTATTCCTTTTTTTTTTTTTTTTTTTTTTTTTTTTTTTTTATTAATATGACATCAGTTACATTCTCCTGATTGGTGGAAAGTAATAAAGAAAAATAAATTTCCATTATAGTGAGAAAAGCTTAACCTGTTGCCACTGTTTTGAGGAAATGTCGCGAAAAAGCTTTTAAAATTAAAAATAAAATATAAAAATGGAAATAAATTAAAATTTAGCCAGAATGGGCACATCTACACATGAACAGCTTTCGTTTAAAAAAATAATTATCAAAATCGGGCCAGTAGAAAAGCCAGGGCTGATGACTAAAAAAACAGCCAGGTGTTTTAAATATATAGATTATTTTGGTTTATTACTTTATTTAATTATTTCAATATTTTACTATATTGTAAGCATTCATTATAATTTTGATTGCATTATTAATTACATTCAAATTAATGTTAAAAAATGTAAACAAAGCAATGACCAGAAATCCACAAAATTCTAAAATCCGCTCAACCTCTGGTCTGATGCTGTGCGGATGCGGATTTGAAAGAGTCTATCGTTTTAACAACTTGATGTAGCTATTTAGTTTTATAAGTTAAAAAATATATATATATAATATATGTATATATATACGTATTTATATTTATAGAAACTGTTTTTCTTATTCAGCTCGAGACGTATTAAATATTTTAATACCTTCTGATGTAGAGAATGTATCAATGCTAAATGAGTACATATGAATATTTACAACCTAAATATTCATTTGTTATATATATACCGTTGTTAGAAATCTGAACTGCATTATGAATGATAATACTCAACATTTAAAAACAAAATGAATTAGAAAGAATGATAATAATAAAACACACTAAATTTATAAACAAATATTTCTCATTGTAGCATGTACTGTACTATGATTTGGTTTAATTTCAGCATATTAAAAATAAATAAATAAATAAAACATCTGCATTTTTGCCCCTAAAAATTGTTGAACCTTTTATTATTATTACAAGTCAAAATTGTCGATAGATAAAAATTCAAATAACAATAACAATAATAATATGGAGAGAAAACACAGTTTACTTCAAGAAAAACTGTTTTTACTTATATAGTCTGTAAAGGGTAAAAGAAAAAAAAAAGTCACAAATATCTACAGTACTTTAGTATTAAAAATCTTATTCCTGGGTTTCTTAACAATCAATAGTCACATAAATATTACGATTGAGGGAACAAGTAAGTTTTCGTGGAATAAAGAATTAAGATATGAGATAATTCAGCATCTATCCATTATCTAATATAAATTTCAAAATTTCTTTTCAAAACTGATGTCTGATAATTAAAATATTGCGTTTTTAAAAATTATCAAGCTAAATTTTAAATCTTTTTAATCCACTTAGTCCAGAGACAAATATTACAAGGGACCACAAAAACTTTTTTAAAAATAATTATAATACATCTCTAAACATGTATCAACCTATATATCAGTGCTTATAATATGCACACATTAAATAAAAACGTCTACAAGTAATTTTAACAATTCTATAAGCATTTAAATTCGTTTAATGCTGTTATTTAGTGTCCGCCTACAGGACTAAGAAAGTTAAAAGACAATGGATTTTAAAATATGCTTATTCAAATGAAATTATTTGCGTTTTAAGAAGAATGTTCATAATATACAATAAATAAAAATTCAGCATGAGAGGTTAACTTTTTACTGAAGTAAAATGACACTTTTTTTCATAGGTTTACAATCATTATTGAACACCTGTAAGGCTCAATTCTTGCTACATTCTCGAAATCATTTTCATTCATAAATTCCTTAATATTTTTATCCCGAAGCTAAGAAATTGAACAGCGTTTTTCTTTAAACTTATAAAAGTAACAAATATTTTAGAAAATGCTATCAAAGTTTAGGAATCGTTTTTAACAATGGTGAAATGGTGTTTATCTAGGAGCAATTTGTTATGAAAAATTGAATACTAGGTAAAACGCTGTCCAATTCTTCGGCACTCGAATTTGAATACCCGAAACATTCAATTAAATAACAATGAAAATGAGGTTGCGAATGTGTCAAAAAGATAAGCCCAGAGTTCTCATTGTCGCTCGCCATTGCGCCAAATTGCGACTAAATTCTTCATTTGGCGAGTAAACAAGCGATTAGATTCGCCAAATTGCTAATGCTCAATTTTTGCTTTTTGTTTTTCATACATATGCATACATACATATTTTTAATATATACATATTTTTAATATATTTGTAGTTGAAATTATATTTAATAAGAATCATTGCCGAAGCTATAATAATTTAGATTATTTTAGAACATATTGAAAAAAAGGGGGTACATTAAAGGATTAAAGATATATTTTTTTGTGCACTACACGGTGAATCTATTTTGCTTATACTTTTTTCATTTGGCGAATGTTTTTTGTTTTTAATTCGCCAAATTTCTAACGTTGGTCAAATGTCAGCGAGAACACTGGATAAGCCTTGTTAAACTGGAAGAAAAAACACTTCCAAAAATTTTTACTTAAAAGAAATACGTACTATACTGCGGTACTGATGATGTCCTTTCGATTTCTTGCATGAGTTTTCTGCACGCTTCTGAATCAACGTCATCACCCAAAAAGAAATCGTCTAACTTTTCTAACGAATGATCTGTTTGTATTGGGGCACTTGGTGGTATTCTATTCACTGGCGTCGACTGACCGATTCTGTTATGAATTGGAAGATGGATGCTAGTATTTGTTACTGGAACATATTGGTCCATATCCAAGAAGTCTATGGTGTGATTGTTTTCAGGTTCTGGTGTGGAGGATTTATAAAGTCCGATGAAATCGCTAGAGAAAAAGTCACTTAAGTTTCTTGTGTCTTTATCTCCATTGAGAACTGGCCAACAATTAGGTTGCCAGATATCCGTGCTGGACTGGTTACACTGATCTCGAGAAACGTGGAAAGGTTCCTGTGGAGGTGTCAAACGGTTTTGGTCTGGTGGGGGAGTGTAGTTTGGTGTGTATTCTGTAAAGATAAAGATACCAAATAAATGCATCAATTTACAACAAGGCTGGAGAATGATCTTAAAATAAAATTATTAAGGCAGAAATGTAATTCATATATTGATAATGATGCTGAGTATTATTGTCACGAGTGTCTCTTTGAAGCTGATTTGAACTTTCTGGTAACATAAAATGGCATTTGTAAAAGAAACAGTCACTTTTAGAGCTTCAAAAACATTTAAAAAAATGATTTCTCTAGAATCTTATAATTAACTCTAATCATTTGGTAAAGGAAATGTGCAATCAAGACAAAGGTACTGGTGTTTACCAAAGTTACAAAAGCTCAATTTTTTTTTTTCAGATTTCCTTCTACCTTTAGAAAAAATTAAATGTACCACGATGCTTTGATAAATTTTAGAATGCCTTAGAAAAACTGTTAAAGAATTAGTTTTTTCAGCCCTCATGTGAACGTATACTTTATTTTGTATAAAAATGCATGAATTATGGCAGATTTCCAGTTCTTTGAAGATTATAATCACAGTAAGAAATAACATTTTAATTTTTTCATTCAAAATTATTAACAATTCAATTATTTTATTTGTACCATCTAATCTACTTGAGCTTAGCATTTATGTTTTTACTAAGTTTTCAAAAGTTATCGTTTTAACCACCAGACCAAATTTTTTATTAAAAAACTCAAAAATTCGTTATAAATACTTTACGAAAAACTAATGAGACTTTATAGATGAGATTGATGGGATGATAAATTTGCTCGAAATTATAATTTCAAAGTAATTTTTGGCCTTGAAATAATAATAAAAAAAAATATGAATAAAGGATCATTAATATATTTATTATTGAATGAATGAAATTATCTCATTACATACAGGGGTGTAGTGGAGGATATACGGGGGTATACGCCGTATACCTTCTGGATTTTTTAAGGCCGCCGTATACCCCCTGTTTCTAAAGAAAGTTATAGTATGCACACTCTAGGGTATACGCTCTACCTTGAGCGTATACCCTCTGCTTAGAGCGTATATCGTCTGTTTTTTACGATTACACCACTGATTACATATTGGTATAAATTTCGTTCATTTATATAACAAAATAAAGAATTATTTTTATGATATGTTAACTATATTTTACTATCTCACAGAGTGTTTATCAATATCGTTTCTGTATTTTATTTTTCCTTTTGATAATTTGCTTTATTGTTGCGTAAATCACTGTCACAGGCAAGCCTATTAAACATTTAAATTATTTGCAGTTATCTTTCTACGTATAATATTCAACTATTTACAACTAAAACATTTTGATCTTATTTAGCAATAAAATTTTAAAATGTTTTTATGTAAGATAATCCAATTATAGTTTTAATTAGCACTTTAATTTATACAGAGATTAATTGACAAAAACTTACAGGATTTCCAAGCCTCAAGGAATTCGAATACCAGTTAAACTGCTCACAACGTAATTTCTACATCATCCCCAAAACATATTTATAATTTAAATAGAGAATTTGAGACCATGGCTTTATTTTTAACAACTAAAGTACAGCATATCATTCACGAAGTAAATATTTTGTTTATACTTATTCCGTGATCATATTATTAATGCTTTTGAATAGAGAATTACATATATATATATAGTGATGTTTATTTAGAATCTGATCTTCTTATGAAAAATTAATCCTGTTAAATTTTCTGTAAAACTAATAATAATGTAATATAAAACTTTTACAATAGAACTAAAATAAACTTTTTTTTTTTTCAAATAATCTTAAAATCTAACAAAATCTGATTTAGGAAATCTGATGCATAGTTTGTAAAGTAAGACAAAGTTTTTAAATTTCGAGAAAAATTAATAGAGAAAGAAAGGCTAACCTGTATAGAATACTTCATTCTTTTGAGGAGGAGGTGTTAAGGTACGAAAGCTGCCAAAAATTTCGAACGGAGGAAGTACAGTACATGCTACGAGAAATATTTTAAATAGTGTTAAAAGAAAGTAAATACTGATATTAATCAATTAAAAGCAAAAAAGAGAGAGAAAGATGTAAGATTGAGAATAAAATAAACAATTACTATAATACTTTTAACTCCATACAAAAAATTTCTATCTTTCGGAATTAAAAGTCGCATGCAGTAATTAAAGAATATTTCATAAGTTAAGATTGTTAATTTGGAATTAGATTTTGATTTTTTAAAGGAAAAGTGAGGAGACAACTGGTGAAGTTTTTCAGATTTCTATTGAAAATGTTATATTAGTAATCTTCAAATCATTTAAAATATTTTCTTTGAAAGTGATTTATTAGTAATCTTCAAATAAATTTAATTATTTTCTTTGAAAGTTAATTTATTAATAATCTTCAAATCAATTAAAATTTTCATCTTTGAAAGTGATTTATTATTAATCTTCAAATAAATTTAAATATTTTCTTTGAATGTGATTTATTAGTAATCTTCAAATCAATTAAAATATTTTCTTTGAATGTGATTTATTATTAATCTTCAAATCCATTAAAATATTTTCTTTGAATGTGATTTATTATTAATCTTCAAATAAATTTAAATATTTTCTTTGAATGTGATTTATTAGTAATCTTCAAATAAATTTAAATATTTTCTTTGAAAGCGATTTATTAGCAATCTTCAAATCAATTAAAACATTTTCCTTGAAAGTGATTTGTATCTTCAAATCAATTTAAAGATTTTCCTTGAAAGGTATTTCATATATGAATGTATTATAAGCATATTTTATAAATATTAAATTTTTTTATTATTATTAATTAATTGATATAAATTTAAGAAACTTATAACTAACAAAGACAACACGGTACACATTTGGAAAAATACCCCTGAAAAATTTTCCTATTAGAATTCATAGTATTAATCATTGATTCATCATATATAACTAGTTATAAATAAATAAATTTTGGAAAAATGTTCTAATATATTTTAATGACAAATTTTTGTTTTATGCATTTATTAAATAAATAATTTTGGTTATAATACGTTAGCTAAAATGATAGCCATTTTTTTTTTTTTCAATTCTGTCATTATAAACTTAATATTTGTCAATTCCTTACTTTACATTATTTAAAAAATCGTAACACTTACCTTCCTTTGTATTTCCAATTAAACTGTTGTTGATAGGGATGGGTGAAATACTGGAAGGTCTATGAGTTACATCTCCTGAGTTTGTGTCGAATTTTTCCTGTAAAATACCACAGAAAATTTATTAATAATAATAATAATTTCAAAATTCGGAATAAAATATCATGTTACAATATTTTCTTCAACTTTTCTTAAAATATTTGAATAATAATAATAATAATAATAAATCAGTACTGAATTTCAAATCAACACAATGTATGTGATCCGCATTTCTATTTATCTATAAATCTTTCTACATACATTCATAAGGTGTGATTGTTTCTCATGACATTTGAAAAAAAAAAAAAAAAAAAAAAAAAAAAAAAAAAAAAAACTAGTAATTTAGTTGAAAGAAATGCAACAACATTTTAGGAAAGAAAATATTGCAAATTTTTATTAACCTTCGCTTTGTAAACGAAAGAGGTTATATATTAATAAAGAGACATTGTGTTATTGTTCTTTAGCAGCTTTAATCATAATTATAATAAAATCAGGGTGAATAATGAATCCACATCTTACAAAGTTTTTCTTAACTTTTATTAAATTAACTAAGGAAAAAAAGAATAAACGTTGAATTCAAAATCAAAGTTTGTTAACCCTTAAATGCATAGAATAGAACGCGTTCCAAAAAAATGCGCAATTCAAAGAATCAGAATTCATACCAGAAAAATCTAAATAGTAAATTTTTCTTTATTTAATTACGAATGGTCTGTCATTAAGTAAAGTGAAAATTACTCTTTTAAATTTCTGGTGAGAATACGGAATATGTGAATAAAACCCCCAATAAATCGGGAACACTTATGGTATTGAAAATGATACAATATGCATTTAAGGATTAATGTATGTAATTTTTTAAACTTTCTATCAGTGCATCTTTTTACATATATATTTAAATATCTATCTATATGTGTGACTATTTATCACCAGCCACAAAAAAGTAAAACTTGAGATTAATTAAAACTATAAATCTTTCCTAGTTAAATTAAAAAATAAACAAGCAAACAAAGGGAATTAAATATATTAGAAAAGAAAATCTTACCAATTTAATAGCATTTTCTCTAGAAAATTTCAAATCTGAAATAAAAAAGAAATGAATTAAGCTAAATTTGAATTATTTTTTATGTAATAATTATAGAATTATGCTAAAATTTTTGTTAAATAAACAAAAATACATTTTAAAATTTCTTTGTAATTTTATAGTGCTATTTAATGACATCTAAATGTAGAAGTTTAATTTTATAAACTTTTATGCATAAAATTTATTTATCTTGCATACATTATACTACATATAAAGTTTCACTCACAAAATTAAAAAAGAATAGTAAGAAGGAAGAATTTTATTTATTATTAAATATATATATATATATATTTAAATCTAAACATATTAATATTCAATCTGCATATTTCAGAATATATTTGACTCATATTTATTTACTTACGTACAAATGAATACACCCCCATAAATATATTTATATAAAGGGAGCAACTTGGTTATGAAATATGCGGAAAAATTAAAATACAACCCACAAAATGGACTTTAAAAACTTCGTTAAAGTACATCGGAAACAAGTTTCTGGTTATTGTAGAGAAATTCCAAAAATTTTATTAGCTTAAGCTAATGTATATGCCAAGTTTTGTTAAGTTACGGAGAGTAAATGAGACATAAGGCATCGATTTCGAGATTTTTCTTACGTAATTGCGTTTATATAACAATTAACAATGTATTCTCATATATATTTAATTTTACTATTAATTATTTTATATATTAAATATACTCCATCTTTATTTATCTGGACATATTTCCCTGACTTAAAGGGGAAACTCTGAATTAAGATTTTTGAAATAGACCTTCTTTCTGAGCAGAAAATCCTTTCATATTGTAATTTTATATTTGAAATCTTATTTACACACGGGGGGGGGGGGAAATAATACACACACACACATATATATGAATACAAATTAGTGTAACATTTTTTGTAGGTTCAAATTAAGTTAATAAACTTAGTTTTACACGCACACACAAAAAAAGAAAAAAGTAAAGAGCAGTATATTATTTAGTGATCATTTGTATTTACCTGGTCGATTGTACAAAGTTTCATTAGCTTGGTCTGGTGGTGTTAATGGCTGGAAACTAAATGAATCAAAGGCTGGAAGTTTGGTTGGTCTTGAAAATTCACCTAAACAAAAGAAGGGATATTATATTATTGAGAACAGATATTGAAAAATATTTTTCATCATTCATTATTGAGTGTGGTATATTCCGTATCCGCAAACCTACTGTAACTGGATCTTTAAACCATTCACATATATTAAACACATAAACATGTAAACAAACAGACAAAAACTTCCTAGAAAAGTTAAAAAGATTCTTAAACTGTGATTCCGAGCCCGACCCGGCCCAAATGCCGTTAATGGCCCGTGCTATATGTCTCTACGTTAACTTGCATTCAATGACTATTTTTTTCCGGTTTTCGTTGCATTGTGTTTTTAATTCTGTTATACATTCTGATGGTGATTCAATGAAGGAGTTAAAACATGTTAGTATATGTTTTTAATGCGTTTTCAGTAAATTGACGTCGTAAGCAAATAAATATTTTTAGTGCATGTTCATGACTTTTTCATTTGGAATATATATATATATATATATATATATATATATATTAATAAGATATTAAGAAATTAAATAAAATTTAATTTGACCTGTGAACCTCATCTACAAGCTCTGGAACCCTCAGGGCCCCGTGGAAAATAGTTCAAGAACCACTGCACTAAATAAATACTAAAACAGGTTTTAATAGAGCTTTTCTTTTAAACAGTAGCTCCATCTTAAATTATGCGCTAAATTAAGCAAAATGTATTAAATTTTGAGTTTTTTCTCAGCATGTAATAGTATTTAAATATATCGCTTGATAGTATTTCAATCTCAGTTTTGAAAACACACATAAGGACTCTTTTTTCGTAATAAATCTCATATAATAAATAACATGTAAATGAAAGGCGATACTTATAATCAGAATATGTTAAGATCCACCTTCTGCAACAAGGATTAAATTGACCATTTAAAGTGGAATATGACACATCACGAACATTCGAGCATGATTTGGAAATCGAAACCATCGAATCTTCATTTGCAACTAAGCAATCTAGCCTCTAGGCAAGTTATACACCGATTTGACATTTCTAAGGTAAATTTTTTTGACAAAGGACTTTGCCCTTCTGAACCTCCAGTGGATCATTTTTATTTTTATTTTTATTTTTTTTTCAATGTTTGTATACTCCGAATTGTTCGTGAAAGAAGATTCAATAATAGAATTAACTGTTTTTCGCTGGGTTTTCCGACAAAAATTTTATAGTTCAATTAATTGCATACTTTATTCAATTTGGATTGGGTGTAAATCCCAAGAACACCTGCGTTCATGTTTTTTAGTATTTCAAATTACATCTTACTATTTTTAAATGATTAAGGAAAATAGTACATCCCCTCCCCCCGCGTACGCCAATGGTTAGTTAAGCGTGCTAGTCACTCAGCGGTCGAATTCCCTTATTAATGTTAAGTATATAGGCGTTTGATACATTCTTATATTCAAAATATCACCTGGAGAAATATTTTTAACTTCTTTTTTCAGCGTTCTTTTCTTAAAGGATGCGTCTTTTTGTCTTAGTTTTCAAAATATTTCTAAAATCTATGCATAATTTTTTCGTGAAGTGTTAAAATTTCACTTTTAGTTCATGAGTTTTTAAAACATAAAATATTAAATTGTGCATAAATTTGAGAAATGTTTTGACAATTAAGGGTGTATTCGAAAAAACCCTTTTCCACCTTCAAGAGCTCGAAATTTTCCGATACAATTTCAGACACATTTTTAAAAGTAGAAACATGAAACTTGCTGAGGAGATTCTTGAACAGACGTATGAGGTGCCGTGTGATGTCATTTTACGCTCAATTCATTAGAATTTGATTTATAAACGATTATCTTCTCAGTATGACCCTTTTTTTCGTTCAAATATATCCCGCTTCGGAAAAATCGGTCCAAAGTGCCGTTTTTGATTGTTTTTTTTATGCAATATTTTCTGCATTTATCAAAGAATCGACCATCACGGCACCTTGTGTACTTTCTAATTAAAACAATTTGCCAGTTTGATGCATTTGAGAGCAAAAATGAATTTAAAAATAAATCGGAAAATAAGCAGTTTGAATCGAAATACACCCTTAAGAAAAAATGTGGCATAAGAAGAAATTTTGGATAGGCCGTGTGATTTAAGAAAAAAGCACCGAGAAAAGAAGTTAAAAATATTAATTTCATGAGGAGATATTTCGAATATAAGAATGCATCATATGCCCATAGACTTAACACTAATGAGGGGAATTAGGCCGCTGAATGACTAGAACCCTTAAATTCCAAGGGCATAGCTTTTAAACTTCCAACTCTTTGGAACCATTGCATAAGTTGTGCCTGCAAATTCATTAAACAATTATCTTTAAATCTATAATATGTAAAATAGAATAAAATGAGGTATTTATCGACAACATTACTGATAACTATGCACTATTAATTAGATTCAAGGATTTCATATTCTAGTTTGTGATATAATTGTACGCAAAATAAAATGAGTAAATTCATGTTTTCGCTATTGAACATTTTTTTTTTTTTTTTTTTTTTTTAAATCAGTATGCATATTGATACTTAACCTAAATTTGATATTTTCAAGGAATTCTATCAATATAATTTGAAGGAATTCTAGAATTCTATTGTAAAAGAATTGCGATTACAACATACCTTCACTGCTTGAATTGATTCTGAGAGGAAACAATCCATTCTCAATAATGTTTTTAACATCTCTGTCGTAAGCATCAGCAACTGCACTGTCAACGCCACGTGGTTTGTTGATTTTATTATTCTTTCGTTTTTTCTATAAGGAAACAGAGAAAATAATTGAAAAACGTGTAATTTGAATTTTTCTACACAAATTTTTGTATACAATATTGGAATACAATTAATAAAATGAACTTACTTTGGGAATCTTATCCTTTTCAACTGTATTTGGATCTGTAACATAAAATAAATATTTTAAGTCCTCATAGATTAGAAACAATTAATTTTATATGAAAAAAGCCAAACACACTAAAATACTTTACTGTTGCAGTTTTTTAGATATAATCGTTTTAATATTGGAATTCTATCTTAAGTTTTCTCTGATTAAAGTTTAAAAGAACACAAAAATGTTACTTTAAAACGTCAGAAAATTGAGCTAAAATTTTCAAACAAATTTCATTCAAAGTTACGTCTTTTCTCTAATCGATGATTTAAAAGTTTAAATAGCGTTAAAAGCAAAAGAGGTTGCCACCATCGTTATAATTTCTAAAATTTACAATCGCGTTTCATCGTTGTCCAAAAGTAAACTATGAATTTTCAAAGACTTCAGAAAAGTCCGTAGTGAAAAAATAAAACTTTATTGATTAAAAGGAAAAAAAAAAATGAAATTTCGCTGTTAAATTCGATTGATCCTTTATTACATGCATAAGTAGTTTCATTACCTTTTTTTTTTTAAAAAAATTCTGAGTATATTATTTAAGGGTGTATTATAAATATTTTTTTCACCCTCGACATTTCGAAATTTTCTGACACATTTCCAGACCCATTTTCAAAAGCAAAAGCCATGAAACTTGCTACTGTGATTTTTTAAGAAATGTATAAGCTGCCATTTCCTTTTTCTTTCCGCTAATTAGAACTTGATTTATAAACAATTATTCGTTCAAATATGACCCTTATTTTCGTTCCCAGCGCTCTAGATTAAGGGGATTTGATGAGTTTCAGAATAAAAATGAATTTTAAAATGAATTAGAAAATAAGCAGTTTGGATTTGAGTATACCTTAAAGAGATTTTCCTTGTTAAAGATGGCAGTTTCTAAATACAATAAAACCTGATTTTAAAGGGAAAATATATGCATACATAACCTACATCCAGCAGTGGATTGAAAACGATTAATTATGATGATGGATATATAAATGCTGAATGCTCTGCTAACAGAAAATAACCTATATATAAATTTTAAATAACGGATATTTTAAAAAAAAGTTTGCTCTCTTTAAAACTACTTCAAAACTACGTTTGATTTGTCCAACTGAAGTATTGTAAATAGATGTTGGTAGATTTATGAAAGTTAAAAATATTATAACTAATCGTTTTGCTTCAATTTGAAAACTTACCTACGAATTGCCAGTATCGTCGTTCTCTGTCTCGGCTGTGTTCCTTTAATTCTTTCTTACTGTTTAAGGCACACCTAAAAGTGGCCTTTAGTTGTTTTGGATTTTTTCCGTCCAATTTACCTGTCATTAACAAAAAAAAAAAAAAAAAAAAAAAAAAAAAAAAAAAAAAGCATTAAAATAAGTTTGTCCTTTGTCTGTTTATGTTTAATTTGCATTTTATAAGATTTTTAACCTTTAACTGATTTTACCGGTCTCACAGACCATTGCTTTTTTTCAATTTTTAACCGACTTCAAGGAGGAGGTTATGATTTCGACCTGTATGTATTTCTTGTTCACTCATAAATTCTTTAAATATGAACCGATTTTGATTCATTTTTTATCATTCTTTTTTTGTTTGAAAGTATAATATGCCCATGTGGTCCCATTTTAATTTAATTAAATTCTGATGATTATAGAAATTCTTTTTTTAATGAAAAAATATGGATTTGATAAAAAAAAAAAAAAAAAAATGATTTGTCGCAAATCAATTTTTCATTATTGCAACCATTTTCAAATCATAAACATATTAAAACTATTTATTATTCATATTCGTTAGTTCCAAGTCGTTGCCAAGCTTGATTCTTTTTTTGAAGTCGGTTAGTATTTTTTTTTAAAAAGCATATTTTATTACAGTTTAGCATGTAATTTTCAGTTTAACTAGAAACGCTATCGAAATTTTGTTTTATTTGGAACTTTTATACTACTATCACCAGAGACTTTTAAATAGGTGATTTATAACTGTTACAGCCCTATACAAAAAGTTTAGTAGAAAAACACCATCCAATGAGTTAAACATGCTTTTTTAATCATTTTCGATCTTGCGGTCTCACAGACCGCTTCACTCTATGTTACAGTTTCTGTCACATCAGTTAAAGGTTAATTTAAAAAGAGCAATCAAACACACGCTGTTTGGGGATTTTTAAAAGGGTAAAATTTTTTCAGAAAAAAAAAAACCCCTTACATAATTAGAAAGTTATGCAATGTTAAAAGTATAGAAACATTTTTGGAGTGATTAATTTCGTCATTCCGCCTTTTGCTTAACTTTATTGTGCCCTTATTTTAAAAGATAAAAAAGTGTGATCATTTTTTTAAAATTATTATTTTTTTGGGGGGGGAGGGGGAGGGGGATTTAAATTATTTTATATCAGATTTCCAATCAAATTCATTGTGCTTTTGATGATCATAAAATTATATTAATTGTTACATAAAATTTTCAGACATACTTATTCAGCTGCTAAAGAAACAAATAACTTTTATTTCCATTTTAAAAGTAATGTCGCTTTTGATGTACGGTTCTAGTAGATTTTCAAGATATAAATACATCGGAAAGATAAGCATTATGTAACTATTCATAGTAAATAAAGATCACATAGAATTTATGGGGGGGGGGGGCTTGTTTAATTTTTCACACATTTTCCATTTGGGTATCTTAATAATAATTTAGCTATTTTCCTCAATAAATAATTAACTAAACGTTTTTTTGTTAATGATTTTGAGCGGAAAATAAATGCCCGAACATTTTGTCATTAATTTTTAGGTTCAGAGGGAGGAACGGGGGCGGGGGGGGGGGTATTAGTCGATACCTAACGACTAATACCTGAACACAACGATGGAATCAAAAATGAGCGCAGGTCTTTCTGAATTTTGAGTACATTTGAAACAGAGCTATTTTGAGATGCGGCATATTTAAAATTAAGCACTTTTTACTCAATTTTGAGAAGACACTTTTTTCAGTGCAAGTATTTATTTTTGTTGAAATACCTTTATGTGATGCCCAAGCTCTGAAGGGTGCAAGATCGTCACCAGACCACTGTTCTGAGGATTTATGGACCCATTTCACGTAAAAGATTTCTTCATTTCTATTCGACCATCCAAGTCCAGGATACAGTTGGAAGTCTAAAGCAGTTCGCAGCCAGTCAACCAACAGTTCTTTACTGGAAGAACCTTTCTTCATTTTTACTCTTTTCTAAAATGAAAAAAAAAAAAGTTTTATTTTAAAACTTTTCAGTTAATATATGAGCTTGAATGAAAAAGTATATGCTACAAGTTTTTCTTAAAATTATTAAGTAATAATAATAAGGCAATATCTTAAAATTAATGCAATAAGCTCTGTCTAGGGTGGAATCTAGCGACACCGAGAAAATTTTCCGTCGTAAAAATATTCCGCCAGAGACAAGTTTTACTCTATGTTTACGGATACGCAGGGACTTGAAAATCTTTCCGAAATCGACAGATTTCCGTATAACACAGAATCCACCTTACAGGGAGTTTTCTGTACTTGAAATGGAAAGAATATGGCTAAGAGAACAGAAAAAAAATTCTGAAAAAATAAATTTGAAATCTTATTTCTAAAGTTATGTAATTAGAAAATCTTACAAAAAACAAATTCTGTTATATTTTATTTTCGAAATTATCGATCACTATATTCCCGTTCTTATAAAAAAAAAGTTCATCCAAACTACATTCTATTTTTCAAACAACGATTGAAAATCAGTGTTGATTTCCGGGGATAACCCGAGGGGTGCTCTCCCCAGGAAAATTTGAGATTTTGTGATTTCAAAAAGTACAATCTCGCCCTCCCAGAACTCTATGATGTTCCCTCCGCCCCGGACCTACAGAAGTCCCTCCTTGAGAAAAGTGCCTGAATTCAACACTGATTGAAAACAAATTTATTACGCCTTGTCATTAATTATATCATCAACAATACGAAGATTGATTTTTTTAACATCAATTAAAGATTACAATTAGAGTCAAATAATATTTTCGTCCATACAATAACAAAATTCATCTAAATTAAATCCCGTTTTGCATTAAAATAAAAAAAACCCAGCAAACAAATCAATATATAACCACTATTGTTTTGGCTATACAAAATCGAATTATATTCTAGAAAGAAAATATACGTAAACAAACCTTAGTATGAGCTTTATAGTATCCTTCATACACGGTATCTCTAAAATACGCTGAAAATTCGGAATTTTTTTTGCGAACTTTAATTGTATTTGCTGTAAAGCTATTGTGCATCCCCCAGCAAGAAATGCAGAGAAACAAAGCTAGAGAGAGCATGCTTGAAGTTTGGTGCCTCCTCCAAACATATGCTCAATATTTTAAATAAACATTAAACAAAGACCAAACCACTCACAATGAAGGACATAATTTAAAGGGTTTCAATTGGTTCTCATGAGATAGTAATCCGAATTCCATGAGATAGTAACCAAGTTCAGGATTTGATCAGCTTGATAAAAATGTAACGCTTAGTCTGTTGCAAAATCTTGTGGTTAGACAACACAACGTTTTTTTTTTATTTATATATCTATCTGTATAGATAGGACTAAAAAAAGATTTGATGTTCCGTTTTATATCAAATGTTGATTCCATCCGATTCGACCTTTGAAATCGTGTTGATACAATTTTATCTTTAAAACTCACGTATCCACCTCCAATATTCACTTTTTTTACATCTTACTTAAAAAAAAATAAAAAAAAAATAAAATAAACTTGTTTGCTAATTTTTAATAAAATCGATACATTCTTACAAAGAAGAAACTTAGAGTTTGAACCTAAAATGTAGTTAGTAGTATACACACAATGTCATTTTTTTTGTGTGTTACTGTTCTAACCATAAAGTATATATCTTAATCTTAATCCATATATCTTAATCTTTCAGTTAAATTTCTTTTTTAAACAGCTGAAAAGATGTTATGCAGATTTTAATATTTGCATATTACGTATAATAACGTTGTTAATTTGTTTGATAATTTTAAGTAAATTAGATACATTCTTATAAAGAAGCAGCTTTGAATCTGAATTTAAAATATAGTCAATAGTATGTACAATATCATTTGTTTTTAGTGTAAGACTGTTCTAACCATAAAATACTTTCTTAATCTTACAATTAAGCTACTCTCTCAACTGGTAGACCACAGGTGCTGGGTTCGAACTCAATCGCGGCCGTCGGCCTAATCGTTCGGAGTTTTCGTGGTTTTCTTCGAACCTTGTGTAAATACGGGTTAGGTTCCCTTAGAAAGACCCCCACGAAGGGCACTCCCCTCAGGGCCTATATCCCTAGAGTAGATAATCGGCCGACACAAAATAAACCAAACCAATTAAGTTTCTTTTTTGAACATCTGAAGAGAATTTATGCAAATTTTAATATCTGCATCGTGCACAGTCAACCCAAAATTATTCATTAATTACAAAACTGTTATTTTTTAAAATAATTTAAAATAATTAAAGTTATTTATTTATTATTTAGTAAATTTAAATTTATTTATTTTTAAATAAAGATAATAAAAAAAAGAGAGTAAATAAATAAGTATTCTAAAAAGATCTGTAATAAATTTCTATAAATCATGATTATTTAAGTATTATTTTATATTAATGATCACTTAGACAATGGTATGATATTTATATATGTATTTGCAATGTATTACGATTAACTTTTATGCCATTCAACTCTCTCAGTATAGTTTTTGATATTAAATATATACTTAAGTGTTAAGTATCAAAATAATTTCACATTGATGCATTCGACATTTAAAAAAATAAAGATCATGCTTTTTATTGGAATGTTTTTTCATCTCCCTTTTAATAATAATATATATATATACATATTAAAAATTCCAGAATATATTGCTTTTAAAAATGATTTAACCATTCTTAAAACTTTTCAGATTTCTTATGAAAAAAAAAAATCTTAGTTTTTATATTAACGAGAAAAAATATTTAAAAAAATTTAACAACTGTGTGCATTTTAGAAGATTTTTTTTTTTTAAATCTTTGATGCTTAGTTACAAATCCTTTATTTTAAAAAAAATAAAAAAGAAACAATAAGAATAATTACTCTAAGATCATTTTTATTTTATTTTATTTTATTTTATTTTATTTCATTGTAAAAAAAAAAAAACAAACCAAAACGCATTTTTTAATGAAAATGAGCTCAGAAGTAAATAATAAAAAAAAAAAATCTTTAGTTTTGATTAAAAAATGAATTGTATAAAACAATAATTTTTCTGATCAATTTAATTATAATTTGGAAAAATCTACTACTAATTCCCTATATATAAATATATATATATATATATATATATATATATATATATATATATATATATATATATATATATATATATATAATAAAAATTTAAATGTAATTTAATTGCGATACAAAATTAAAAAAATAATAATAATATTAACATTTTTTTTTTCCTTTAAGGAAAAAAAAAATATCCCACAATCTTAAAAAATAAATAATAATAAAAAAACAGCATTTATGATTACGACAAACACTGAACACTCAAATTCACAAAATACATATTTTAATTGCCTTATGCTGTTCTAACTACTATTTCCTGCGGCAAAAATTTAAAAACATCAAATAGCGATTGAATATGCAATTTTTCACCCCCCCCCCCACACACACACACCTTCAAAAGAAAAATAGAGAAAGGTCATTTAATTCCCCTCCCCTTAATCTCTATGAATTAAACATTTAGCATGTTTTCCGTAACACTTTTTGTACCTCTTTCCTCTTACTTTTGAAATTTAATTTCATTCTTTAGGAAAAAAAAAGGGGGGGGGGAGAGGGGTTCTAATAATGCAAACTGTTTTGTCTTAATTCGTTAAGTATACATAATTTCTTTTTCTTTCGAAAAAGTCGTCGGCAGTAAACAATCTACTACAATTAATACTTAATAATAAATAAAATAAAACGATCTCCTTGATCAACCCAATTATTTCTCAAATAATCCCACCGGTGTTTTTCTAAAAATAAACGAAAATTACAAATAAAACCCCAAAAAGCATCATTAAAAAATTCCGTTAAAAAGCAAAATTAAAGTAAAATCAGGTTTCGCAAAACTGCCGTTGTTCAAGTAAAGTTAGTTAAGAATTTCACCTGTGACATTAGCGCTATGGTTCAGCGATCACAGAAGAATCTTTTTTATTTAACCTTAAAAACAGCTTCTTGTTCCTTTTCTTTTGTTAAACAAGGGGGAAAATTAAAGTTGATAGATATTTTATAGAGTAAAGAAAAAGTGAAATTAATATGTTCTTTTGTTTCATCCTTTCGACGCTGTCGGGATCATAGACTTTCAGCCATTAATTTGCCACCTAGCAAAGAAAAATAAAAGTAGTTTTTATTTTTAGAAAGTTTTTTTTTTCTTTTTTTCTTTTGGCATGTGGTATCTAGGTTAGTGTGATTTGAGTCGTTGTCTAAGAAACAGGATGAGATGTGAGGATGATATTAAACTTATAAGTGGTGGCTTTTCTTTTCTCTCCTCTTTTTTTTTTTTTTAAACTCTTTATGTTCTGACGGTACTTTAGGGCAAGGGCGCAAAAAATGTTTTCTCTGATAACATTTCCCCCAATCCATATGAAAAATTCCCCCCAAATTTTATGGTATGTTATAGGCGTATATTCATTCTGCATTACTGCAGGTATAATTTTTTACCCCAAAATTTCTCAACTTGTGCACGAGCATATAAAATACATGTTAATCTTAAAATGATTTTGTGAAGTCACCATACGGACCTTTTTATTTGTAGTGATTTTTTTTTTTTTTTTTTTTTTTTTTTTTTAATGTTAGAGAATTGTGTAATTCATTGTTAAAATCAACAGTACATTTTTCTGGAAAATTTCCACAAATGGATAATATTTCCCCCGATTCTAGATCGCCGGATCGGACATATTCTGCACCCCTGCTTTAGGGAACCTTAAAACTAATGAAATTGGGGGGGGGGGGGATTAACATTTATTATCTCAAAATATATATGATTTAAAAACACAATTTTTAGATATACATATGTTCTTCCATTCATGTATTTTCAAAATTGCAAGTTGCAGAATTAAGAAAATCGCAATACAAGAAATCAGCCTGATTTCTTTTGGCTGATTTCTTCTCGTTGCCTTCCTTGATGTTGACCAAGGGTTAGTCGAAAGTGTTTGGGATATCTATATTATAAAGGCCAAACGTATCTGTGCGTAACGTATACGTCATTTTGTGAATAGCAACATTTTCGCATGCAATTCGGTTTTGCAATTTTCGGTACTAAAAATTTTATACTTCTAAAAATCGCACATTTTCAATTTTTATATCGCCGTATTAAGAAAAAAAAATGTACTTTTAAATGCAATTTGTTTGAAAGCTGTATCTCAATTTATTTATGAGTTATTAGTTTTTTTTTATAGTTTTTAGTACGAATTTTGTAATTGTGGCAACAGAAATACGCCATTTTTCTCTTAAAATTTATAAAAACTGAAATAAAAATGTCATGCCAAAAGAAATCGTTTGATATAAAATCCGATACATTTTGGTTTTATTGCATTTTTATTCATCAATTAAATGCTTTTTTAGTTTATTGCAAACTTAATTTACAAAAGATACATCACATTCTCTTTACAAAACTGCATTTTAAATAATATTCGAATGACTTCGCCGCATTTACTCAGTTCGTATCGGAAAGCTAAACGAGAGCATTTTTATTTATCCGTGTATATGTAATAATATTTTTTAAATTTTGAAAAAAAAAAAAAAAAAAAAAAAAAAAAAGGATGATTTTTGATAAAACGTGGAGCTATTATAAATAAAGAAGTAAAGATTTGTGAATCATCAGATATCCGATTTGTTTTGCCGAATGTCTTGAATATTGTTTTTGCTGCGTTAGTGTAATATTCCGTCCTAATGACGTCATATGCATACTTTTCTATAAATGTTGTTTAAGACTGGATCCGTAAAAATGGAATGCTTTTCGCGGATGCAAATAACGTTTTTTTTTTTTTTTTTATATATAAAAAAGCAAGTGATTTTAAAATTATCAAATTAAATACTATGAGAAGTGCGTATGTAAATTTTGAGACGATGAAAATAATGACGGGTGTAGATTTCACATGGGAATTCTATGATCATGTCCATTAGGAATATTTCTTTCATTCGCTTTATACCAAACATAAGAGCCTCAACTGATAATTTCATCATAATAACTAACCTTTCTTATACTCTACTGATTACATATGCGATTAAATTTTAATTTTAATAATTTGGATAACTGAGTTTTATAGAAAGTTTTTTTTTTCTTTTTGTTTGTTTAGCTTAAAATAACATTTGTTTGACAGTTAGACTGACCAATCTAGATGCATGTTTTACTGTAGCTAATTTTGTGGGTTTATTATAAATCAATGAAACAGTTCCTTCCTAAACATTTTCTTACGTCGAAATTCGATGGGTTCCACCTCGTGTTTTTAAATTTAACAACTGTATATCGGTTTTAATGTTTTAAAAACCTTTAATTGTTTTTACTCTTATCTTAGAAATAAAGCTATGAATCATCCATGTATTCATGTTTTTCATTGATTAAATGATGGTGTAAAGCTTCTAATGTAATTTCAAAAATTCACAAAAAATGCTTTAGAAGAAAAATATTTCAAAGAATTCATAATTTGGGGCATAAAGTGTTAATGTATGTTTTACATGCAACATAAATTTTCAATTTTATTCAGTTTTCGTATTTCACTTACAAAACCCATGATCAGTTTTCAGTTGTGATGATAGTTACTAAAAAGAACATTAAACATAAATAATTTTTTTGAGTGCACGTTCAGACGAGCAACTAATTTTATCTTAAATCGTGCCACAATTTAGAATTGAACATTTTCTTGAATAAAGACAGTTTGCTGTGAAATATGATTCTAGTTTAATTTTACTTTTAAACAGAATTGCTTTTGGTGTTTTCTTTTAAGATCCATGAGCTGTTTTCAGCTGCGATGCTGAAAAGTACTTTAAACATAATTAATCCCTTTGATTACAGGCTCGGACAAGCAACTAATTTTATCTTAAATCGTACCACAATTTAGAAAACATATCTTGAATAAAGACAGTTTTCTGTGATATCTGATTTTTATTTTATTTTACATCCAAACGGAATTATTATTGACATTTTCAACAGTGATAATAGATACTGAAAAGTGCATTAAACATAATTAACCTCTTTGGTTATATGCTCGGAAGAGCGACTAATTTTATCCAAAATGTTACTACAAATTACAATTCATTATCATATCGAATAAAGGCATTTTGATGTGAAACGTGATTTTAGTTTATTTTTATTTTTAAATGGAATTTTTTAATGAAATGAATTTTCTTTTGAAATCCATAAGTTGTTTTGGTTTCCATAAGTTGTCAGTTGTAAGTTGTAACTGACAAACCACCATAAGTTGTTTGTCAGTTGTTTTTGTCATGCGTATCTATCGGTATCATCAGTATCTATCAATACTGAAAAGCACATTCAGCATAATTAACCTCGTTGATTACAGAATCGGACGAGCGATTAATATATTATAAACTGGACTACAACGTATAATTAAATATTTTATTAAATAAAGGCAGTTCGTTGTGAAACCTGATTTCAGTTTATTTTTGTTTTTAAATGGAATTTTTTTAATGATGTTTTTGAAACCAATAACAATAAGTTTGTTTTAAATTGTGGTGATAGATACTGACAAGGAGGTTAAACATAATTAACTTCTTTGATTACAGGCTACAGCGAACAACTAATTTTATTTTAAATCGCACCACAATTTATAATTCAATTTTATATCGAATAAATTCAGTTTGCTGTGGAAACCAATTCAAGTTTAATTTTACTTTTTAACGGAATTTTTTAATGATGCTTTGAAGTTTTCTTTTAATACCCATAAGTTGTTTTCAGTTGTAATGATAGATATTGAAAAGTAATAAATTTAAATATAATAAATACAATTAACCCATTTGATTAGAAGTTCAGACGAGCGACTAATTTTATGCCAAATTGTACTAAAATGTATAATTCTATATTATCTTGAATAAAGACAGTTTGGCGTAAAACCAGATTTTAGTTTAATTGTACTTTTAAATGGATTAAAAAAAATTTTTTTTCAATGTATTTTTGAAGTTTCATATGAAACTCATAAGTTGTTTTCAGATATGATAATAGATACTGAAAAGTACATTAAACATAATTAATATTTTTGACTACAAATTAGGGCGAACGACTAATTTTATTTTAAATCGTACCACAATTTATAATTCAATATTATATCGAATAAAGGCAGTTTGCTGTGAAATTTGATCTAAGTTTAACTTTATATTTTAATGGAATTTTTTAATGGTGCTTTTGGTTTTTTCTTTTTTTTTATGTAAATATATATATATATATATATATATATATTTTGGGGGGGGGGGCACTAGTTGTATTATCTAAGATATAATGTGGTTGATCGGAAAAGGGATTCCTTTGTTCTTGTGATCATTTAATTTATTATTTAATACTAACTAAATTACGATGTTATACTGAAGATGGTTTTTTTCAAAGAAAAAAGTTATATTTTTGATGAATTTATAGAAAACAATTTCAACTGATAAAATTTCTCACTTGGTAAAGGGCTCCTTTTACGAGGTCTTGAAATAACTTGTAGCAGCTAGAAATAGATTAAACTATGCAAACTGCTCATGCTTTTGTTTTGTTTTTACAAAGCATGTCTAGAAAATTATTTTTCTAGACATGTGAAATAATGATTTTTCCCCCTTTTTATGAATGTGCTTCAAAAATGCTTCAAAACAACATCTATTTGAAGGAAAGGCTTGCGCCATTAAATCATACAAATCTTTCACTAACTAATGCGCATTGCATTAAAGCAGTAATTAACTTAATAGAAAAAAAGAAAAAACCTTTATTATTTACTTAAACATATAGTAAAACTTTCGTGCCTATTAAAATTATGATAATAAATGTGCAAAAATCTAAAACCTGTTTTTTAATTATTTATTTACAGAAGCAAATTGTATTGTCACGATCAAAAAGTAAAACAATTCGAGGAAATGAATGGTAATTTTTAGGAATCAATTTTTGTTTGTAATAGTTTGTAATCGCTGTTTAAAATGTTTCTTTGCACAAATATGATGCACAGAAAGGAATTAGATTTTATATATTATAACACTCAAAGTTAACATATATTACACTATTCCTCCTTCTTTATCTCATCTCCATTCTATTGTAGAAATTGAAGATGGAATGTATGGTTATACTTATTTTTAAACTTTTTATTATTTATGAATTTTTATTATTATCATTATTATTTAACTTTAAATTCATTTCAGTAGTAAAACATCTCTCATTTTTCAGAATCATGTTCTTTGATTTTTTTTTTTTTTTTTTTTCTGATTACCGCAGTTTGTGATGCTGTATTTTGTTAGTTGTATAAAAATCGAATCCGAGACCGAAAGAGGCTAAGTCTCAAAATAAAAATGTTATTTATTCAAAATTTGTAAAAAAGAAATGTAGTTTAAAAATATTGCAATCTTTTAAAAATTATTTTGAAAGATAAATGCATTGTTATTGATGGGGTATTATGAGAAATATTTTATCTGGTCCTGAAACTTTTGCACGGACAATATTACTAACACAATGAAGCCGTGGAATATCCTTTCTCTATCCTCGTTTTGTGCTTAAAGACATCTTTCAGAATTATTAAAAGTCATATCTTTCTGCCATAGTTTTACAAGGATATTTAATAATAATAATAATAATAATTAAGACTTTTGCAGACTTGTGGTAGTGGTTGGATGTGAATAACAAATTTACCATTTTAAATAGATTTCCAGGGGCATAAAAATTACAAAATGTTGTCATGAAGGAATATTTAGAATAAATGCTTATTTGTATGAAATAAGAGTTTTTTAAATGAGAAAAAAATTTTTGAATTAAAATTTATAAATATCACTAACAAATTTCCACTGCGTAGTCTTTCAACTTAGATGGATTCGGATCTGAAAATACAAAATGTTTTGGACTTGGATTTCAAATCATTTGGATAAAAGAAAAAAAAAGTAGATACCAATGTGTAAAATATGCGAACACACACACATATGTATGTGTGCGTTGACACATAAACAAGAAAATTAATAATATCTGACATTGGAAAATTTAACTGAAATCCTCTATCATTATTCATCTGGCTTAGTTCTTGTATTATACTTGAACTTGCTGGAGTACTCACACTTTTCAAAAGATTTGTTAAAGAGAATATATATATATATATATATATATATATATATATATATATATATATATATATATATAGCATTTTTCATTACTGTGCAAAAATTTTTTAATAGAATTTTAATATCCAAAGAAATTTCTATTTTATAGCAATATTTATCATAAAGAAATTTTCCTAATTATTGCATTAAAAAGTTAATTGCGAAACTGTTAAATAGCATGTTAAGAAATTATATTTCAAATGCATTATTCCAACAAAAATAATCCTTTATGAAATTAAAAAAATTTTTTTTTTCGAACGTATGTGTATGGGAATGTGTGTGTCTATATATATGTGCACAAGCATGTGTGTTTTGTGCGGATATATATATAAATACAAATATTTGTTTGTGTGCATGCTTCGTGTGTACGAAAGTTCGTGTATGTGTTGTATTATGTGCACATATATTTGTTCAATATATAAATATGAAAATAAGTAATACATATAAATTTTTGTCTGTATACGCCCGAGCATATGTAAATGTTCATCATGTGTATGTGCATTTGCATGTGTATATACTTAGGATATGTTAGTATAAGAGTATGCATGTATGTGCATGTTCGTACAAATATATCAGCAGTATGTATGAATGGTTATGAATGTATATACGATGCGTTAATGTAAATGTGTGTTTTCGTTATAATTTGTATGTGTACATGTATACATTTGACTATTTATAAGAGATACAAAGTGTTTAAATGTGTATTAATAAGTGCATATGCATAGATATGCACATGTATCTGATTACATCCATTTGTAATATGTTCTCATGAATATGTGTGGTATCATGTGAAGGACTATTACGCATATCTGATTGTGATATGTGTGTACAAGTAAATATGAATAGGGCGCGCATGTGTAAATGACGTATAAAAATACATGTGTACATCAGAATGTGTATTTCTGCTCGTTCATAGTTCATGCAAACATAGCATACCAATGAAAATGCATTTCTGCAATAATGTAAGATATATTAATTGATAAAATACTGGTAAATGATTTACATTATAAATGTAAAAAAACTCTCAGAAAAAAAAAAAAAAAAAAAAATATGATACTGCCAAAAAATATTTCAGGTAAAGTTCTAAAATTCAACACATTTTCTAAGCTGTAATGAAGGCTATATGAAAGCTATCTGAAGTAACGTACAATATTTGATAATCCCAACGTATAATGTATGATAATGATAAAGAAATGTATCTTTTTGCAAGATTCTTGTTAATGTAAATAATGACTAAGTAACAATCCTCCCCCCCTTTCCCCCCAAAAAAATCCCAATAACAACAACAATACTCCCTATTTCCTATTAAAAGATTACGTTGTATAGAATGTTACTTACAAGCGACAATTTCTCCACATCACAATCGCCATATTGGATTCGAAAACGACGCACTGTTGATCACGTGAGACTGAATCACACGTATTAACGATCCGTACAATGTCCGCAATTTATTTTAATTGCTCAAAACTAGCATTTTAAAAATTTAAATCATAAATGCTTTTTAGAAGCAACGCTAACAAAAGATAAACCTGCCGTTCGAATTTTTCTCTTTAAATTTAATTTACTAATTTGTCAGATTGGATTAAAAAAAAAAAAAAATAAATAAAAATAAAAATAAAATAGAAAATAAAAAATAAATACAAAAAAATTTAATTATATTTTTTTTTATCAAAACAACTAAAATTCACCGTAAATGACCCTAAGTATTGCAATGTCAACAGTAACAATGATAATATTAAAGTAATTTAGCATTTTTACAGTTATTATTTGCTATGTTTTTCTCCAGCTATACTTTTGTATAACAGTACTTTGTACTACTAGTAAAATAATAAAATTCAGCCATAAAAGTTTAATACATTCCGTTACAGTAAAATTAATATACATAAAATATATAGATTTTTTAAAAAGAAAAACAATGGTAAAAATGGTACATGCAAACTAATAAGGAATTAAACTGCTAACATAAATGCTTAAATAATGCTTTGTATACACACATATATATAACTGTATAGTAGTATTTCACAGTATTTGTATAATATTTACATAATAATATAAAAAATACGATCACTGTGCCAAATGACAAATGCATAACCTTATTCATTTAATAATTCTTTTTCTGAATTTTAAGCTTATAAATGAATGAAAGATATTCAACGATATATTTTCTATAACGCAATGATTAAATAAATAACAAATATTTGATCGTATAACATTTTTAAAAATTGTAATTTACATATACCAATCATGTATTTCTACAGCAATATTTTATAATTGTAAGGGGGGGGGGGATCTATAGTAATAAATCTGTGATGCGTAATGTATGTGTTTGTGTGTGTCTGTCTGACCACAGTTTTATAAAGAGATACAGGGCTGCAGGCTACAATATTTGACGATAGCCGTCTTGAAGCCAGTTTTTGGATTTTTTAAAGAAATTTTTATGCTATTTTTTCCACAATAGTAAAAGGAATTCAGTTTATTCGGAATTCATAAATAATGTTTGAATTTTTCGCATGTGATTTTTAGTATTCTTTCTCGTTTTGATTTTTAAACAATCGTAAAAAGAAATCTGGTTTCAGTTTTTTAGGCCAATATATTCAATTTTGTCCTCGTCGATTTTTCGAGAATTTCATATGAAATTTTAGTGTTCTTTTTGAGTTTCGAGGAAATTTTTGACGATTATTAAAGGAATCCACTTTCAGTATTTTAGGCAATTATAATAAATTGTACACTTATTTTCAAAGTGTTTCAAATGATTATTTGGAATTCGTAAATCGATTTTTGAATTGTTCGGGAAACTTTTATGCAATCTTAAGCCTTTTTTCTTTTTCTTTTTTTTTTTTTTTTTTTTTTTTTTTTTTTTTTTTTTTACCCTTGTAAAAGGAAACTAATTTAAATCTTTTAGCTTGAAAAAGTAAATATTATTCCATGAGATAAAAAAGAAGAAAAAAAAAATTCTAAATTTTTATGCAAATCTTAGTGTTTTTTCGCATTCATCGGCGATTTTAACAATTCTCCGAGGAGTTTTGCTACTGCTATAATAAAATTCAGTTTTGAAAAATATCAAATCGGTTTCTATAGAAGCATGGAGGAGAATGTTGAAAATTTGAATTTAATCTTAATCGAAATAAAAAGTCAAAATAATTCAAGGTTCATTTAATTCAAGTCCTGAGTGGCCGTGGTTGAACAGTATACACTGCCGAAGCCAGTGGAAGTCCACAACAATAGGTTTGTTTATTCCGAGGTTTGATCGGAAAAAAAAAAAAAAAAAAAAAACGACCAAAGAAGCGAGTGAAAATCCGCTCGTAAATGATAAAACAAAATTACAGTATAATCAGAAGTAATAAAATTGATGTATTTTATTACAGAAATTTAAATATTCAGGCAGTAAATAACATTTTACTAATCTTAATTGATATCCAACTATCATCTAAATTTAATTAAAATCTTGTTAATTTACTAGTTATTTTTCGCATGTTAGAATTATTTAAAACTCAACTATTTGAAAAAATATCCCAATAATATCATTCCTACTAATTTGAAAAAATAAATAAAAAAATAAATAAAATAAACAAATATATATTATTCCAGTCATATTTCTGATCTGCGCAAAAGTTTCATAATCGTGAAATATTAGTAATAAATAATAAATGACAAAGCAAAGCAAAATAATAGATTTAATCATATGTAAAAATATGATAATTGAAAAATTTTCATAATAGAAGAATACATATTTACATGAAAAATAGTATTTCCCTAATATTAAAAATCTATTAAAAATCAAGATAATATAATAACTGGATAATCAAGAGCTAAAAAACAATCTTGTTATTTTAATAAATATTTTCAGTATGTCATAAATATTTAACCTCTCTTACATGACAAATAAATAAATATTAGATCATATAATAATTTGTTATGCTAAATATGCTATGTTTCAAAATATTGTAAATTAAAATAACTTTATTATTTCCCCCATATCTAAGCTAATAAATATATGAAAATGAAATGAATACGTTTTTAGGCATTAATAATACAATTTAATTCTTTTTTTAAGACAATTTTATATCAAATTAATAATCTAATTTATTTTTAATGATTAATAATACTAAATGCATGTGGAAATGTACATACAAATAATAATAAATATTTTTCAACATTTCCTTATATTCATTTACATCATAAGTTAACTTATTTATAAATATTATAATCATATTGCACAATTTTTAATCAGAATCTAAGAATATCTTAAATGATTTTAATAGGAATAAAATTTGATATTACTTAAATTTTTAATATTCTTACATAAATCTCATTTTAGTATAAATTATAACTCATAAAAGCAATAAATTCAATAACATTTAAATATATACATATATATTTATAATTAATAATACAATTAAAGAAATAATACAGTAATGACGGCCATCGTGTTTATTTTTTTATTTATGACTTTTATTACTATTATTATTATTAAATAATTTATATATGTATTTTATGTATAATGCTTTAATTATGGTGTATAAAGAAGATAGCTCAGTGCATCAGGCGCAAAGTAGCTCATATATTCATTAAAAGTTAATATAATTAACTTTGTTTATAGTATGTTTACTATAGTTAACTCTGTAGTTTTGTTTTATTGTTATTCTGTTTTGCACTCTCTTTCCATAATTCTCAAAGTTATCATTATTTCAGACGAAAACTATATAATATATCGACGAAATCACATATCTTTTCTACCAATATCACCTCTGAAGAGTCTGCATGCTTCTTATAGATATATGGTTTCTGCATTTTTGTTTATCCTGTTTGTTTACGTATCTATTTATTTATTATTATCCTATATTATTTTTATATTTGTGATTTCAATTTTATTATATATATATATATATATATCGAATTGTATTTGCTGTGGCTGTTGATTTGTAATATTCCATAATGGTTATATATATCAGGCAATATATCCACGAACCTAACTTTATATTTATATGTAGAAACATTATAAACCAAAACAAATGACCAACTACAATTATAAATATGCAAATAAAAAAAAATAAAGTTTTACAATTGTAAATATGAAATGAAAAATATAATTTATTCTTTAGTAAAAATAAAATAAAATAAAATAAACACATGATCATAACAAGCGAGACTGGTAATTGATAATACAGTAAACACTGTATATCATAAAAAGATTAGAAATATTGGAAAAATAAAAATATTTATGGAACCAAGACGAAATCTTCAGATATTCTTCCTTGAAAAATCATAACAAGATTTTTAAAAAAGGAGGGGGGGGGGGGGCAGAGTACATTTCAGAAAAAACGAAGCAAAATAATAATAGTAATAATAACAAAAATAATAAAATAAAAATCATTTACATCCTAAAGATCAAAGTAATAACTACGATACAGCATGTGTTAAAAAATACTAAGAAATGATCTAAACCTGTTGCCAAAAATATTATAAACATAAAATTATTTATACAACCATGGAGTTCGGAAAAACAGTGCAATAGTTTTGAAATAGATTAAACACAGTATTTCGAGAATTATTAGATCAGATATAGTATAAGATATACAGATAAATAAAAATTAAAAATTAAACTATAATTTAAAGCCAATCAAAATATAAATTTTATAATTTAAGTCATTTAAATTGCAAACAAAAGAAGATAATTAAAGCTAATTATAAGAAAAAATAATAAATCATAACTTTTTTTTTTAAATGTTAAGTGTTGAAAAAATAAGGAATGATTGTGGGGAAAAAAATACTACATATTTATCCAGAAGCAAAGAACAAAACAAAATGATCCAGAATGAATCAAATATCCAGAACAAAATAATATACTCTATGGATAATTTTAACGTTTTTAAATATATAACAACAGTGTTGCCATCTGTTAACACGAATGATAAATTTTCCAATAAATAATTTCATGGAAAATAAAACAAATAGCCATCATCTTTAGGTTTAAATTAAGCTTAATATTAAAAAAAAAAAAAAAAAAAAAAAAAAAAAAAAAAAAAAGAAAAAGAAATTAGGAAGCAAAGAAAAAGAAAGAGGAAAAAATCAGGAAGCGGTTAATCATTTATACAATTACCATTAATAATATTCTAACAATTAAATAAAATAATAAAATGAAAAATACATTAGTTATCAAAGGAGGAATAAAAAATACTTTGTGATTTATATTTAAAAATAAAAATTCATAACATTTTAATCTTTAAAATAGATACATAGGTTACTTGCATAGATTAAAATAAAAAGCAAAATTAGCACAGTTAGGATAATTCTTAATTAGGATATGATGGAATTAAATAAATTAACAACAACAACAAAAAAAAATATTAAGATTTAAACTATAATTTAAATCGAATTATAAATTAAATTATTTAAAAATTTAAATTGCAAACAATGGGAATTAATGAAATATCACATAAAAGGAACATATGAAAGAAAAATTAATAAAATGGATTTTTATTTTTTAATGTTAAGTGTTGAAAAAATAAAAATCAGTGGGAAATTATAACTGGAAGAACTAACATATAATGATATGTTTATAGTCTAATAAAATCATAATCAACATGGGTTAGAACAAAATCACACACATATACAAATACACATATAAATATGTAATTAAAATAATGTCATAAGTGTAAAAAAAAAAAAAGTCAAAATAAATAGTGATTTTAAAAATTACATATATATGTGCATATTAGTAATATGTCTATTAAACTAAAACTAAACTTAAAAGATAGTATAGCAAAAATTATACACACATATTAAATACATTCTTTATATCATAAATGACAAAAATAATTCTTTTAGTATTTTTTTTTTTCATTAAGTAATCGATTCCTTATAAAATAAAAAATGCAACCATTTCTTTTAGTACCTTTTTCGCATTAAATAATAGCTTCCTTATACAATACGAAATCCAATCATTACTAAAGCAATTTGTTCGCATGTTAGAATAATTCAAAACTCAAATATGTGAAAAATACTTTATGATAATGTAATTTCTAATGATTGAAAAATAAAATAAGCGATTAATTAAATAATTAAACAGTTCATCAGGGATACCAATTATATTTTGCATCTATATCAATACTTTTTAACTGAGGAAAAAAAAACTATTAAACAAAAGGCATTTAATCTTAAAATTTAAATTATTTAAATATTACTTAAAGTTTAGTTATATAAAAAATATAATTAATAAAATTTCTAAAAATTCTAAACTTAATTAAACAATTAAAAATTTCATCAGAAATATCAACAGCATTTCACATCTATGCACCATACTTCATACTCGAGAAAGAGAGGAAAAAAAAAAAAAAAACCATTTAGTCATAAAATTTAGGTATATTTTGTTACAATAAATAAATAACATTAAATAATCTCAATCAAAAATCTCAACCAAAAAAAGAATTCTGCCATTATACTAAACATAAATCACATGATTTTATACATTATCCTTTTTTTTTCACCTGTGGTAATTAAAAGCGCTATTAGTCTCAGTCTGGTTAAATGAAAAAATAAATAAATAAATAAATAAATAAAATAAAATAAAAATAATAATACCATTTCTAATAATTCCAAACTGAAATAAACAATTCATCAGATATCAAAATCATATTTTTCATCAACACCAATATTTTGTAATTGAGGGGGTGGGGAGGTATATTCAACCATAAAATTTAAATACATTGTGTTATAAAAAAATAAATATTCATGTATTGCATTATGCCGAAAAAACAAACAAATAAAAACAAAAAAATTACTAAAGATAAAACACATAATTTTATTTATTTTTTAAATTGAAATATTTTTACAAATTGAAATTGAAATTTATAATTTCCAATAAATCAAAAATCAAATGAATTATAAATAAAGTATCAGAATAAATATCATATCACATTACCATCAATAAATAATACATATATAACTCATCATCCGTAATTTAGATAATCTAGTATTTATTTTTCAAATTTAAGTATTTAAAAAAATTAAATTGAAATTTATAATTTCCAATAAATCAAAAATTAAATGAACGTAATAATAATAATAATAAAGTATCACAATAAATATCATATCATATATTACCATCAATAAATAACACATATATAATTCATCACCGGTGATTTAGATAATCTAGTATTTATTTTTCAAATTTAAGTATTTTTAAAAATTGAAATTGAAATTTATAATTTCCAATAAATCAAAAATTAAATGAACTATAAATAAATTATGACAATAAATATCATATCATATTACCATCAATAAATAATCCATATATAACTCATCACCGGTAATTTAGATACAGAGAAGATGCTTACCTTTTTCACTAAAGTCAAAGAGAAGTTTTGAAACATGCAGCAAGAGCACGTAAATATAATCCACAATGGACGTTGATAAACGCCGAAGTTCGCTGATTGGTCGAAAAAATTTTTCCCTTTTAGTTTTAGTTCCGCATTCGAAAGGCGCGCTTATCAACTTCTGTGTTGTAGCGGTAAAGAGTTGAAAAAGTCCCTTTTCTCCATAAAGGATACGTAACTCGCTATGGATATTAATATTTTGTGTTTTTTTTTCTTTTTTTTTAGATTGCTCACTAGTTTATAGTTATCAGGAAAGTTTGGAAATTTAGTTGGAAAATTTTCGACATATGCATTGATGAGTGTATGTTTATACATAAATATAAATATGCGTATTATTGTTAACCCTTTGTGTACCGGCGTCCCCGCACATGGTTGTGCAAATATAAAGTCATCAGGGGGAGGGCGGTATGGCACATGATATCATAAAATATATCTAGGTGGAAAGGGGGTATCTTTTCATATCGACATCAGTTTTGATCTAATCAAAATTTTTTCTTTAGTCGGTTATATATTTTTTTTATAAAAGTACAAAGTTATTATTAAAATCACTAAATTATTCTAAAATATGAAATATTTCAACGTTTGACATTCCTATTCTTTTTCATATGCATATGCATATATAATCACGGTTCAGCAAACCATATGTGAATTATCTTTTTAGATAAGAATTTCTATCTAAACCCCCACCCCTCCTCCGTTCGGGGCAAATGCGATGAAATTTTACTACTGTTAAATGCATTGTGTAACAAAAAGCTATTATAAAATACGTTTAAATAGTAACTATTTCTTTTAAGTGTTATTTAAAACAAAACTATGTTTGATTGTCTTCTCTTTATTTGAAACAATAAAGTATGCGAAAAATAAATGCAACCTATTTTATATATCACTCCAAACAACAGAAATAAATTCTAAAAATTCAATTTTTTTTTTTTTTTTTTTTTTTTTTTTTTTTTTTACATTTTGATAGCGATATTATTCCTTGGGTAAGGGTCAAGGGACAATAACACATGGTATCGGAAAGGGGGGGGGGGTCTAAAATTACTAAAAAATTGATAACATTATATTTGCACATCCCCTAGACAGATTTTATTTGGCTGGCTCCACTTTTTTTTTATAAGCTGCATTTAATTATACAATTGTGATAAGGTTCCAGTTAAATAAGGTAAATATTACTTTTAATTATTACTAGTACCAGAAACAAAACCTATATACATTTTTTTGAAGTTGCATATATATATATATATGCAAACATGGTCCTTGTAAGGATTAAGTACCAGCAATGATTTTGAATAGAGGCAGAGACTTAACGAAGGGGGAGAGGGAGGCGGGACAATTGCTCTTGGTGCAAAAATTTTAGAGGCTCCAAAAAGTTCATAGACACACATAAATAAATATAGCATATAAAACCACAGTAACCATTAAAAAAGTGGTGCATTATTTTAAACTAAACTGCATGCTCAAAACCCACACTACTTTACTGAGTGCAAGGGAGACTAGATTCTCATTTTGGAAAAAAAGGAGAGACGTGAGGAGGAAGCATTACATCCTTTAATAAAGTTTTGTTCAATATTAAATTAAACTCTTCAAACGAAACGGTTTTGTGTATTCTGTCCTACTTTATTTAGGAAGAGTGATAAGATCACGATCAGATATAAATTTATCAAGTTTATGGCACTGGGCTGAGTTTCCTTTTAGGGGACCCTTCGAACAAAATCCTGGTTAAAGTACGAGCAAACTGCGCCGTACCTTGAGGGGGGGGGGGGATTGATTTTGTAGTCTTGAAATTTGATTCGCAAATTTTGTAAGGCTAATATTTTAAATCTATTTTGACCTAATACCGACTATAATAAAAAAGTGTATTTATCTATATATGTATATATTTTATGTTTATTTTTTATTCTATCATAGAAAATGTTTAATACTTTATCACAAAATAGAAATAAAAGAGTGTGTATGGGGAAGGTTGAGAGAATACCATGTGCTAGGGACCTCTTTTGTTTGATCAAAGTCTGCTTCGAATACTGTGTGTAGATAACAAATTTTCTTTTTGGAGATCTTTTGGAGAATGGTAGCTCAGAGCAGATGTCCTTAATATCAGTGTGAAATTCAGATATTTTTCTCCGGAAGGGATTGCTTATACAGGTTATCAATTATTCTGTATAGATTTTTTTTGTTTATATATATGTTGCAGCCAATACCCGAAATTGGCCAATTCTAGAACTGGCCGGCCAATTCCCGAATTGGCCAGCAACCTTAAAAAATGACTGGCCAATTCTAGAATTGGCCAACCAATTCGCGAACTGGCCAGATGCATTTGGCCAATTCGCGAACTGGCCAAATGCGATTGGCCAATTCGCGAAATAGATATAAGCACTCGGCTTAATCCTTTCTAACATAGTTGAAAGTGTCTATGAATTCAATAGTCTAGCCGTCAACCTGTCCGTGATCTAACTCGAGTAAAGTTTCCGGTTAACTTGTAATTGTCATCGTGTTTGGTTTATCAATTAATTTCGATATTGAAAGGGAATTGTGTACTATTTTTGGTTAGTTTAGTTAGGTACACAAAAATATTTCGTTTCAATATAATCAATGGGAATCTTTTACTGTACACTTAATGTTACGTTATCTTAATTACAAAAAAATGGTACCTATGCATCATAGTTCGGATGTTGGCCAAAGGCTTCCCAGCCAGTTCGCGAATTGGCCGGCCAAAACCCGAAATACGCTATTCATTTCATGTATTTCGGGTTTTGGCCGGGAAGCTTGGCCAGTTCTAGTATTGGCCGCAACATATATATATATATATATATATATATATAAGTGTACTGTGCAAGGGAGCATAGTTAGATTATGGTGTAAGTATATGAGTGGAAAAAAAGGGGTAGGGGAGTAGGGGAGTATTTCTATATGAAGCATTCTTCAAATATTAATGTGTATTTATATGCAAAAAATATTTTATTCCAAGTTTTTAACTAATTTCACGGTTGTTGATGAAGCTCGTGGCAAATCCTTGTCTCATGAGGCTTGTTGTATCTGCTACTACCTGTAGGGCATATTAGTGGACTCAAATACCCCTGCTTTTTTTTTATTTGAAAGTTTTAACATGCAATTTTTACTTTAACTATAGATACTACAGAAATTTTATTTTGTCTGGAGCTCTACTACTATCACTAGGTAATTCTGAATAGCATTTTAATTGTGATATTCCTGTAATAGTACAATTAAGTAATCATAATATTTAATACTGAAACAGATTTCTAAGAATTGATCCATCTTTTTTATTCATCTTACAATCGAGCGGTATCAGAGATCGCTCACAACAGTTTTGAAACAATTTCTGTCACTGAAGCGGAATTTTTTTTCCTCTGTTTTATGCATAGTAATAATTCCTGAAAAATGTAGCATAGCAGTACCACCAGCTCATCAAAATCCAGTCAGCAATAACTTATGTCAACTTCCAACTGAATCTGAAGTTTGATGAAAATCCGTGCATTAGTTTCTGAAATAGAGCTATTCAAAAGCCTTTTTAGAATTCTGCATAGCAACGCCATTAATTGTGTTACATACACCAAAAACTAATCAGAAACTTTTTTTTATCAGGTGCTAAATGAAACTGAAGTTTGATGAAAATCCATGCATTGCAGCTATTACGCTATTGCAAAATCATGAAAAATGCAACATAGCAGCGCCACATGCAGGGTGATTTACACAAAAAACTAAGCAAAACTAATCTATATCACGGGCTCACTGAATCTGAAGTTTGATAAAAATTCATGCACTAGTTTTTGAGATAGAGCTTTTGCGATAATCATGAATAATGCAGCATGGCAGCGCCCCTTGTTGAGCGATTTGAACCAAAAAAGCAGTAAGCATCAAATTGTATCAAAGACCAACTGAATTTTATGACAATTTTATGAAAATCCGTGCATTAGTACTTGAAATAAACTTATTGTGGAAATTGTGAATAAGGCATCATAGCAGCGCTACCTGTTGAGTGATATACATCAAAAACCAAACAGTTCCAGTTTAGATCAAGGGTTATCTGAATCTAAAGCTTTGTAAAATTCCATGCATTAGTTCATGAGATAGAGCGCCCACAATATTTTTGTCACATACATACAGACATTTTGTTAAAACATGTTTTTCATGATCTCTGAGCCCTAAAGCATCTAAATCCGTCGAAAATTTTCACGAGCCCAATATTTTCTTGAATTGATAGAAAAAAGTAAAAAAAACATAAATTGCAAGAACAACAAGATCTTTTCCATTCCATAGATCTAACGTTGAAGGTAAACAAATGCCTAAATTTACTTTAAATTTACTCATTTGCTGTCTACAAACAAACTGCTTCTTTTGCGAATATCATTCTATGATTATTAAAATTAGTCTTGTTTTAAAGATTTTCTTTTTTTCTTTCTTTCTTTCTTTCTTTTTTTTTGTCATCGTGACAACAGAAGCATTCCATTTCTGGACATTAAATAAGAACCAATAGAAAACTAATAAAATCCTGAGATTTCAGATATCTCTACGGACAAAAACAACCATTTTCCTAAAAAGAAAAAAAAAATTAATTTAAAATTATATTTTAGATTTCTTTAAGAATATTAGAATGTTTCGAACCGCAAATAAATACAATTATTAGATCAATTTTATGTTGCACTGGTCTGGAATTGCAGAACCTTCTTCTACAATTTAATGCCTTTATCTCAAAATGTTTTTTTTTTCCCTCCAAGTTTTGTCGTTTTTAAATTGACATAGATAAATTTTATGGGTGATAAAACGATGTTGGTGCCTTTACGTTTTACAATTATATATCCCTTAAATTGTTTCTATTTTTTTCTTTTCTTTTCTTTTTTTTCTTTAAGAGTAAATTTTTAAAATATTATTTTCATATTAAAACGTATTCATAAAAAAGGACTTTTTTTAAAAAAAAATATATAGTATATATAATTTTTTTTGTAAATAAATAGTTTTGTAAATTTAGAAGTTAAACTAATATCATAAATTTTAAAGAATTGAAAAGGAATACATATTACAATATATTTATTTCAAGGGGGAGAAAAACGCGTAAAAACATTTATAAATAAATAAATAAAATAATAATAACATTACTTACAATCCGTAATTCGACACCCCCCCCCCTCCCCTTCGCACATATACATATTTAAACTCTACTTTTTCTTTTCTTAGTTTTTACAGACATCAAAATTTGATTGTATTTACTTTTTTCTTAAAAATAAATACGATCATTAAAAACAAATGCAATCATACATAAATGCAATATCTTTATTTATGTGTTAATTGTATTAATACGGTTGAAAAAATACAAAAAAAAAAAAAAAAAAAAAAAAAAAAAACTTGTATATATACTTTACATTAATTTCAGTTTAAAACAATTGGGGAAATATATATCTGCATTTATTCTATATTTACGAAGTTTATTGTTATGATAAAGCGTTTGGAACGATAAATTCTTGTTATTTTATTTATTTTGATGAACGCTCTTTATATCCAGATTTTGCTATAGTGAATTCAATATTTCAAACAAATCAATATAATCACTAGTTACAATAAAAATCACTGACTTAAAAAAAAAAAAAAAGAAAAAAGAAAAAAAAGGGTAATTTTTTAGAAAAGATAAATAAATAAAACATTTTTAAATAAGTTATTAAAATTGTCAACCGATTTTAAGTTTTTTCCTGCTCGAAAAATATTAGAAAAATTAAGTTATAAAAATAAAAATAATTTCGTGCTTTGAGCAGAAAATAAATAAATAAATAAAATAAAGTTCGAAAAAATAGTTTCTTTTCCTTTCATTTATTTTTTGTGAACACTCTTTATCTTTAGATTGCGATGCAGAGAATTCAATATTTCAAAGAAATCAGTATAATCACTAATACGGTACAAAATATAACTGGCTCGATGAAAATAATAATAATAATAATAATAATAAAAAGAATGATGCCCAGTTAAACTGATGGCATAGAGCTCACAGGCTATGCAGACTAATTGTATATTACAGCCTTATATAATAATGCCATTCGAAAAAAAAAAAATAAGGAAGGAAGTACCACCATCCCCAATTTTCTTTCTTTATACTTATCATTGAAGCCCCGAAACTAATCAGGGATACGCCTTATCATATAATAAACCTGTATCCAAAATTCGAAGCTAGTCGAATAATGCTGCATAAAAAACCATTTATGTAATTTAAGAAACGTTTTCCCCCGTTCCTTCCTTTATAATTAATCATTAAACCGCCAAAACTGTTCAGAAATTCAACTTATCAGAAAAAACCTACATCCAAAATTTAAAGCAAATCGGATAATTCTGCATAAAACTCTATTCAGCTAACTTAAGGATGAGGTAATCGCCCGTATCTTCCTTTATAATTAACAACAGAAAATACCACAACAAATGAGCGAAGCTTCTTACTACTATGAACCTGTTTACAAAAATTGAAACAAATCGGTTAAATCTGTATGAAAAACCATTTACATAAATTATGAGGAGTAGTTTCCCCTATCCTCCCTTTATACTTATCCAGTGAATTCCAAAAACAAATCATGGAAGCGCCATTTCAGAATAAACCTTTATACAAAATTTCAAGCAAATGGATAAATTTTGCGTGAAAAACCTAAATTAAGACGGGGGGATCACCCCCCCCCCATTCCGCCTCTTTAAACTTATACAATGAACACCCAATACTAATCATGAAAGCACTTCATTAGAATGATCATACATCTAAGATTTGAATGAAATCTACTAATTGTGCAGGAAAAACCCATTTATATAAATTAAGGGGAGGGGCAATAGCCCCCGTTTCCCTTCTTATACTTATCGAATGAACTCTCAAAATTAATCAGGGAAGCATCTTATCATAATAAGCCTAAATCTAAAATTTCATGTAAATCGGATATTTTTATCGTGAGTTATTGCGTTACGTACGTGTTCACGTACGCACGTACATACATACATCATACAAAACGGGCGAGCACATAAGGTCTCAGGCTTTGATAGCCTGTGAGCTAAAAAGTAATTTTTAGAAAAGAAAAATAAAGAAATAATTTTTATATAAGTTATCTAAATTGTTAACTGATTTGAAATATATTCTACCAGGAAAAAAAATTAAAAAAAAACAGAAAAAACAACTTAAAAAAGTAAAACAATTTCAAGCTTTGAGAAAAAATAAATGATAAAAGAAAATTAAATAATAATATTAAAACAAAATACATATATAAAAGAAAGGAAAGAAAAAAAATAAACATAAATAAGAAAGAATTTACGATTTTTTCCCCCAATAATTAATATATAAATTTATTTATGTTTATTCTATTAAAAGAAAGCACGATAAAGATTGTTCAAGCTCCTGTGTATTTCGAAATAAATTAAAAATCAACTTTGTTATTTTTCCAAAGTTGATATACATACGCACGCAACGCGCATACTCTTACACTGAAAGAGCAAAAAAGGGAAAAAATAATTTTCAAAATACGAAATAAAAACTGAATCTATGATATGTTTCAATATCAATTAGCAATTATGAAAAAAATATAAATAATTATCATTTAAAATTTTATGCATTCCATACAAATTATTGCGTTTTATTTAAATATTGATTGAATTAGGGGCAATATGTTTTTCTTCAATGTAGATATAATTAGTTCCTTGTTCCAAACACCTTTTCCAACGATATTGGGCAGAGATAACTTATCACCACTTTATCAATCAGTGACTTCCATACTGCAGATTTATTCTTTTTTTTACTTGTTTTATTAGCATAAAGATAAAACGTATAGCGTTTGTTATTTAGAGCTATATGTAATATCTTTGAAAGAAAGACTATTCTTTTTATTATTTCAATATTTTTCGTGCTTTTCGGGCTGTTTATAATCTTTTGATTATTAAACATTACATTAAATTGAATTGAGTGGTATTTCAAATTTAATTCTAAAAAGGAACTATCTACGATAAAATAAATAAAATAAATAAGTAAAATAAAAAATTAAAATAAAAAAAAATTGTAATTTAACAAATTACAACGACTATTTGGAAAATAATATTTTCAAAGACTATAATTTTAGATTTATAAAATAAATGATTTCTGTATTTAAAAAAAAATACAATAATAAAATAATTTTTATGATGTTAAAAAAGTAGCTTACGTACAGGACATTTAGAATCACGTTAATATTCCTGGGTCAATCATAAACAAATATTAAATGAAATTTCATTTTAAGAATTTTCGGTACTGTAAATTTTTTAATTTCTAAGTATCGCACATTTAAAATTTTTACACCGTTGCGTAGAGAAAATTCTATCACAATTTGTTTTCAAATGATTATTATTATTTTTTAAGTTTTTATCTTTTTTTTGTCATCGTGGCAACAGAAGTATTCCATTTCTAGACATTAAGCATGGACTAATCAGAAAACGAAAGAAATAAAAAACAGACGTATTCCAATTTGGACATTAAACATTGACCAATCATAAAGCGAATAAAATGAAATAAGTTGCGGAATTCAATCAATAAAAACATTCAGATATACTTCAGATTACCTAATTCTCTACCGAGAACAACTATTTTTCCAAATAGTTAAATTTTTTTTTAAAAATAAACTCAGGGTTCTTGAAACTGCGTAAAAGGTTTTATACGTTGCTTGTAGTGTATAAAGTGAAACTTCCATTTAAAGAAATCTTATCGTTATACTTAAACACTTTGTTATGAAGAAATTCCGTTAAATAGGAATAAACAAATTCATGCATTGTAACAAATGTTTCGAAACGTTCTTGAGAGTATTGAGGGCTCTGCTGCACGATACTAACGGAAATATTTCTGATTCGAGCAGAAAAATGTTTTGGTTTCATTCCACTGCTGAAACTAACAAGGAAAGTCTCCATACGGGCATACTCCGAAAAATCTGAAAAAATTACAAAATGTTCTTCTCATGAGGATATATACGTTTATAAAAAAATTTGGCGGAACCTCCATACAGCGTCCTTAAAAAAAAAATAATGAAAATTTCGTTATTTGGCGACTTATCATCGGTTGGCGATAGAATGCAGTTTGAAAAAATACTTTTTTTTTTTTAATGTCAAATACGCTTTAAGGATAAAAAGTTTCATGTTGAGCTTGTTTAGGTAAATAAAATTTAAATAACTTTAATTTTGCCAGTGTTAGTTTGTTTTAAGTATAATTTTCTTATATCGATATTTATATGTATTTATTTTAAAATTTAACCATCAAAATTTGCAATTTAAAACAAAATTCATTATTTAAATTCATTAAAATTGTTTCAAGCTTAAAGTCCAATTGAGTATTGTCAAGTCAATTTCGTTGCTAAGCGAAACATCTGGCTTTTAATTTTGAATACGCTTAAATGTATGAAAATATTTTTTTTCAATATGAATTTTCTGTATATGAAAATATTTTTCCAGTGATAAATTAAAAACTATAGCAACAAACAATATATATATGCAATACAAGATATATACATGTATAATAGTATATTAAACTCTTTCATTGTTTATGTTTAAATTCATTAAATATTATTTATACGCATTCTAAAAATCTAGTAGTTTTCAGTTGCATTAAATCGTTCGCTTTTGGCGAGGAAAAGTGCTGCTCGCCAAATCGCGTGATATTCACGCCAAATATTCAAAAGTTTTTTTATTTTATTTTATTTTATTTTATTTTTTATTTTTACATAATTTCTATTTTGATTCAGCCACTAATTTTTACTGATCTTTTATTACATACATAAATAGTTTAATTAGCATTTTTTCCAAAAGTTTCTGAGTATGCCCAGTATGGAGACCTTCTTTGTAAGTCCAAAACTATGAGAAGGATTCTGATGGTTTCAGAAAGTGAAAATAGCTGTCAGATATCCGAAGTGTTTCTGTTAGAATGCTAAATTTTTCCAAAACTTTTTACAGTGTGAGATTTGTGTAATAAAATACACATGCATAAAAAAATACAGCCTCTCATCAGCTGCATACAGGCCTTCACTATGGGGAGTTAAATTTATTGTAGTCTAGCCCTCCAAGCGTCTTGAAAATGGGTAAGATTGTAATGTTGTTTTCTCTGCATTTTGTTTTAAATGCTAATAAAATGTTATTCTTTCAATATTACATAAAAAATCTTATTTAGGAATATAAATTTAATCCTTGAGAGTCCTAATCATTCTTCAATGCTTTGAAAATTCATTACATTTATAGAATTATAATATCTTAAACATTACTTATATTGCAGTGAAACCTGGAGCTTAGTGTACGGAATATTACGGGACAAACGCTTAGTGGGCTAGTGTCCATTTTACGCGATGTAGGGTGCGAGTGAAAATTATCACTTATTGAAAACACGCTGAAATAGTTTAATTTTTTAACTTATTTAACCATTACATAATTAACTAACTAGTGATTAACTTCATTTAACCGGACCGATCACGAGCCGATCAATAAAAAAAAAAAGTTCGACCTGGCCCAAAAATAAGTTAAAATCTTAGTCCGAGCCCGGCCCGGCTTGATTGAATTTCTACAAAACATAATTTTTTACCTCGATATGGTTAAAAAATATTTCGTATTTCTAACCAAAATTATTTATTTCAGCGGGGGGTTTTTTATGTTTATAATCTTTATTTTTAAATAAGCGTCAAAGGTTGTGATATTTATTTATTTTATTTTATTTTAATGAATCTGTATTTGCACGTAAACGTTGCACTTATAATTTAATATCGTTAATCCATATTCCACATTTATTGGACGTTAAGAAAAATGCTATACGGTAAAATCTTCTAAAACGGAATCACACAAGAAAAAAAATGCATTATAGGCAATTCCTTTTTTTAGGAGATGTAAATGTAGTCTATTCCTTTTTCAGGTATTTTTATATTCATTTTGCATGGGACAACACATATTTCTGATTAAGACAGGATTCTACCATAGGCAAGTTCTCTTTCACTGGTTTTACTGTATTTTATTTTATTTATTTGTTTATTTATTTATTTTTTGCCTTTAAATTTCTATTCTTTAAAAATGAATTCTAAACTTGTTTTTTAAACAATGGCAATTTAAAAATATATGCATTTTTTTGTAAAAACTTTTGGGCTGAGCCAAATTTTACTTTCTTTTGCGCGGATCAGGTCAGTCAGGGACAATAATTTTAATACGGCTTAGGTAGTGATCGAGACTGAAAATTTTGTCCTATGTAGAGTTAGGAAGAATTAAACCAGTCCTGATTCAATAATCAAAAAATGCACTAAGCCCGGCCGAGCCTTTTGAAAAAAGTAAGGTCCGGCCTAGTTTAGGGCCAAAATGAAAAATTTTTTAACGGCGTCGCCGGGACGATATAAAAAATGAAGTTGTAAGGGCTTAAAATTATGAAACACTCTTAATCGGCATGCTAGAAAATCTTTTAAATCAGCTGACGAACATTTAAATAGTACAGAAAGAACGTGGAAAGAGAAAAAGTTAAACTGAATCGAAAGTTTAAGCTTCAGAAAGAAGTTATTTACTCAACTGCAATTTTTAAAAAGGCATTTAAACTTTTTATTGGAGGCCAATCTTTGTTTAAAATTTTAAATCCGTTTTTCCGCATCATGTTTTTCCACCCACCATTTCTAATTTTTAAATTACTATTAGTCAAAAATTGTTAAAGAAAAAAAAAAAAAAATCTTGGAACATTTTTTTTTTTTTGGGGGGGGGGGGGAATTTGAACAAATATTTATTTTTGAAAATATGATATTTAAAAAAATAATACAGTGAAACCTCCAATTAAGGGACACTCCGAATAAGGGACACCTCTATTTAAGGGACAAAAGTTCCGGTCCCAGTCCCTTCGTATAGGAAGTGTAATGTATTTACCTCTGAATAAGGGACACTCGATTTAAGGGACACTTGAAAATGAGATTAACCCTTTTGACTCGAAAAGTTTCCTTCAAATACATAATTTTTTTTTTTCAAAAAAAAAAAAAAAAAAAAAAAAAAATCATTAAATAACAACTTTTATTTTCTTTTGTTACTGGTATGACAAAAACAAATTTTGCAAAGAAAAATGCTGCCCAGTCATACTGGATATACGAGTGCAAAATGTTAAAGTGGTTGATTTTTGCATTTGAGATAATGAAGTAGTCTGCGATGAAAATGAAAATACAGGATTTTGAGAATTTATCAGATAGGCAGTTATATTGGTACAGAGGTATGTAACTCAACTGATGAGTATTTATTTATCCACAATTCAGATGAAAACATCGAAATACGCTTATCTTTATTAGAACCAGAGGTGGCAGTGCAGACAATAACTTCATCAAGATCACAGCTGAAATTTCAGAATAGGTTAAAACTCGATTCACATATTGAAATACAATTGGTCTGCCAAGTCATATCAGGTGGAAAACACATATAAACCCGATTTTAGTGGTTGTTTCGTAGGTTTATCATTAAAGTATACTGCAGTCAGTCTCCATATTTTCATAGATTTGAGTGCAAGAAAATATAATGGTAAATCTACGAGTCAAATTTCAGATTTTCAGAGTTCAGATTTTTAGGTGTTTTAGCAGACCGATTGCGTTTCAACATGTATATTGAGTTTTAACTAATTCTAGAATTTCTGTCGTAAACTTGACTAGGTGATTGTCTATGCTGCCACCTTGCAGTTTATATTGAAAAGAATGCTGAAAATTGTGAGGGATGACTCTGAAAATGAAAGAGAAAGGAAAATAGTGAAATAAAAACTTCACAGATGCTTTAAAATATGCAAAGCAGTTGAATACTTTTTCATAAATACTGCTTATAATGAACGGCTAAAAGTTATAAGTGTGGTAAATGAATATCTGGAAAGTTTAGTAGTAAAAAAATTGAAATCTGCAAAATAGTCACTTTTTTTTTAATTGATTATTTCGCAAGAAAGATTTTTTAAAATATTATTGCACTTTTTGCATTACAGAAACATTTACCTAAAACAGACAAATCAATAACTCAACAAATCAATTACTAATTAAGTAATAAATTAAAAAGTTAATTAATTATCTATTACTTTTGTGCCTAATTAATGTTTTATAACCTTCGGGTACATTTAAACTTCAATTTTAATATTTTGTTATTTTTTATGTCCTTATGAATGATTAATTTAAAAAAAATGTAAAAACTCCGAATAAGGGACACCTCTATTTAAGGGACAAAAGTTCCGGTCCCACGGGTGTCCCTTATTCGGAGGTTTCACTGTACATCATTTTCCTAATTTATACGTTTAATATTTTTAGAATTAATTAAAAAATATCTTGAAACTAAATTAAAATTAAATTTTCGTCTTTAATTAAATGAAAAAATTTTGAATTTCGACTTATAACGATTTTAAATTACCTAGCTTAAAAAATAGTAATTATTTTATATTTTTAAAAAACTTTATGAGAATTTTAGGATGTGATTTTGTTTTCAAATTATAAAGCTATACAAGGGAAAAAAAATCTAGCTTAAAAATGATTTTTTTTTTTTTTTTTCTAATGATTCCTGGAACTCTTAAAGTAACATTGTTTCTTGAATTAAATGCATTTCAATTTGTGTCTAATCTCTTAAAATCTAACAAATTATTTAAACGGTCATATCTCTGTGAGTTTTGCAGATATGAAGTTAGAATTTTTGTGTTTAATTCCGGAATAAATAAGGAAAATTTTCCTAATTGCAAATTTTACTCTATTTTGTCGGGTTTAAAAAAATAGTTTACGTATTTTTTTTTTTTTTTTTCTCATATAGACTTCCCATTTAGTTGCAACTTATCTCATCAAATTTTGTACTTTCTTTTTCTTTTATGAAACTTTGTTTTTGGAAGTACGCGTCTAGAAGCATTATATAACCCTTTCGGGTCTGGTGTACTATTAGCAGTACGTCTTTTAATGGAGTATTATTTTGTTTTAACAAATACTTTTGCTACTATTTACAGATAGAAATGTTAATATATGTCTATGCATTTAGTATATGACTTCATTTATGTTTAGACATTTAATAATAATAATAATAATAAAGGTTTACTTAATTCTCTTTGAGCTGTTCACGATTCTTTTTTTTTTTAAACGCATATTTTACTCTGTAAATTTATAATAAAAGTTGCTTTCCTGAAAGAATCCTATGTAATAAAGAGAAAAAAGTATCAAAAAGTTAAATTATTACTTAAATCTTGTTGTAATGAAATATTCTCTAAACACCTCCAAAAACTCTTCCTTAGCCTCTTTTCCTATGAATATGAATTGAACAGGATATAAAACAACGATATTCGTTATCTTTCAGTTAATGAAATGTTCGTTAAACACTAATTAATCTGTTTGGATAGCTAGCGTTAATGTTATTAACATAAAAATAATTCTTTCTAAAAAGTGGGGGGGGGGAAATCGGACCCGAAAGGGTTAAGGAAATAGCCTATTGCTTCGATTTTTACGAATCACCTTGTATATACCGGAATCCTAAACTATGTGCACATCTCTCATGTGCACTAGTGTTTTCTAACTACACAAAAATCTCAAATACATTACAAGTGACAAAAACAATGAAATGAAGCAGTATATGGGCAAAAGCCGTTTAAATTATGCAATTCTTCTGTAGACTCACTCATTTGCGAGATTTTGCAATTTCGACACGCGGTATGGCATTTTAAATTTGTAACAGATTTTTGAAATTTATGAATTTAATCATTAACTAGTCAATGAATTTTTGTTAAATTTTAATTATGTAAGACATTTCAATTCAATTGAATAATAGAAAAAAAAAATAAAAATCTAGAAATGAAAATAAAAATCGGAGAAGGGGGAAAAAATTATAAATTAGAATCCTAATCGAATGTTTGTCGTCTGTTTATCGATTATAATATATTTAATAATTTTTAATGATTTTTTTAGAATTAAGCTTTTAGAACTATTTATTCATACGCATTATTTTTGTAGCCTGATTTCCTTTTGATATTGCTGCATGAGTCCTTGGCAATTTATCAGATTTTTCTTTTACTTCGAGATTTTACACACACACACACACACAAAAAAAAAAAAAAAAAAAAAAAAAACTTTTTTTTTTTTTTTTTTTTTTTTTTTTTTTTTTTTTTTAAGCACATTAATAAAAGAATATGTTTTACAAAATTTTTAGTATTATTTTATTTTCAATAATTATTGTTTCTTTCCCTTAGGTTCCTGATTTCTTTTTCACGCTGATTTCATGCTGTTGTTCTATCATACCGTTTGAAAAGGTAAATAAACAATTTTTCAATACACTTTCACCACAAACCACATCTTTGCGAGGAACTCGAAACCGAAACCATCAAAACCACACAGTGATCTGTTTCAGGTAAAATCTGGTGCTACTGTTGTGGCGGCTCTGTTATAGACCGTCTAAACAGTACAAAATCAGATTACATAACGGTAATAACCTCATTCTTTTATGCATTTCTGTAGAAAAAAAATATATAATCTTTTATAATTAAGAGAATTATTCAAAAAAGAAAAAAAAAAGAAGAAAAGAAAGAATATTTTTTTTCTGTATTTTATCAAAAAACGCATTCATATCTCGAATTAATCTGAGCAGTGAACCCTTTGAACTAGAAAATAATTATCAAAACCAATGGATTTATTTCAAGGTTAAACGGAATATAAATGTACAATGCTATATCATTGAACGACCTTTTTTCTTAAGACCGTTAAAATCAAAAAGCTATGTAGTAAATTACTATGGAGAAAACGACGTAGATACCCAATGAATCTTGTGCTACTACGAGTAAAGACAATTTAAACTATCCAAATTTCTTCTACCGGCGACTAAAAGAAAAAATAAATAGTAAAAATAAACAAATAAACGTGTCTATCACATGACAGAGTTGCTAGCTCGAAGTTCAACATCGGGAAACACCGTTCGGAATAAATCCCCAACTTCCTTGTAAAATTCCCTTTCACCCTACCATACTTCTCATTGGATCTCGCCGGGCTCTCGATTTCTAAGAATTCAGGGTACACAACATTGCGTAAAAAGAGAGGTACGGAGGTTAGCTTTCTTCTGATTGGTGGAAGAAAAAACTTCCGTTTCTCTCAGAGTTTTGGTTTCGTTCAATCTTTCCAGTTTTGTTGGGCAATTAATTAAAAAAAGTTTATTGTAATTCAGTCATCATTTTTACAAATCTTCGGAGTAGAAGCAGGGCCGTAGCTAGAAGTGTACGATAGGGGGGGAATATAGGGGGGGGTTTCAAGGGAATGTAGGGGGAGGGGCTCATATTTTTTTTGTTCTCTCTCTAATGCAGAAAGATAAATTAGTGCATATTCACATTGTAGGTACTATGTTTCTCATTAAATTGTTGTAATACTTTCATTTTATGCTAAGAAAATTATATAATGATGAAAATTTTGAATGTATAACTGGTGCAAAATTAAACATCCTGTTAGCTTCATATGTACCAATAGGATGAGGGATTGTTGAAACACGTATTTTAGATACAATTTAGTAACTCTGCAAAACTGTGAAAGGGTCTCAAAACTAAATTAGATTTTTGAACAGAATTTCATTTGAATGACACATTTAATGACCTTGGAACTTTTTCCAGGGGGGGCTCAAAATATTTTAGGGGGGGCTGAGCCGCCCATAGCACCCCCTTAGCTACGGCCCTGAGTAGAAGGATTTTTGAAGAGGAAAGAATTGACTGTTTTAAAAAATCAGCTGCTGTATATCTAGATGTATGTAATATAGGAGGAAATGAATTTGAAAAGAGCACTTTTACGGAGAATTAAGCACTTCGTAAAATCTATAAGCGGCAATGTGTTTTAGGGGGCATCCATAAATGATGTCACGCCTGAAGGAAAGGGGGGGGGGGGTTCATGAAATTGTGACAGTGTGACAAGGGGGTGGGAGGGGATAAAAAGAAATGTGACATCACACATTTTGGTTAAATTAAAAAGCATTAAAATCCAGTAGATTAAATTATGAAGTATGAAGTTATTTAAAATTAAAGTATTGCGCGTTCATAAATATAAGATTTAAAGCCAAATATGTTAAAATTATATTTCAAATTCCAAAATACTGTTGTTTTCAATTGCTCTTTCATATTAATAATTTATTACTATTCTATATTATTATTTTTTTTTTCTAAACCTTTTTTTATACAAAGTATGCACCATTTTTATTATTCAGCACACAAATGTCATTAAAACACATACTTAAAATTTAAAATTGAAATTTGAAATGTGATTTAAAACGTAGAGCTTTGTCCCTAAACTGTAAGCATATGTTTACGTAATATAGTGTGACATGTGACAAGAGGGGGGGGGGGAAGGAGGGGGTAAAGTGATGTGTGACACTTTGTGACAAAATGGGGAGGGGAGTCAAAAATATCGAAAAAATGAGTGATATCATTTATAGATGGCACCTTACCAGATTTTTTTTTAACAATAAATACTGAATTTAAGATTAAATAATAAAAAATGATAACCGTAATAATATTCGTAATAAATGTGAAAGTTGTTTTGTAGGTTTTAATTTATCCCCCCCCCCCATCCTCTATAATGTAAAGTTCAGCATAAGATCAGTTATTTTTTTATTTCTTTCTTTTTAAATGCGTTCCTAATTATATAAATGCGTAGTATCTATAGGTGTCGTTCAGTCCGGCCGTCTGTCCGCATGTAACACAGCATAAATGACCCAATCGAAACATTTCAAATTTAAAATATATAATTGTTGCATAATTTTGCCGAGTCATTTCTAATTTTATAAAAATCTAATGCATTGTTCAATTGCAGGGACAATAAAAAGTATTCCGTTACATTATGGCCAATATGAAAAAACAGTTTCAAGTGCATTTTAATGGAGTTGCATTCTTTCGAACATAATAAAATTGATATGCATCTATGAAGTATATACTAAAATATACATTCTGTACAATTTGCGATGCAAAAATATTTTTCATTAATTTACATGGCCACACAAAACTATTCCATTAGATAAAAATATAGGAGGAAACATTGCTTGGATCGCGTTTTAATTTTGTTAAACTATTTCAAGTACATGATGATTGGGATAATGGGAGACTGACAAGCGTTGAAAATTTTTAGAAGCCAGCTTGAAGAAACATTTCTCTGACATTAACGCATTCACTGCAAAATGAAACACTGGCTATTCATAATCGTATGGGGCTGTGCAAATATAGGGTCATTTAGAATATCCCCTCGAATCCACATTCAATTCACATCGATTCCATCATTGTATTTCTGACCTGTTTAGAATGTGCAGATCCGGTTTCAACCTAGGGCATTTTTCACCCCTGCTATCTCCTAGGGCACTAATCCAGCATGTACCCATGATTCCTTTCGGGTGTACAAAGCAAGTGTCCGTTCAAATTTCTCCGCCCATTTCTCGCGCGCTAATCTGTTTAGGAGAACTGGCAAATTTTTTCCAGTGGGCTTTGTTGAAAGATAAACTTTGTATAGTATGTTGGTTAAAACCAAATTTTTTAATTGTTAGGTTTTAAATTGTGCATTTTTTTGCTATTTTCTCTCTTATGGAGTTTCTTAATGATCTTTTTTGAATTAGTTAATAAAGAACAGTTATAAACATGTAAAGATAAGTTGCTTTGTATTTTTATACAATTGATAATTAGATAATTAAACTAAATTATACTTACAATTAAATAAACAAAATTAAATTAAAATTAACATGAATAAAATGTAATAATTTTTATTGCATAAAATTTTATCTCAAATAAATTTTCAATAATTAAGATACTTTTAAAAGTTACTCAAGCTTTTAAAAAATAATTACATGAACATTTATTAAAATAAAATGTATCCTAAACTTACACTAAATACAATTTTATATTGCTATTGAAAAATATTAGTAAATTTTACTAATTTTATACTTAAATTATCATTTTTTAAAAATCTTATCTTCATATATAAAAATTGCAATTAATTTACTATTCTTTTTACTAATTACCCATTCATTTGTAATTATAAAGTAGTGGAAGGTTAGCATAATTATTTTTCCCTTTCCCTATATTATTATTAGTATTTAAATATATAATTGATAAGGATTTTAAATATACATAATTAATTAATATTAATATTTAAATATACATAGATAATATTCATATTTAAATGTGAATGATCCATATTAAGTAATATTATTATTTAAATATCTATAATTAATATTAATATTTTTTTAAATGTACACAATTTAAATTAATTAATATATTAAATAAATATGTATAATTTATATTAAACTAATTTATATTGTACAGTACATCCATCATACTACAATCAAAATTTTTTGTCGCTCTGTAAATGAATGATAACCATTATGCATATCATATTCTACAGTAAGCATCTTGTAATAAATCTCAATAATATATATCTATGTCATTATGTTTGAAATAGTGTAGCATTATAAAATATGCTTCAAATCATTTTTTTTTTTTTTTTCACATAGCCATTAATTGAATTTTTATAGTAGTGATTGTGTAAAATAATGATACATGTTTTGACATCAATATTCAGCGCTTTTTTTTTTTTTTTTTTTTTTTTTTTTTAAATCGAAGTCTGATGATTTGAAAGACCAAAAAATTTTGTGTCATCAGAACCTGATGATAAAAGTACATTACATAAAAGTGTTAGTAACATTTAAAAAAGTTTTTCGTTAAAATATTTCTTTTAAATACAATAAAAATCATGTTTCTAACACTTTTTGAAACTTTCGGAATTTTAAAGTTTTTATTATATTTAACTGAATACTGGTGTTTTATGAATATATTATTGCTAAAATATTTCTTCTTACATAGAAATAAGTATTAATTCTAAATACTCTTTCAAGACAATGTTTCGCGATTTTCATGTCCATGAAAATTCCTTTAAAAAAATTTATAAATTTGTAATATTATACCTATTAGAGGACTTGAATAAAAACTGAGCTCAGACAGAGACCATCTCATTTTTATTATACACCGTACTATGCAGAAACCATGGTTAGTGCATTTTTTAAATGGATATAAATTTCATTTTTGAAATAGTGTAACATCATTTAAATTTACCACAAAAGGTTTTTCTCCCATTGTCGCAATAATTCTGCACACTTCATTTTCGCTAAGAAACATGCTTTAGTTAATTTCAATAACATAAATGAAAATTTGAGTTTACATTAATTGCAGCACAGACTGACAAATTGATTTTATAAACACCAAAAGGTTTTTCTCCCATTGTCGCAATAATTCTGCACACTTCATTTTCGCTAAGAAACATGCTTTAGTTAATTTCAATAACATAAATGGAAATTTGAGTTTACATTAATTGCAGCACAGACTGACAAATTGATTTTATAAACACTCTTTTCAAATGTATTAGAAAGTATTAAATTACTTTCATTTTTCAGTAGGGTCCTGTAGGTAGACTGGCTTCTGGTGTCAATAAAAATTGTTTACTTCTCTTCAATGTTACATTAAAAGTTTTGCAGTTGCTTTGAAAAGTTTTCAGCAATATCGAAAGATTTTTAGATATCTTATTAGAGTTTCATCTTTGTTTTAATCGAAAGGAGAATTGGTTTAGAGATGAATTTAGAAATTCACGTCACCACAAACCCATTCATATAGAATAATAAGTCATACTCAAATTAACCTTGCTTGAAAATATATTTTGACCTTTTGTCCGTAAAAAAAAAAAAAAAAAAAAAAAAAAAAAAAAAAAAAAAAAAACAGCTGCAAGAAAATGAGAGATAGATTAATAATTTTAAAAAAAATACCAGCAAAAAATCGCATCAATTTTGAATTAATATATTTTTTATCATTAATGAATGAACTGCAACAATATTTATGAAAGTCCAATCTTGAGGCTGCAACACAAATCATGAGATTCTATAAACATATATTTATTTAAAAATATATCCTTCTCTTTATTTATTTATTATTATTTTAAGATGAATAACATAATAAATGTGTATATTATTCTCTCCTTATAAATTAGCAAAAAATCACATCTAATGTAAAAAAAAAAAAAAACATGTAACTATTAACTATATAAAAGCTTGTAAAACTACTAATAAAAGATTACGATAATTTATGCTAATTTTATAAGAGAATGAAATAAAGCATAGTTCAATGAAAATAAAATACCACTATAATTTAAATAGAATAGCGATATGTTATTAGTAGTAAGCAAAGCTAAAAAAATACAAGTTTGTATTTTAATCAATGAAAAGAAAAAAAAAGTCTTCGGGAAAAAAAAAAAAAAAAAAAAACTATTACACAAAACTAAGACAAATTAATTATTACGGAAAACTAATACAAAATTAAATATTGCAAATAAAGTACAAGTTAACATTTTCAGACATAAAGTGCGTATGGTTGTAATACAAGTTAAAAAAGTATACATATCCACTCTTTTAATTATTTTAGCTATCCTTATATTTTAAAGTCAATTGCAAAAAATTTTCGAAGGTAGCATAAAAATATATAAACCTCATAGCATCGATAATCAATTTAAATGGGTTACATTTTAAAAACAGTGTTATATTTTTCATGACATAATTAGCGACATAATTATCATTGCAAAATTAATTTTAAAACTGAAGATTGTATAACTTTAAATTCGAAGAACTGTTTCATATATTCAGATATTAAAACAAATCGCCGCATGCCAAAACAGTTTCATAATAATGTATCGTACAGGTATTAAAACAAGTGGCCGCGTACCAATTCCTGCACATTATGTGTTGGTCATAGCGAAACTGCACCCTACGAGGCCAAAAGTAAACAAGCAGACGATATTCTTTAACAGAGACCTGCGCACGAAAACTTGCGCGAAAGAATTTTAATGCTGCTTTATGCTTGGTTTTGTAAATGGGTACAAAATTAAAGCAGGAATGATAGCGGACCAGCTCCACTTCGTGTGAATCCGGTTTCATCCCTCTCGACATTCTAAATGAGGCTTAATAAAAATGAGATGGTCTCTGTCTGAGCTCAGTTTTTATTCAAGTCCTCTAATAGGTATAATATTACAAATTTATAAATTTTTTTAAAGGAATTTTCATGGACATGAAAATCGCGAAACATTGTCTTGAAAGAGTATTTAGAATTAATACTTATTTCTATGTAAGAAGAAATATTTTAGCAATACTATATTCATAAAACACCAGTATTCAGTTAAATATAATAAAAACTTTAAAATTCCGAAAGTTTCAAAAAGTGTTAGAAACATGATTTTTATTGTATTTAAAAGAAATATTTTAACGAAAAACTTTTTTAAATGTTACTAACACTTTTATGTAATGTACTTTTATCATCAGGTTCTGATGACACAAAATTTTTTGGTCTTTCAAATCATCAGACTTCGATTAAAAAAAAAAAAAAAAAAAAAAAAAAAAAAAAAAAAAAAAAGCGCTGAATATTGATGTCAAAACATGTATCATTATTTTACACAATCACTACTATAAAAATTCAATTAATGGCTATGTGAAAAAAAAAAAAAAAAATGATTTGAAGCATATTTTATAATGCTACACTATTTCAAACATAATGACATAGATATATATTATTGAGATTTATTACAAGATGCTTACTGTAGAATATGATATGCATAATGGTTATCATTCATTTACAGAGCGACAAAAAATTTTGATTGTAGTATGATGGATGTACTGTACAATATAAATTAGTTTAATATAAATTATACATATTTATTTAATATATTAATTAATTTAAATTGTGTACATTTAAAAAAATATTAATATTAATTATAGATATTTAAATAATAATATTACTTAATATGGATCATTCACATTTAAATATGAATATTATCTATGTATATTTAAATATTAATATTAATTAATTATGTATATTTAAAATCCTTATCAATTATATATTTAAATACTAATAATAATATAGGGAAAGGGAAAAATAATTATGCTAACCTTCCACTACTTTATAATTACAAATGAATGGGTAATTAGTAAAAAGAATAGTAAATTAATTGCAATTTTTATATATGAAGATAAGATTTTTTAAAAATGATAATTTAAGTATAAAATTAGTAAAATTTACTAATATTTTTCAATAGCAATATAAAATTGTATTTAGTGTAAGTTTAGGATACATTTTATTTTAATAAATGTTCATGTAATTATTTTTTAAAAGCTTGAGTAACTTTTAAAAGTATCTTAATTATTGAAAATTTATTTGAGATAAAATTTTATGCAATAAAAATTATTACATTTTATTCATGTTAATTTTAATTTAATTTTGTTTATTTAATTGTAAGTATAATTTAGTTTAATTATCTAATTATCAGGGTTGTTATGATTTTGCCCAACCCAAAAAACCCGGGTGGGTTTTTTCTGAAAAAACCCACTTGAAAAAACCCAGGAAAAAACCCAAGTGGGTTTTTTCAAAATTTCAACTTTAAATTGCACATAAAATGTATTTATATTACATATATAATATATTGTAATATATTTCTGAATATCAGTACACCACTCATAAAGTTTATAACCATAACCCTCCACCCCAAAGAAAAGAAATGTCCTAATTATACCATCATAATTTTTAAAAGAAATAATTGTTAGTTAATCTCTGTAGCATGTGTAAGTAACAAACTAATTTTTTCCCATTAAAAAAGTACTTTGATGTGTAATCCGTTCTGTGTTATTCAATAGAAACTCGTAACAAAATACCATATATGCTTAGAATCCTAATTTAAAAATGTAGACATGTAGAATTACTTGGCTTATTCTATTATGTAGTAATAATAAAAAATACTTACTTTATAAATTATTACTAATAATCAAATAATCAATTTTTCTATCATAATTTTGATTTCTGTCATTGATTTATATATATTTGTAATAATCAATTAGCTACTTTAAATTTAGTAATAAGTACATTTTTTTTTTTCAAGCACTCTGAACCACCTCCAATAACCCCTCAAAATCTGAAAAAACCCGAAAAACCCTGAAAAAACCCGAAAAACCCTGATAAAACCCCAAAAACCCTGAAAAAACCCCAAAAACCCTGAAAAAACCCAGTGGGTTGGGTTTTTTCTGAAAAAACCCGGGTATTTAACAACCCTGCTAATTATCAATTGTATAAAAATACAAAGCAACTTATCTTTACATGTTTATAACTGTTCTTTATTAACTAATTCAAAAAAGATCATTAAGAAACTCCATAAGAGAGAAAATAGCAAAAAAATGCACAATTTAAAACCTAACAATTAAAAAATTTGGTTTTAACCAACATACTATACAAAGTTTATCTTTCAACAAAGCCCACTGGAAAAAATTTGCCAGTTCTCCTAAACAGATTAGCGCGCGAGAAATGGGCGGAGAAATTTGAACGGACACTTGCTTTGTACACCCGAAAGGAATCATGGGTACATGCTGGATTAGTGCCCTAGGAGATAGCAGGGGTGAAAAATGCCCTAGGTTGAAACCGGATCTGCACATTCTAAACAGGTCAGAAATACAATGATGGAATCGATGTGAATTGAATGTGGATTCGAGGGGATATTCTAAATGACCCTTTATACACCGTACTATGCAGAAACCATGGTTAGTGCATTTTTTAAATGGATATAAATTTCATTTTTGAAATAGTGTAACATCATTTAAATTTACCACAAAAGGTTTTTCTCCCATTGTCGCAATAATTCTGCACACTTCATTTTCGCTAAGAAACATGCTTTAGTTAATTTCAATAACATAAATGGAAATTTGAGTTTACATTAATTGCAGCACAGACTGACAAATTGATTTTATAAACACCAAAAGGTTTTTCTCCCATTGTCGCAATAATTCTGCACACTTCATTTTCGCTAAGAAACATGCTTTAGTTAATTTCAATAACATAAATGGAAATTTGAGTTTACATTAATTGCAGCACAGACTGACAAATTGATTTTATAAACACTCTTTTCAAATGTATTAGAAAGTATTAAATTACTTTCATTTTTCAGTAGGGTCCTGTAGGTAGACTGGCTTCTGGTGTCAATAAAAATTGTTTACTTCTCTTCAATGTTACATTAAAAGTTTTGCAGTTGCTTTGAAAAGTTTTCAGCAATATCGAAAGATTTTTAGATATCTTATTAGAGTTTCATCTTTGTTTTAATCGAAAGGAGAATTGGTTTAGAGATGAATTTAGAAATTCACGTCACCACAAACCCATTCATATAGAATAATAAGTCATACTCAAATTAACCTTGCTTGAAAATATATTTTGACCTTTTGTCCGTAAAAAAAAAAAAAAAAAAAAAAAAAAAAAAAACAGCTGCAAGAAAATGAGAGATAGATTAATAATTTTAAAAAAAATACCAGCAAAAAATCGCATCAATTTTGAATTAATATATTTTTTATCATTAATGAATGAACTGCAACAATATTTATGAAAGTCCAATCTTGAGGCTGCAACACAAATCATGAGATTCTATAAACATATATTTATTTAAAAATATATCCTTCTCTTTATTTATTTATTATTATTTTAAGATGAATAACATAATAAATGTGTATATTATTCTCTCCTTATAAATTAGCAAAAAATCACATCTAATGTAAAAAAAAAAAAAAAACATGTAACTATTAACTATATAAAAGCTTGTAAAACTACTAATAAAAGATTACGATAATTTATGCTAATTTTATAAGAGAATGAAATAAAGCATAGTTCAATGAAAATAAAATACCACTATAATTTAAATAGAATAGCGATATGTTATTAGTAGTAAGCAAAGCTCAAAAAATACAAGTTTGTATTTTAATCAATGAAAAGAAAAAAAAAAAGTCTTCGGGAAAAAAAAAAAAAAACTATTACACAAAACTAAGACAAATTAATTATTACGGAAAACTAATACAAAATTAAATATTGCAAATAAAGTACAAGTTAACATTTTCAGACATAAAGTGCGTATGGTTGTAATACAAGTTAAAAAAGTATACATATCCACTCTTTTAATTATTTTAGCTATCCTTATATTTTAAAGTCAATTGCAAAAAATTTTCGAAGGTAGCATAAAAATATATAAACCTCATAGCATCGATAATCAATTTAAATGGGTTACATTTTAAAAACAGTGTTATATTTTTCATGACATAATTAGCGACATAATTATCATTGCAAAATTAATTTTAAAACTGAAGATTGTATAACTTTAAATTCGAAGAACTGTTTCATATATTCAGATATTAAAACAAATCGCCGCATGCCAAAACAGTTTCATAATAATGTATCGTACAGGTATTAAAACAAGTGGCCGCGTACCAATTCCTGCACATTATGTGTTGGTCATAGCGAAACTGCACCCTACGAGGCCAAAAGTAAACAAGCAGACGATATTCTTTAACAGAGACCTGCGCACGAAAACTTGCGCGAAAGAATTTTAATGCTGCTTTATGCTTGGTTTTGTAAATGGGTACAAAATTAAAGCAGGAATGATAGCGGACCAGCTCCACTTCGTGTGAATCCGGTTTCATCCCTCTCGACATTCTAAATGAGGCTTAATAAAAATGAGATGGTCTCTGTCTGAGCTCAGTTTTTATTCAAGTCCTCTAATAGGTATAATATTACAAATTTATAAATTTTTTTAAAGGAATTTTCATGGACATGAAAATCGCGAAACATTGTCTTGAAAGAGTATTTAGAATTAATACTTATTTCTATGTAAGAAGAAATATTTTAGCAATAATATATTCATAAAACACCAGTATTCAGTTAAATATAATAAAAACTTTAAAATTCCGAAAGTTTCAAAAAGTGTTAGAAACATGATTTTTATTGTATTTAAAAGAAATATTTTAACGAAAAACTTTTTTAAATGTTACTAACACTTTTATGTAATGTACTTTTATCATCAGGTTCTGATGACACAAAATTTTTTGGTCTTTCAAATCATCAGACTTCGATTAAAAAAAAAAAAAAAAAAAAAAAAAAAAAAAAAAAAAAAAAAAAAAAAAAGCGCTGAATATTGATGTCAAAACATGTATCATTATTTTACACAATCACTACTATAAAAATTCAATTAATGGCTATGTGAAAAAAAAAAAAAAAAATGATTTGAAGCATATTTTATAATGCTACACTATTTCAAACATAATGACATAGATATATATTATTGAGATTTATTACAAGATGCTTACTGTAGAATATGATATGCATAATGGTTATCATTCATTTACAGAGCGACAAAAAATTTTGATTGTAGTATGATGGATGTACTGTACAATATAAATTAGTTTAATATAAATTATACATATTTATTTAATATATTAATTAATTTAAATTGTGTACATTTAAAAAAATATTAATATTAATTATAGATATTTAAATAATAATATTACTTAATATGGATCATTCACATTTAAATATGAATATTATCTATGTATATTTAAATATTAATATTAATTAATTATGTATATTTAAAATCCTTATCAATTATATATTTAAATACTAATAATAATATAGGGAAAGGGAAAAATAATTATGCTAACCTTCCACTACTTTATAATTACAAATGAATGGGTAATTAGTAAAAAGAATAGTAAATTAATTGCAATTTTTATATATGAAGATAAGATTTTTTAAAAATGATAATTTAAGTATAAAATTAGTAAAATTTACTAATATTTTTCAATAGCAATATAAAATTGTATTTAGTGTAAGTTTAGGATACATTTTATTTTAATAAATGTTCATGTAATTATTTTTTAAAAGCTTGAGTAACTTTTAAAAGTATCTTAATTATTGAAAATTTATTTGAGATAAAATTTTATGCAATAAAAATTATTACATTTTATTCATGTTAATTTTAATTTAATTTTGTTTATTTAATTGTAAGTATAATTTAGTTTAATTATCTAATTATCAGGGTTGTTATGATTTTGCCCAACCCAAAAAACCCGGGTGGGTTTTTTCTGAAAAAACCCACTTGAAAAAACCCAGGAAAAAACCCAAGTGGGTTTTTTCAAAATTTCAACTTTAAATTGCACATAAAATGTATTTATATTACATATATAATATATTGTAATATATTTCTGAATATCAGTACACCACTCATAAAGTTTATAACCATAACCCTCCACCCCAAAGAAAAGAAATGTCCTAATTATACCATCATAATTTTTAAAAGAAATAATTGTTAGTTAATCTCTGTAGCATGTGTAAGTAACAAACTAATTTTTTCCCATTAAAAAAGTACTTTGATGTGTAATCCGTTCTGTGTTATTCAATAGAAACTCGTAACAAAATACCATATATGCTTAGAATCCTAATTTAAAAATGTAGACATGTAGAATTACTTGGCTTATTCTATTATGTAGTAATAATAAAAAATACTTACTTTATAAATTATTACTAATAATCAAATAATCAATTTTTCTATCATAATTTTGATTTCTGTCATTGATTTATATATATTTGTAATAATCAATTAGCTACTTTAAATTTAGTAATAAGTACATTTTTTTTTTTTCAAGCACTCTGAACCACCTCCAATAACCCCTCAAAATCTGAAAAAACCCGAAAAACCCTGAAAAAACCCGAAAAACCCTGATAAAACCCCAAAAACCCTGAAAAAACCCCAAAAACCCTGAAAAAACCCAGTGGGTTGGGTTTTTTCTGAAAAAACCCGGGTATTTAACAACCCTGCTAATTATCAATTGTATAAAAATACAAAGCAACTTATCTTTACATGTTTATAACTGTTCTTTATTAACTAATTCAAAAAAGATCATTAAGAAACTCCATAAGAGAGAAAATAGCAAAAAAATGCACAATTTAAAACCTAACAATTAAAAAATTTGGTTTTAACCAACATACTATACAAAGTTTATCTTTCAACAAAGCCCACTGGAAAAAATTTGCCAGTTCTCCTAAACAGATTAGCGCGCGAGAAATGGGCGGAGAAATTTGAACGGACACTTGCTTTGTACACCCGAAAGGAATCATGGGTACATGCTGGATTAGTGCCCTAGGAGATAGCAGGGGTGAAAAATGCCCTAGGTTGAAACCGGATCTGCACATTCTAAACAGGTCAGAAATACAATGATGGAATCGATGTGAATTGAATGTGGATTCGAGGGGATATTCTAAATGACCCTTTATACACCGTACTATGCAGAAACCATGGTTAGTGCATTTTTTAAATGGATATAAATTTCATTTTTGAAATAGTGTAACATCATTTAAATTTACCACAAAAGGTTTTTCTCCCATTGTCGCTATAATTCTGCACACTTCATTTTCGCTAAGAAACATGCTTTAGTTAATTTCAATAACATAAATGGAAATTTGAGTTTACATTAATTGCAGCACAGACTGACAAATTGATTTTATAAACACCAAAAGGTTTTTCTCCCATTGTCGCAATAATTCTGCACACTTCATTTTCGCTAAGAAACATGCTTTAGTTAATTTCAATAACATAAATGGAAATTTGAGTTTACATTAATTGCAGCACAGACTGACAAATTGATTTTATAAACACTCTTTTCAAATGTATTAGAAAGTATTAAATTACTTTCATTTTTCAGTAGGGTCCTGTAGGTAGACTGGCTTCTGGTGTCAATAAAAATTGTTTACTTCTCTTCAATGTTACATTAAAAGTTTTGCAGTTGCTTTGAAAAGTTTTCAGCAATATCGAAAGATTTTTAGATATCTTATTAGAGTTTCATCTTTGTTTTAATCGAAAGGAGAATTGGTTTAGAGATGAATTTAGAAATTCACGTCACCACAAACCCATTCATATAGAATAATAAGTCATACTCAAATTAACCTTGCTTGAAAATATATTTTGACCTTTTGTCCGTAAAAAAAAAAAAAAAAAAAAAAAAAAAAAAAAAAAAAAAAACAGCTGCAAGAAAATGAGAGATAGATTAATAATTTTAAAAAAAATACCAGCAAAAAATCGCATCAATTTTGAATTAATATATTTTTTATCATTAATGAATGAACTGCAACATTATTTATGAAAGTCCAATCTTGAGGCTGCAACACAAATCATGAGATTCTATAAACATATATTTATTTAAAAATATATCCTTCTCTTTATTTATTTATTATTATTTTAAGATGAATAACATAATAAATGTGTATATTATTCTCTCCTTATAAATTAGCAAAAAATCACATCTAATGTAAAAAAAAAAAAAAAAAACATGTAACTATTAACTATATAAAAGCTTGTAAAACTACTAATAAAAGATTACGATAATTTATGCTAATTTTATAAGAGAATGAAATAAAGCATAGTTCAATGAAAATAAAATACCACTATAATTTAAATAGAATAGCGATATGTTATTAGTAGTAAGCAAAGCTCAAAAAATACAAGTTTGTATTTTAATCAATGAAAAGAAAAAAAAAAAGTCTTCGGGAAAAAAAAAAAAACTATTACACAAAACTAAGACAAATTAATTATTACGGAAAACTAATACAAAATTAAATATTGCAAATAAAGTACAAGTTAACATTTTCAGACATAAAGTGCGTATGGTTGTAATACAAGTTAAAAAAGTATACATATCCACTCTTTTAATTATTTTAGCTATCCTTATATTTTAAAGTCAATTGCAAAAAATTTTCGAAGGTAGCATAAAAATATATAAACCTCATAGCATCGATAATCAATTTAAATGGGTTACATTTTAAAAACAGTGTTATATTTTTCATGACATAATTAGCGACATAATTATCATTGCAAAATTAATTTTAAAACTGAAGATTGTATAACTTTAAATTCGAAGAACTGTTTCATATATTCAGATATTAAAACAAATCGCCGCATGCCAAAACAGTTTCATAATAATGTATCGTACAGGTATTAAAACAAGTGGCCGCGTACCAATTCCTGCACATTATGTGTTGGTCATAGCGAAACTGCACCCTACGAGGCCAAAAGTAAACAAGCAGACGATATTCTTTAACAGAGACCTGCGCACGAAAACTTGCGCGAAAGAATTTTAATGCTGCTTTATGCTTGGTTTTGTAAATGGGTACAAAATTAAAGCAGGAATGATAGCGGACCAGCTCCACTTCGTGTGAATCCGGTTTCATCCCTCTCGACATTCTAAATGAGGCTTAGGTTATCAACTCTTTGGAAATTTTGGACCCCCTCCCTTCCTTTCGATATCATACGTTATCATCAATCGAACACGCCCCCTCCCCCGTTAATGATATTGTTATCAAAGTGTATTTTTTTCTTTTTTTTCTTAGAATTTAGTCTTTTTGTTTGACACAATATACTAAACTGGTTAAATTTGTTTTTCGCACTGTTATTGATTCAAATTAACAGAAGTTAATAAAATATCGCTTTATTCAAATAACATTTAAAAGAAATTGTTATTATATAAAGATATTTTATGGTAGCTTTTTGTTACATAGTGCATTCGACAATAATAAAGTCTTGTTGCACTTGTACCAAAAGATTTGGTAATTATATAACAATTTAGTGATATTAATTATAACTTTGTATTATTATAAAAATATATAACAGACTAGAAAAAAAGATAATGTATTATTTTGAATCAAAGACCATGTCACAAATAAAAAGAGACAATTTTGATTGGATCAAAAATGATATTGATATCAAAAAGGAATCCCCCTTCAATTAGAGATAGCTTTCGATGTCATATGCTAGACCCCCCCCCCCCCCCCAATCGCCCTAAAATGATAACATTACATATGCACAGCCCCTATTCGACTATTTCTGAGTGATATATATGCCATTTTGCAATAAACAAGATAACTATTCAATAAAAAAATTAGTCTGAGCAAAAATTTTAAGATACTATTTTTCTATTATAAAAATTAAATAGAAACAAACTATGAAATTAAATATTAAAACAATAGACAAATTTATATCTTTATATTTAATTCCCAACAAGAAATTATATACACAAATTAACAATGTCTTTGTGATTTTGATTTGAAGTACCATTTGCCAAATGATTTTTCAGGATATCCTCTAAAGCTGGTTCATTTAAATTTATAAACAATGAACTTGTTCATTGTATCATCTACGCCCCTCCCCCCATCCCCTCGCCTACAACGGTAGTCAATTATTCTTTCTTGATTGAAACGTCAGTAATATGTATTTTATTCCACTGCAAATAATCGCGATATCAAAAATAAATATTTTCGAGCGTAGAATTTTTTTTTTTTTTTTTTTTTGTTAAAGGGGAAAAAATTAAATTAATAAATAGGTAAAAAAATTAGTCGCCCAGGATTTGTCTAACTCTGTGTCTGCAGGGACATGTTTAGGAAAATTTTAGGTCCTTTAAAGGGGAAAAAATTAAATTAATAAATAGGTAAAAAAATTTGTCTGACTCTGCAGGGACATGTTTAGGAAAATTTTAGATCCTTTAAAGGTGAAAAAATTAAATTAATAAATAGGTGAAAAAAATTAGTCGCCCAGGATTTGTCTGACTCTGCAGGGACATGTTTAGGAAAATTTTAGGTCCTTTAAAGGGAAAAAAAATTAAATTAATAAATAGGTAAGAAAATTAGTCGCCCAGGATTTGTCTAACTCTGCAGGGACATGTTTAGGAAAATTTTAGGTCCTTTAAAGGGAAAAAATTAAATTAATAAAGAGGTAAAAAAATTTGTCTGACTCTGCAGGGACATGTTTAGGAAAATTTTAGGTCCTTTAAAGGACCCTTCACAAAATAATTTACCCCCAAACAGGACTCTTCACATTTTTTTTTTTATCCCCAAACAAGACCTTTCACAAATCATTTTATCCCCAAACAAGACTCTTCACAAAATATTTTTTCTTCAAACAGGACCTTTCAAAAAATTATTTCTCTCTTAAATAGAGCTTTTACAGAATTTTTTCAACTTTCAAACTGAACTTTTCACAAATTTAATCATTTAAAAATAAAATCTGGCCTGTAAACAAACATTTGAACTCATCAAAGTTCATATTACTTAGCTTTTTCGTATATGAAGGCTAGAACCTGAAGGCATCAATAATTTAAAATTCACAAAATTCTGGCTAGAATTTTCACAAATATAAGAAAAACTTCACAATTTCACAAAAACATGACCCTGTGAAAATAGTCTTTACAGACCCCTAATCTGGTTATGGTGGATAATGATAATAGCATATAGATATGGATAATGGATGATGATTGGGGTAATGGGAGATTTAATTTTAACTAAGGGGCCATTCATAAATGATGTCACGCTTGGAGGGGGGAGGGGGAGATTCATGATATTGTGACAGTTTGTGACAAAGGAAGTGGGAGGGGGTAAAAAGAAATGTGACATCACATATTTTAGTTAAAGTAAAAGCATTAAAAATCAGCAAATTAAATTTTGGAGTTATTTTGAAAGTAAAGTATTTTGTGTTCATAAAATAAAGATAAAATTTTAAGTCAAATATTAATTAAAGCTCTACTTCATATCCTAAAATACTACTATTTTCAATTGCTGTTTCATATTAATATTTTATTGCTATTGTTTATCAATATTATTTCATACAAAATAAGTACATGAATCATTTTTATTGTTATAATCACAATATCATTAAAATACACCCTTAAGTTTCAAAATAAAGTTTAAAGTATGATCTATAACATAATGCCTTGTTTCTCAACTACATGTATACGCACATGTAACATTGCGTGACATGTGACAAAGAGCGGGGAGGGGGTATGGCGAAGTGGGACACTTTGTGACAAAGGGGGGGGGGGAGGGGGTCAAAAATGCTGAAAAAAAAAAAAAAGTGTGTCATCATTTATGGATGGCCCCAACTGGTCTCAAAATAAATCTATATTTTCATATCGATCTCACTTAATCAATTACAAAACCAACTGTCTTCTATCAAAACTAAAAGGTCAAAGTGAAATGAAAAGTATTTCGATTCTGAATGTTAAAGAGACTATGGCGGCATCCATCCAATACTGAGATGCCATACATTTCGATTAGATTATACGATATTGCATTCACCCAGGGCAGGCCGCAAAAACCACAGACGCGAGAGCTCTGATTGTTTAAATAAGACTATTTACTCATAACTTGTATGATGTTCCTCAAAAGAAATTATTTTTGCGAACTTCCTGGAGATCCAAAAATCTAAATACAAAGTATGCTCAAAAATAGCTAATCCAGTTTTAATGAGTACTTGTTAAATTACATAATTTACCATGGGATCCTACTTGGAGTGGAAATTAGAAATATATCTTTGGACTTCAAAAATTGAGGCTTGACAAACAAAAATTGTATTTCAGTTTTTTTTTTTTTTTTTTTTTTTTTTTTTTTTTTTTTTTAAACCTGTAAATTAATACTACTAAATCAACGTACTCAAACAAATTTTTCTATGTAAAAATAAAACAAATTCCAATTTCAATTTAATAATCTAAACATTTGTATGTGTCGAAGTATCACATAACCCTTTTAAACACGATATCTATACGACCTTATTGTCTTTTCAAGTGGTATTATCTGTAATATTGAAAACTTATCAGTTCTTAAGAAATCTTACGAATATCCGCTTGCTTTCTAAGTTGCTTTCTAGCGTAATTGATTATTTATTTTATGGGATTTTTGTAAATGTTTAATTAGATTTAAATATGTTAAAAATATTAATTTACTATTTTTTTTAGACTTTTTTCACCATCATAGCATATATTTTACTATTAGAAAAGTTAAAGTCTTTGAGAATTGGTGTTACAGAATAATCATCTACCATATAGGATTTATTAGATTTAAATCTATGATCAGTAAAATACTAATTTGTCCTCTTAAAGTGCTTATGCATTTGGTTTGTCTGTCCACGCTCTAACTCCCGTAAATATACTCGGATTTTCATGAAATTGATAAAGCTTATTTAGGATCATCAAAGCGTGTTTGGAATTGCATATGAAATAGACAGAACTGGGGCAAATTGATACATGGGGCACATTGATACACCCCAGGGCCGTAGCAAGGTGTTTTGAGGCCCCCCCCAAAAATATAACTTTGGGGGTCCCCCTCCCCCCCCTCCACTTTCAACTGAATTTAAAAAAAAAATATTTATATTGAAGTTTCCAATGAGTTTCAAATTATATGAATGTAATAAACAAATTTAATAATTATCATAAGTATTTTAAATCATTATTAAAATTATTATAACATTCATAACTCTGCACAAATACGAAATAAATATGCATTGCTTAAAGAACCCGTGGCAAAATGCACGCGACACTGTGACGGGCGTCGCAGACTTTTAAGGACACCTGCAGACTCAGCAATGCCACGGAAATTAATGGGCTTAAATTATGCAAAAAATAGCTCTTTCCTGTGGGACGCGTAATTTCATCAAAATTTCGTCGCAAAATAAAAGCGATTTCATCCAAAGATCGCGAGAATAAACGCAAATATTATCAAAGCATCGCGAAAAAACGGCAAATTTCGTCAGAAAATCCCTCAAAAGCAGATTTCATCAAAAACTTGCGAAAAAAAGGGCAAATTTTGTTAAAAAATACTCCAAAAACGGCAAATTTCATCAAAAAATCTTGAAAAAAAGACAGATAACGTCAAAAAATCGCGAAAAAACGACAAATTTTGTCAAAAAATCTCGAAAATAAAGACGGATTTCGTCAAAAGATTGCGAAGAAAACAAAAATTTCATCAAAGGCACAAGGGAAAAAAAGAAAGATATTGCTGGAAGTGGATTTTTCTGTTTTATTATTATTATTATTTTGTAAGTGATGGAAATAATTTACACATACACATGCATGTTCCCATAATAAATTAGCACTACACTAGCAGAAAAAATATATTTATGTAATACGTTGCATTTTGCAGACTATTTTTGAAAATATTATTAGCGTTGCAGACATTTGAAGATGGTTCTGCCACCGGACTTAAAGATAAATTAACAATGTTAAAATAAAATTTGTCTAAAACAATTTTACAAATAAGCACATAATGCTAAGATTTTATTATAAAGTATAGAAAATAAATTATATAAACACATAATTTTAACAGTTCGCTACTTAAGAGGCTACTTCAGTTAAGCGAAAAGACCCATTCTCTAAGGCATGGAAGAATGGAATGGAATACTATGAAAGAAATTTATATCTCAGTTGCATTTCAATATTTTTAAATGATTTTTTTTTCACTGGATAGCTGAGATCAATCTGTATGCAGATTCTTTTTCACCTTTTTTTATTTTGTTTGCAAAGTTTTTTTTTAAGGGGATGCTTTAATTTTCGAAACCGGTTTTAAAAATGAAAGTGACCTCATTAAAATTATCTGTAAACAAAATTGAAAAAGCAAAAAACAGCCCGTATACAGATCGATCTCAGATATGCTCAAAGAGCACCGATTAACCAAATTCATTGCATAACCAAGTATTGAATGACAAAGAATTTACAGAAACTGACTAATAAAAATTTTACAAGTTTCTTTTTAATATTAATTTTTTTTAAAGTAACAATTTATATACATTTTTTCCCTTTTAAAATATGAAATGCTAGTAACTACAGGTTTCAAGACAATTATAAACTCTAGTTCATGCCGACTTTTTCTTAAGATTTCGAATTGTGCATAAAGACATAGACCCCGCAACACTTTAACAGGCTCGAAGACTGTGCCATTTCTTGTCAGTTTCAGAGCCCATTAAGAATTAGAAGTAGAGGAAGCCCGACATCACAGAGGGAGGGGGGGGGGTCCCTATTATCCTATCAGCTGTTTTTTCATTTACTAAATCCATTTTTCGTATGTTTAAATTATTCGAAATTTTACCATGCAAGTCGGGCCCTGGTTGTAATAAAATTTTAATAATCTGTTTTCTAATGATATAGTTTGTTTTCTGCGTATGTGGAGGGAACACTGGAAGCAGTGAGGAAAAGGAGAACAACATTCCCTTCCTAAATGTTTGAAAACGTATGAATTTCGGTCACTTTTGGCACATTTTAAACATTTGGCAACCTTTAATGAAAATCCTTATTATTGGGGGGGGGGGAGCTTTAAAAAGGTGCACCTGGGGAAATTGCCTGGCGGGCCCCTGAATAAGAAAAGGAGAATTTGAAAAAATAAAAACATTAAAAGAAGTGTTTTCTTACATTTTCAAAACAAATAAACTTCAGTAAAACGGTCTATAAGATCCATTAGGGGGCCCCCTGACTTCGTCGGCCCCCCCCAAATGGGGGGTATGGGGGGCGGTCGCTACGGCCCTTGTACTGCACACAGGGTCATTACAGGAGATTTCACAACAGCTCCAAAATGTGATACTAGTCCACTCAACTACATACAGAAAGATTTGGAATGATTCAGTAGTTTGATGAAATGGGACGGGCGATTAATTGTTTCTGTAGGTCTAAAGTAAATTTGAGTTGCACAATTGAAATGGTATTATACAACTGTTCTAGTATTTTCAACCGAAAATAATATCATTCCTGGCAAGTAAAGCTACTCTTTATCAGTTCCTCATTCTTTATTGTTAGATAAATTATGAGGTGTTGGATTTGAGACTCATTTTATTCAAAATGGCGGTATGGGGCACATTGATACAATCTAAATCCTTTTCCAGTTCATTTTTTCATTACATTTTATTATTTTTTTTCACCATACATTCCTTAATCCAACCATTTTTCGAGAAAAATTTCTAATATTAGTTTTTATTGAAGTGAAATGCGGGGTTTATTGGGTTTAATTCGAGTTTTATTGGGTTTTTTACGATTTATGATATTATTTAATATTCAGCAGCTTTTATATTAGTTTTTTAATCTTTGTGTTTAAAGAGTTACACTATCCTATCAAAACAGATGGATGATCTGCCAAAATTGTCGAAATAAAACGATGTGATTAATTCTTTTAAAAGCTTGTTAATATTACAAAAAAAAGTGTCAAAATCAGTGTGCATAGTTAATTATAACACTTTCACATTGATGAAAAATGACAAGATCTTTTATATCAAGATTTAACAATATAAAATTCCATAACGCAAGTTCCTAACTAGATACAAATTTTACTTATTCACTTTTGGTCAGAGTTGGTAAAAAACTTGTTTTTATTTTATGTTTGTTTAAATCAGGGTCCCCCCCCCCCTTAGATGTAATTTTCTATTACATATTGTACTATCCATGTTTGTTCATAAAAAATATATATATCGGATATTATATAACTTCATTTCAAAATATTCGAATTAAATAATTACAATCATTTATGTAGGTAGTAATGCAAATTATTTTGTAAAATATTTTTAGTAACAGTTCTGTATCATGTTTGAAGAATAAACTACTCTATACAGTGAACAATAGATATTTTGTAAATATTATCAAGAATCCTTTGATTGATAAATTATAAAAGATTAAAGATTTGTTTAAAAAATGTGTTCTTAATGGAGAATACCGATAAAAAGTAATTTTCTAAAGTAACTTTTAAGTATGCGATATGTTTTGTTACATAATATCATAAGTAGAAACTTTTTTTAAAGATTTTCATACTGATTTGTGTTGTTTCAATGAAAAATACTAGTATATTAAGTTAATTATTAAAAATATAAAAAGATTTTTTAAAAATAAAAACATACATTCTACATAAAAGAGACTTTCCCTGCCCTCATCTTTTAAAAAACAAAAAACCCATTAAAAAGCAAAAAAAAAAAAAAAAAAAAAAAAAAAAAAAAAAAAAAACCAAAAAAATCCCCCTAAAAAACCGAAAAAACCCACCTGGGTTGGGTTTTTTTTAATAAAAAACCCGGGGTTTTTTGCAACCCTGAGTAGAATTAACAAAAGAAAAGGACGACAGCCTGGAAAATCTCAAATTTATATCGATTGTCCAGAGAAAAAAGTATTTTCCGCATGAGAAGTAATGAAAAAGGGAAACAAGCTGCAGAACAGCACAGAATAGTTATATTATAAACAGAATTTTTAATATAATTATACTTTATTTTCTGTTTATTAACCGATTTATAATCAGAAAACCTGGTAATTTTTTCACCTCTCCTAAGAAAGAAGGTGATGCTGTGGTTGAAGGGCCAGATATGGCAAAGTTACCACAGATAACAATCCAACAAGGAACAGCCAGAACATCAGGTCATTATACATTTCATTTTGATTGCTTTAATATTGCTTATACAAATACATTGTGGGCAATTTGAGTTTGATAAAAAAAAATTATTTTTTTATTTATTTTTAAAAATTACATGCAAAAATAATACATAAAACAACGATTGTACATTTTTATAACACACTTCACAAGTTTTGCTGATACCACATGGAAAAATAACTTGAAATTTCTGCTTTTTGGATACCAAAAAAATTCTTAGAAAAAATCAGTATCAATGTGCCCCAGTTCCCCCTATGTACAATTAGTGGTTCATTTACAGGGACACTTAAAAGAATTCGATTACATTATGGCTTATGGAAAAAAATCGTTTCGAGAATATTTTAATGATATTATGCTATTTCAAATATATTGAAATTGATATAAATCACGGAATTTCATTACAGTCACGTTAAAACCGAGAATCTATAGCGTTTTTTATTAATTTATAGGGACACACACACACACAAAAAAATAGTTACAATACTATCTTTGCGTAATAATTGCTGGAAGGTATGTTTTAAAATTCGGTATGCGCTTTTAAGCTTAATTAGTTTTTTTTCAAATTACTCTTTATATATAAATTCTACACCTTCATATACAGGGCTGTACAAAAGTATTCGCATACCATTCTCCGGTACTTACGTATTAACGCCACCGCAGTAGAAGTTGCACTAAGGCGACAATTAAGAGCAATCTTGCTGTTCGTACGCGCACGCAGTTATATCTTGGCTTCTTTATTGCCTTTTGCTGATTTTTGACGCCATTTTTTTTAGTTCTTTTTTAGTCCATTAGTGCTTTTTTAGAGCTTTTTTTATTCATTTTTTGACACTGTGTTTTGTGTACGAGCGAACAACAAGATTGATCTTTATTGACGCATTAACGCAACTTCTGCTGCGGTGGCGTTAATACGTAAGTACCCATTCTCCTTATTAGAGGAAATTGTTGAAGGAGAATTTTCATCTCAAACTTCTTAAATGATTTAAATTTTGGAATGCCTGTTGCTAATAGATACAAATCTTTATATCATATACAGGGCTGTTAAAAAAAATCGGATAATTTTCCTATTGTAGAAGGTATCGGCTGAAATTTAGTTTTGAAATGCGTTATACATTTCCATATGGCGAAATGGGACGTGATATTTTATTTTTTTAAACGGTGCTGCAGTTTTGTTACATTATTCTGAATGTGTAGAAAAATGCTTCACAACCTATGTTTGACGCATGTTTTTTTTTCTTTTTTTTTTCTTTTTTTTTTCTTTTTTTTTTTTTTTTTTAACCCAGACTTTCTACATTGCCATACGTTAATTCTGCTGTTATGAAAATGTTTATTTTTTAGAATTGATGATGAAAAATAATAATCTACCTTATAGATTTTTTAAAATGTTTTATTATATTTAAATTTGCTATCGTTTTACGAGTAAAATATTAATTTGTCCTTTTAAAAAAAAAAAAAACTCAGACTTTATTCACCGCCATTGGCTAAATTTACTGTTATGAAAATGACTATTTCTTTAGAATTTATCTCCACTATGCATTTGGCACCAGAAGAAAAGAAAAATAATTTTCACGTTAAAATTTTTAAAGTATGTTATGATAATTGTTTGAAAAGCAGTAGTGCCCATCGAACTAAATTTACGTATAAGAAGCTGATCCCAAAAGGATGAAAAAGATAAAATTAATTCTACTTTCTGTATGGGCATTAATGTAAACATTCAGTTTTATTAATTTCATTTACCGTATACCTCCGTATATAAACCAATCCATGTATAAGTCAAGTATATGACTTTACAGTGAAAAATCGCCCAAAATCGGAAAAACGCATATACGCTGATGTTAAAAAAAAAAAAAAAAAAAAAAAAAAAAAAAAAAAAAGAGGAAAAATTAACACTTGTTTGCACACACACAACAGAAAAAAATGCGCTCTCCGAAAATATTGATCTCTCCTACAATATCTTAGGAACTCTGCCAAATCTGCTGAATTAGTCTTCATTCATTGTTATGAATTGTTTGTTCATAAAAATTAAATATCCCATTTTTTTTCTTGAATTTCTACCAGAAATGATCGTTTGATATTTCAAAAAATATTCCTTCACCAATGCGATTGGTTGATCTGAAGATGCTGCCATTTTTATTAGCACTTTCCAACAAAGTTCCAACAAAGTGCTAGACAAACCGAATGCATAAGCACTTTTCAGTGCTTATGCATTCGGTTTGTCTGTCCGCGCTCTAACTCTCGTAAATATACTCGGATTGTCATGAAATTTTTGGACATTAATGATGTTTACCCAAGCACGAAACCTATTGAAAATGAAGTTTCTGCCATGATTAGTTTATTTACAGGGACAGTCAAAATTTTCCATTACATTACGGCCTGTGGGGAGAAATCGTTTCAAATGAATTTTCAAGATGTTACACCCTGTAAAACATCTTCAAATTTATATGCATCTACAAAGTGCACTAAAATATGCATTTTCTAAAGTATGCATCGAAAAGAATAGTTGTTATTCATTTACAGGGCCACACAAAAGAATTCCAATAGATAATAATAAGGGGGGGGGAATTGTTTGCGACATATTTTAATTATGGTAAACGATTTCATATATAATCAAATTGATATGCGTTGCTGAGGATTAATATGAGTTATTTCACGCATAATATGTAGTACATAGCATTTACAGAAACATACAAAAGATTTCAAATAGTGTATTCTATCCGAAGTCCTGTATATTATGGAAGATGGGTATAAGTCTTTTAGGTAGAAGCCTGAAATTCAAGATAACAAACCAGGGTTGGGGTTTTGTCCTGTCCAAAATTAATTTTGAACAGGACATCTGGGTTTTACTGTCTAAAACTGTACTAAATTGTCTAAAACAGTACTAAGGCGTCCAAAACTGTACTAAAGTATCCAAAACCTTAAAAAAAGCAACATTCCACATGTAACCACTGCACATTTATTAAACATATGAATAAATATGTATATTTTATATGGATGTTTCATGTCATATTTTCAAAGCCAAAGTGTGTAGTATTTTTATTAAATTAACTTTCATTTTGATTTAATCTAATTCTAATGAGCATTCTATTTCTTAAGAGTTAAATAGTGTAGTTATAATAATATAATATTCGTCTTATAATAATAGTCAATATCTAAGAATCTCATAATCAAACAAAATCAATTATTTTTATTTATACTGTTTCTTAATATACACATGTACATAGTTGCCAGCAGTAAACTGGTTTAATCGGTATGCTGAATCTGAACTTCATTTATCAATTATACTTTCAGTAACAACTCTTGGAACTTTCAGTAACAGAATCAGAATGTATTCTTCATGAAATCGTTAGTACGTCTATTAACTATTATTATTTAAATGAATAACATTAAAATTATCCTACATAATTAAATTTAATATCTTTTTGAAGTAATTAGTTTGTTACGTAGGAGAATTAGGTTGTTACTACTAAATTGTTAGGTAGTATAACATAAGGTAATTAGGTTGTTTATACTAAATTGGTATTTTTGTATTGTAATCTTTTTGCCAATTTTTAAAATTTTTAGCATTGTTCTGATAAGTACAATTTTACTACAAAATATAGTTTTGGACAGTTTAAGACAATTTTAGACAGAAGGCTTTTGGACAGTACGGTATAAACCATGGATTTTACCGTGGTTCTTACCGTTATGTCGAAAACCTTGCCAACCCTGTAAAAAAACTATTAAAAAACTATTAAAAAATTATTAAACATTTATTCTAGTGATTTAAGAAATCCCCCCCCCCCCCCGCCGTGCAAAAGGATTAACAAGTGGTACGAAAATTTAGGCATTCTGCCAAACCTTAGCAGCAGTCTTAGATAGAGACATGAATTTGAGGTTACCTAATACACTAAAATAAACTTAATTATGTATTTTATCTACTTTAGAAATTCCCACCTAAGCGGGTTTAATGGAATGGTCACACGTTTAGGAAATTTTGCCATATCTTAGCAGCAGGTTTAGGAAGAAGGGGGAAATTCAAGATAACATACCTACTAAAAAAAAAGAGTTAAACATAGATACTTCAGTCATTTTAGAGCTATTTTGTCTATTATATCGTCAAAATCAGCTTTGAATAGGATAATGTAATATTATATTAATAAGAGAACAATTACTAATGTTTAGATGAGTTTAGTGAATTTTTCTTAAATCTTTACTAGATATATTTCGTTTGATTCAAGTTTGCTTTAGAGAGACCGACCAGAGTAGCGGGCGAAGACGGCTAATATTAATATAAAGAAAGTTGCAGAGTATTAAGCAGACAAAAATATTTAATTTAAGCTCAATTAATTGTAAAATACATCAATACAATACTTACCCTTACAATACAATATCCTAATTGTGTATATAGAGTACACGCCATAAAATATGAAGTTTTAGCTGCAAATTGGAAATTTATTTATTTATTTATTTTTTACTTTTTTCTCCATTATCAGACGGATATATAGACTTCAAATAATTTATTTCATAAAAATAGAAAAAAAAAAATGTGCAGTGAAGGGTTAAAGCTTTTATAGAAAATTGTAAGCATTTTAAAAGTAATTTTAATAGTTACCGTCTTTACTTTTTAGCTCACAGGCTATCATAGTCTGAGAGCTTATGTGCCCGCCCGTTCTGTATGCGTTCTGTCTTCGTGCGTAGCGCGATAACTCATGATAAAAATATCCGATCCACTTGAAATTTTGTATGTAGGTATATCCTGACAAGGCGCTTCCCTGATTAGTTTTTGGAGTTCATTCGATATGTACAAGAGGGGGAACGGGGGGCTCATGCCCCTCCCCTTAGTTGATATAAATGGGATTTTCATGCAGAATTAAGTTTTCGTTCAAAATTTAGATTAGGATCAGTCTGATGAGGCGATTCCGTGACTGTTATTAGGTGTTCATTGAATAAGTATAAATAGGGGGAACAGGGGTTCTAATGCCCCCCCCCTCAATTTATATAAATGGGTTTTTCAAGCAGAATTTTCAGATTTCGTTCAGATCTCTGAATAGTTTTGGAAGTTTAATAGTTAAGTATAAAAGAGGCGGATAGCTCTTTTTTAAATTATATAAATGCTAAATGGGTTTTTATTAAGAATTATCTCATTTGCTCTGAATTTTGGATATAGATTTTTTATATGATAAAGCATGTCTTTGATAGTATAGGAGGTTCAATAATTAAGTATAAAAGGGGAAAGGGGAGCTGTTTCCCCTCCTTTAATTTTTTTTTTCGAACGGAATTAACCCTTGAAAATATAAGGCTGTAACGTACAATTAGTATTTGTAGCCTGTGAGCTCAATGCCATCAGTTTAACTGGGCAGTATTCTTTTTTATTAATTTTAGAATGTCAATTTTTGAAATTTTCTCATAATGGTGTACCAACTAACCTCTCTACTTAAAAAAAAAAAAAAAAAAAAAAAAAAAACTTATAATTCTCGGTTTATACTTAGAAATATACGGTAATTATAATAACAACTATTAAATATAAGCTGTAATTTAAAACTAGTCTGATGTGGCAATTAAAAAAAAAATTTCTTCTACCTGACCTCATACATGTTAATACTTCTAGAAAAATGAAACATAGCAGCGTCACTGGTTATGTAATTTACACCAAAATGTAATCTCAACATCTTATTTCACATTCTAATTGAATCTTAAATTTGATGAAAATTCGTGTATTAGTATTTGAGATAAAATTATCGCAAAAATCGTAAAAAAAAAAAAAAAAAAAAAAAAAAAAACTGGATAGAAGCTGTTGAGCCATTTACTCAAAAAACAAAAGAATACTCATTTATATCAGGAATTATCTGAATCTAAAGTTTGATGAAAATTCGTACATTAGTTCCAGAGATATAACTTTTGCGTTAAATATGAATAATACCACACAGCAGCGTCACCTGTTGTCCGATTTACACCAAAGCGTAATCAGAGCATATTATATCAAGGACTAATGCAATTTGAAGTTTTATGGAAATCTGTCGATTAGTTCTTGAGCTATAGCTATTATAGAAATCGTAAAAAAGGCAACATAGCAATGCCACTTTTTGGGCGATAAACACCAAAAAACTATTCAGAACAGCTTATATCAAGGTCTAACTGAATGTAAAGTTTTGCAAAGTTCCGTGTATTAGTTCTTGAGATAGAGTGCCCACAAAATTTATGGCACGTACAGACGGACTGTCTCACAGACTGACAGACAGATATTTTGCAAAAACATGTGTTTTGGTATCTCTGATGCCTAAAACATATAAATCTGTCGAAAAATGGATTTCGAAAATTTTTACGAGTCCAATACCTTTCTTCTTGCAAAGATAGAAGAAAGTAAAAATAGAAGCAAAAATCAAGATACAGAATAAATTAAGCTTTGAAATCATGTTCTGTAATTGATGTTGATTGATGCTACAAACTGGTTGCGATTTCCCAAGTTTCGGATGCAATGCAGTTGAAAAGCAACGACTTCACCTGAAATTCCATACACTGATTTGATCCGAATCTTGGAAAACTGCCCTTTTCAATTCGTGACGTCAGAAATCCATCCAGTATCCAACCCAGAAACTTTCTATTGGTTAGAAAGAGAAAGAGCCTCTGGACACTATTCCCGTGACGTCATAGTGCAATGGGAATAATGCCTTAGTAAATGTACGTGTAAAATACTTCAGATTCATTTTATACGAATTGTCATTCGATAAATACTCATACACTTGTTAATTTATTTAAATTCAATTATATTTATTAAGTTTAAAAAAAAGTTTTTATTTTATAAATAAAACGAAAAGTATGCATAAAATTGCATTAAAATAGACAAAATAATTTATGCGTAACTTGTTGCTGAAAAGCTCTACAGCTCGATTAAAAAATAAAAACTAAGCATAAATTTTCTAAATATAATGCTTTTCAGTAACCAGACAAATTTGTGCACAATCGAATCCAAAAGATGAATATTGTTAATATTTTTTTTTTTCGGCTCCTGTTTTTGTTCCGTTAAAACTAATCAGCATTGAAGTCAGATATTATTTTCCAGGAGGGAATTTTTTAGCTGTGGGAGGGAAGGCTTTAGTCCTTTTAGAACACTGCGAAACATTAAGTTTAAAAATCTTCCTGGGGGAGGAGGCCAGAAGTTTGATGCTACAGGACAGGGCGAAGATCTCTGAGTCCTATCCTGACTTAGAGACCTGCACGAGCTCTGGCCTGGTCCGAGGCCGATAACCGGCCAGGCCTGGCAAAATGCAGCCGAATTTCACACGGCGAGGCCGGCAAAAAAATGGAACAAGCCATCCGAGCCGGATTGTCCCGATAAAACAAAAATTACACGGCCTACCGGCCCGATATAAAAGTTTGAACAAATCCGATAAAATATAAGTTACTTTCAAAGAATATGTCTTTCACTAGAATAAGTATAAATGTGCGTCACGATCTGATGCTTGTTTGACAACATTGTTAAAAAAATTTAACATGTCCACCGTAGAGACCGGCATCGAACATGGTGTCTGTTTAATTTTTTTTCAGCAGACTCAGCCGTGCTGGGATCAGACTTAGCCGGACCGGAACTGAACACAATTGTTCTCAGGATGTGAAAAGCAAGCAATACTTTTGTAAAAATATTAATAGCGATAATGAAGTTCTGTTAACGGAAGTTTTGTAAATATACCTTAAGGTGGTTCTCAAATTTAGTATTCAACACCGTGAAACTTAGACACATTTTCCGACCAAATTTTAATTGTAAAGATTTAAAATTGACAAACCTGACTATTGAAGGGATTTGGAATCGCACAGCGTTTTTTATTTTTGATAAATAAATTATTTTCGAAATATAAGAAAAGATTATTATCATGGCTTTTGGTTTTTTTTCATTTCCCGAGATATCACGTCCGAAAATTCGATTCAACAGTATTTTCTGAAAGATACATTGCCTTTATCAAAAAATAAATAACGCCATTCGATTACATAGTTTCTGAATGAGAACATCTGTAATTTTATGCGTTTCCAAAAAGAAATGAATTCGTAAATGTGTGAAAAAGTAGTTCTTTTGAAAAAGCCTAAATGAATAACAGAGACCTATTCACAAATCTACTTAAAAAAAGATTAAAAACTTTTGATGTTTTTAACCCTCTTTTTTATCTTTTATTCTAAACTACATTATTTTTTTAATGAATCTTTATTTGAATACTGAAACATCAAAGAATCTAGGTAATCGTTTGCTTGCTATTGTGTATATTTTCTGTATGGTGAATGCGTCATAATTTTAAAATAGACTATAAATTTATTTCATAAATATGTATGCAGTATTCTTTAAAGAAATCTTAACTGTATGTTTGGTAAATCTGAATCTTTTTTAGAAATTGAGTCGGACAGATCGAGCCAGACCTGTTTTCACTGATTTCTGTACGGGCCGGGCCGGGCGCGGGTCTAGAAAAATCAACCCGGGCAGGCCTCTACCGTGGACTTCATCACTTGAAACTAATGGTTTTGGTTCCATGTTCCACTGGAACCAAAGACAAAGATACTAGAACATAGATAAAAAGACACATTGGTTCATAAATAAACCGACTGTATTATTTATTTTTATTTTTATTTTATTTTATTTATTTTATTTTATTTATTTATTTATTTATTATTTTTTTTTTTTAGCAAACTATTTTTATTCATGTGTGCAAGAAATCCATCTAAGTCAAGACTGAAATCTTTTCTGAGTATTAGAAATAACTCAATGAAAAGGTATTAGAAGATTTCTAAGTCTTGCATTATGGCTAAAAATTGATCTCTTACAATAAAAGAAAGTGATTAAATGTTCTTGATGGTAAAACTGCTATTATTTAAGTATATAAAGTAGAATTTAGAGTTAGTCAAAAATCGCTTCAAGACTGAAATCAGTTCTAAGACTGAAGGACTTGCACCCATGTTTTCATTATATTCCGACTTGATTTCAGTCTTTTATTCAAGTCTAAATGAACAAACAAAATTTTATTTTATTTTATTTTTATGAAAATTAATTATATAATTTCCACAGTTTTTATCTAGCTTTTAAATTTATTTTGATGGAAAAATCTAAAATTTTAGTCTTTGAAAATATTATTTTCCAAATAGTAGTTGTTAAATTACATTTATTATTATTTTTATTATTATCACTATTGTATGCAAATATCATATCACAATGATTATCTGATTTCAGGAAATTAATATTTTGAACTTCTTTTTTCAGTGTTCTTTTCTTAAAGGATGTTACCTTTTTTTTTTTTTTAGTTGTCAAAAATATTTCTAAAATTTATGCTCAATTTAATATTTTATGTTTTAAAAACTGACGAGCTGAAAGTACAATTTTGACACTTTATATAAAACTGTGCATAGATTTTAGAAATATTTTCAAAACTAAGAAAAAAAAGTCCTTTTTCATATACTTATTTATATATTATTTATTTTAAATTAAGTTATATTATTCAAACATGCGAAGCTCAAATTAGTGAATCCCGATTTTATAAGATTGAATGCTAGTTTTTGTCAATACTGATTATTAATAGGAATTTTTAGAAATTAGTCATATTTTATTCAACCTGGTTTTATTTTCAGCGATTTAGAGAGTCGCCAAATTCCACGATATCATGAAGTGTATGTCATTTTAAAGCAACATGATGGATAAAACAAACCAATGAGCTTGGTCGAAATCTTAATTCATGTGGACATCCACTCTCATTTCGAAATCGATTAATATATACGAGTGCTGTCGCGGGCAAATTGATTTTTTAAAAAAATGTCACCCACATTAGAAATTCAAACTGCTATATCTCAGGCGTTTTTTAAGATAAAGACAAAGCAAAAAATACTCCGGAATTTATTATTAAGATAAATGCATTCGAAAGAATCTTTTTTCAAGTTCTAATTTTTTATTTGTACATCATTATACATTTAAAAGGTGTTTTGACAAACTTAAATAGCCGCCATTTTGAAAGAAGATGGCAGATGACGTTGGCTAGTGAACTCGGTCAAGACATTGATATGTACTATGTACACGCGGAGTTATATCCAAATCAGTTTGTAAATACGCGTATTATCGCGTGACAAATTTCAGACCGTTTCAAAATGTCAACCACACTGGAAATTGAAAGTACTATAACTCAGCCATTTTTCAAGATATATATGAAACAAAAAACGCCCTGGAATCTTTGTATCAAGATCAAATACACAAAAGAAAAATCTTTTTCAATTTCTCACCTTTTTCTACCTAATTTTAAATTTTAAATTTTTTAAAAAAAATTTAAATGGCCGCCATTTTGAAACAAGATGGCGGATGATGCTGGCTGACAAACACGGTCGAGACATTTGTATGTACTATGTACAAGTACATACCAAGTTTCATTCAAATCGGTTCATAAATACGTTAGTTACAGCATGACAAATATCAGATCGTTCAAAATGTCAGCCATAAGAAAAATTCAAAGTGCTATAACTCAATCATTTTTTAAGATATAGACAAAATAAAAAGTGTTCTGGAATCGTTGTTTTAAGTTCTAACACATAAAAGAAAAATATTTTTCAACTTTTAATTTCTTCGCATTTAATTTAAAATTTAAAAATTTTTTTTTAAATGGCCATTATTTTGAAACAATTTGGCGGATGATGCTGGCTAACGAGCTTGGTCGAGACATTTGAATGTACTATGTACATACCAAGTTTCATTCAAATCGGTTCATAAATACGTTAGTTACAGCATGACAAAAATCAGATTGTTTCAAAATGTCAGCCATAAGAAAAATTCAAAATGCTATAACTCAAACATTTTTTAAGATATAAACAAAATAAAAAGTGTTCTGGAATCATTGTTTTAAGTTCTAGCACATAAAAGAAAAATATTTTTCAACTTTTAATTTCTTCGCATTTAATTTAAAATTTAAAATTTTTAAATTTTTTTTAAAATGGCCATTATTTTGAAACAAGATGGCGGATGATGCGGGCTAACGAACTCGGTCGAGACATTTGTATGTACTATGTACATACCAAGTTTCATTCAAATCGGTTCATAAATACGTTAGTTACAGCATGACAAAAATCAGATTGTTTCAAAATGTCAGCCGTAAGAAAAATTCAAAATGCTATAACTCAATCATTTTTTTAAGATATAAACAAAATAAAAAGTGTTCTGGAATCGTTGTTTTAAGTTCTAGCAGATGAAAGAAAAATATTTTTCAACTTTTAATTTCTTCGCATTTAATTTTAAATTTAAATTTTGTTTAAAAATTTTAAATGGCCGCCATTTTGAAACAAGATGGCGGATGATGACGAACTCGGTCGAGACATTTGTATGTACCATGTACATACCAAGTTTCATTCAAATCGGTTCATAAATACGATAGTTATTGCATGACAAAAATCATATACATATATATATATATATATATATATATATATGTATGTCAACATTTGAACGGAGGGTGGTTTTGGGGTCTGGGGGTCATGATCGGTGAAAGTATATCAAAATTTTCTGGAAGTGCTTACCCCCGGACGGCTGCAATAAGTAGCTTTTTACTTTTTGTAATGAAAGCTACCTAAAAAAAGATGCATACTTTAAGAAGAGAAAACTGATAAAAAAAAAAAAAAAAAAAAAAAAAAAAAAATAGAAGTTAAAAATATTAATTTCCGGAGGAGATATTTTGAATGTAAAAAATGCATCAAACGCCCATAGACTTACGGGGGGAGGGGGGGAGGGGGGAACTCGGGCGCCGAGTAACTAGCGGCCTTAAGTTAAATTTTTGAAATTTCGGAATTCCAAAAATTTAGTTCGAAAAATCGTAGAAATATGGCACTGTACTTTGAAATATTCGTACTCTGGAAGCAATCTTAAACGAGAAAAATGTCAAGTCAAGTATTCTTTGCAATCATAGCACAATCTTATCAAAATATTCTGCGATCGAAATTGTTGTATGACATTTTTTCTAATGAAGAAACCGTTTACCGCATAACTCTACCAATCTTTGTTTTCGAGAAATCTAATTTTGAAATTAGGATTTTATTCGTTGAACACCCAATACATTGGTTTAATGTAATCCTAAGTAATTTATTTCAGTTTAATATATTACGCTGAAAAATATTTTAAAAGACCTAATTTTTTTTTTTATTTGCGGAGTTTCAAGAAGTGATTTTTTATTCTAAAATACACTCATTTTTTATATTAATTTTACTAAAATCTAATTGCATAAGTGATCCTTACTGTCGTTATTCGTATTTTACGACTTACAGATATAAAATGTTGTATTTTAAATTTTGTGCATAATTATGCATGCAATATTAATTATAAAATAATGTTTCATTATGGAATAATGTTGGTTAAAATATATCGACTTTTTTGTAGAAATTTAATTCAAATGGGCTTAATCGACCATGATCTTATTGACTTTAGTTCGAAAGGAGCCGTAGTAATTTTTAGTACTACGTGCTAAACTACGTGCTACTACTACGTAGTAGTAATTGTAGTTTTAATGCTTTTTTTGTCATCGTGACAACAGAAGTATTCCATTTCTGTTGAAAGTAAAGAGAAAAAAGCAGATTACTGTATCTTTTTGTTGGAAAAAAAAAAAAAAAAAGTACAAAAAATTGGTTAAAACTTATTAGTTCCTTTGGAAAATATCACCCGTAGGTAAGCTGAAATGCATAAATAAATAAAATAAAAAGCCCAGAGTGTCTTGGATACTAAAGCCGCTGCTGTTACCTCAATATATATTTTTTTTTATTATTGTTGGTCAAGACTTTAATTTGCCCAAAACATTTAATGGACTATCAGATCAGCCCGAAGACGTTTGACGTTGGTGCGAGCACCTGTTCTTACCTTCTTCTGCAACTTCTAAAATTCCGGTCGGCGAAACCGATTTCGACCGGACAGGGTCAAGGATAATCAAGAGGGACACATATAAAATGCTTCAAATGTAACGGAAAATAACAGCATCTTAAGATGTTATAATTTGTAATCTGTAATTAGCAATTTGCTTTTTATTCCCGATAGCACGTTACGTTCATATTTTAACGATCTCCAAAAAAGTTAAAATGTGATTATGCATTCGGATTTTCTGTCCATCTGTTAGGGACGTAGCGAAGAATATTTATTGTGTGTGTGTGTGTCGGGTGGGGGGGGGGGGGGGGGGAGATTCAAACATTTTCCGACTTGAAACAGAGTGTACTCTAATTTCCAACTTAAATGATATGTGCAATGTATACATGATAAGGATAGTTATCTGTAAAAAAATTCCTTTGGGAAGAAATACATATTTAAATTAGAAACATAAAAATTCTAATAATTGCTTCATTTAATAAGAGTTTAAATAATTCTGCATGAAAGAGCCATTCATCTAATTTAAGGAGAGGGCGGGAAACTGGCCTCCTTTCCCTCATTATATTTAATCAATGAACCTCCAAATCTAATGAAGGAAGCTTTTTAACGTAATAAACCGGTATACCAAAATTGAAGCAAATCGAATAATTCTGCATGAAAAAGTCATTTCTCTAAATTAAGGGGATGGGCTAGTCTTCCATTCCCCCTTTGTACCTAACCAATGAACCTCCAAATCTAACCAAGGAAACTCCTTATCAGAAAAAAAAATCGGTATATAAAACTTGAAGCAAATCGAAATATTCTTAATATTTTTTTAAAATCTAAATTAAAGGGGGTTAGCCCCCCGTTTAAACCTTTACACTAAACCAATGAATCCCCAAAACTAATCAGGGTAGAGCCTTTTTAAAATGAACCTAGAAAAAAAAAAATGAAGCAAATCGGATATTTCTATCAGGAGTTATTGCGTTATGTACATAAAGAATCGGTGGGCATATTAACTCTCATGTTTTGATAGCCTGTGAGCTAAAAATGTTCTTGTCGTTTTAATGATCACGGAAAGAAGTGATCTTTGATGCGGAAATAAATGCAGCACGTGTTGGGAAAGCGGTAGGAAGGGGGGGTGGAGTAGTGTCCCTTATTGACCTTGACAAAGACACGCGCATTGAATTAAAACCATCTTGACACATAATTATAAGTTTGAAGAAACCTTTTGTTTGAAAATTTATCTTAGCGTTAGTTACAGAAAAGAAAGATTTTAAATTCGGGATCCCCTGCAAAAAGGTTACTGGTGAAACTATTTCCTGGATATTTTATCCCCCTTTGGTCTACTATTGTCCCTATTTTTATCACAGTTTTTAAGAGCTACGTTTACAAAAAAAAAAAAAAAATGTCTAAGGCTGCGTTCAGAATGCAATACTTTCAGTTCAACTGAATTCTTGGAAGAGTCTTTTGTATAAGACCCATTTGCGGTTTCTTCATATTAGAACGGAGGGGGGCGAACAAAAGAATCGGGAGGTAAGCAATCCACCCTACTTCATCACAACAAACGAGCCGAGACCGAACTTCAAGAAGTGGTCAGATGTGTTTCGGCCTTTACTGTATTGCTAAAGTAATAAAATTATTTATTATTAACCCCTTTTGTGGTTTTTAATTAAAAAAAAAAAAAAAAAAAAAAAAAGAAAAGGGAACGATCAACAATGGGTCAGAAGATAAGGTAAGATCGAACTTAAAGAAGCTCCCTCCCTCTTGCAGGACATCAGCACTTTTCTTGTAAAGCCATAAAAGATGAATATCGTTGCGAAACCGCAATAAAGCAACTGCTCGCCCAGAACAAAAAGACCGGAAGAAGAATAGATTCAAACATATTTTCCAACATTTGTCTGATTGAATCAACGCTCTCTAAGCTGCATTTAAATGCTTGTTTTGCTATTCTTCTAAATTTTTCTTGGAAATATTTCGTTTTGCACCCTCCTGCGGTTTATTCACAAAAGGATGCGGAGAATCAACAATGGGTCAGGTGATAAAGAGTTTAGCTCTAAATTGATGGAAAGATTTTTCTTTTACAGGACATCAATCAGTTTTTTTTTAAAGTCACGAGACGATACCCGTCAAAATTCGACGAAAGAAACTGTTTAAGAAGGAGCTGTTTCATTGATTTATCTAGAAAATTAATTATAGTAAAAAATTGCATCTTTTATTGATCAGTCTAACTCTCAAACAAATATCATATAAAATACGTTTTACATTTATCAGTCTAACTCTCAAACAAATATCATAAAAAATACGTTTTACATTGATCAGTCTAACTCTCAAACAAATATAATAAAAAATACGTTTTGCATTGATCAGTCTAACTCTCAAACAAATATTACTTTAAGCTAAGATTAACAAAATACTATAAAACTCAGTTGTTCAAATTTTAAAATTAAACTTTAGTCGCATATGTAATCGGTAAAATATAATAAAGATCAGCAATTATTATGAAGTATCTTAAGTTTGGTGTAAGTGCAAATGAAAAAATAAAATAAAATTTATTAAAATTGACACGACTTTAGAATTTTACTCGAAATTGAAACCCGTCATCATTTTCATCTCCTCAAAATTTACTCTTTAATTTATTTTTAATTTTAGCGTAAAAGCATTTAAAGCAAGTTAGAAATGCATTCAATTCGGCTTAGATACTTCGGCTTTTATCATTGCCCTTCGTTCTCCTCCCTTACCCTTTGGATCCGCTGTTGTTCTGACTCAATCTGAATAGGGGGTATCCCATCTAAATATTTATAAGATAATAAATAATAAAAAAAAAGGTTATTTTAACTTATTTATCATTTACATTATCTACTATATGTAACTATTTTTTATCTAACTCTGTTTTACTCCTGGGGATTTTAAGCTGCTTTGTATTTTTGTCTCTTTTGACGTAGCACATCCTCTTATGGATTTTGTGCATTTAACAAAAACTCAACCAACCAACCCACCAAAATAACTTTGTTATCATCATCATTAAAAAAATAATCCAAATTATCGCAGTGTTTAATTTAACTTTTTGAAACTGCATTAAAAAATAGTAGATCTCCACTCTAGAGAAAGATCTAATTAAGGGTATCTGAGCTTAGGGTATTTTCAAATCCAAAAGAGCAACTTTATGATACAAATTTGTATTTATTTTTATTCGGAAATGCAGGAAACTAGCAGGTGGTGTTGTTCAGAAACTATGTAATCAAACAGTATTTACGTTTTTTTTTAACTTATGCAATAAATTATTTTTAAAAAACATTATCAAAGTAGGCGGTTTGAACCGAATTTCCTTGTGAAAGAAGAATAACCACTCAAGGAATGGTGAAAAACGTCTTTGTCACATGATCAAAATCGCTTATAACTCAATAGGTAATTTATTTATTAAAAAGTGGAAAAGATAGTCCGATTCCAAATCGCTTCCATAGCCAGGCTTAAATCTAATATCTTTCCGTTAAAAAATGAATTTGTAAATGATGTCAAAACGTTTTGCGCTTCTTAAGGTTGTATTCGAAAAAATGGTTTTCCACCTTCAACAGCTCTAAATTTTCCGATACAATTTCAGACACATTTTTAAAAATAAAAACATGAAACTTGCTGAGGGGATTTTTTAAGAGATGTAAGAGGTGCCGTGTGATGTCATTTTACGCTCCATTCATATGAATTTTATTTTTAAACAATTATATTCTCAGTATGATCCTTTTTTTCGTTCAAATATCTCCCGCTTTGGAAAAATTGATTCAAAAAGCCGTTTTTGATTGCTTTTTTTTTTTTTTTTTTTTTTTTTTGCGCAATATTTTCTGCATTTATCAAAGAATAGACAGTCACGGCACCTTATGTACTTTCTAATTAAAACAATTTGCCAGTTTGATGCATACGAGAGAAAAAATAAATTTAAAAATAAATCGGAAAATAAGCAGTTTGAATCGAAATACACCCTTAAGCAGAGCAGTTGATAACAGCCTTAAGGAACGAAAGACGGGGGGGGGGGGGGGGAATCTAAAATAAATTTTACTTTAATATTTGTTTTAGTCTTATGTTAAAATTTATACCCATCCTAGCTGTTTGAAACACAAAATAATATTTGCATATAGTCAGACATCTCAGTTGTACTTGCTGTCAAGCAGAATTAGTAAGTTATATTCTCCTTACCTTCATTACAAATATGATTTTCTATGAGTTGGATTTTGTTGAGTTAAGAATTTTATCTGATTTTAACAGAATAACAAATATGATTTTTTCCCTAGACTTTTCGTTTTCGAATGCAGAATTTCTTAACCCTTTATCTACCGAATTATGAACTCATAAAAATTTTACATTCTAAAGCATTTTGCGTGAATTGTTTAAATTAAATTAAAAGATTTACATAATCATTTAATAAATTTTTGACGGATTAATTAAATTTGAATTTACAGAGATTTTGTGCAATATTTATAAATCCACTCAAACCTTTTACTTTAAATTGTTTTCTTAGTATTTTGTAGAATTATAAAATGTACAAATATGATGTTCTTAAAATATAAATCTAAGAAATATTTCCGAATTGAAAAATCCCTATCCCCTTCCTCAGCGCCAAGAAAGCTGAAAAGATACTAAGGCAAAAGAAGTCATCCTTTTAAAAATATTTTTGTTTTGTGTGACCAATAATGCTTTTGGAACAAAATAAAGTAATGTAACTCATTCTAAACAGTATCATAACTAATTGATGAATTTTATATTAAGTAATTTTAATGGTACTTATAAGAACTGTCGGTAAATAAAAGGTTTAATTAAAAAAAAAAAAAAAAAAAAAAAAAACCTTAAAAATTTATTTTTTTGACAGTCAAAGGAATTAATGAAATTTAAAGAGAAATATAAACGATGTGATAAACGAAAGAAGAAAAATATATATATAAGCAGAATAATTCAAAATTAGGAGGTTATCAAAGAGAAATTAAAAGAGAAATCATTTGATAGATTTTTAAAGAATTAACTTTTTCTTCGCATAACAGAACAATAATTGTTTATCTTTTTTTATGAACTATTTTTAGTTTTATACTTTTGATACTTTATATAATTCATCATTTCATGTCATTTAGAATCATGACATTGTTTTGTCAAGAGTTTATTTTCTATTCGTCGAAACACGTTTCCTTAAGGATATGACTAATGACAATTTAGTAAATTAACTTATTGAGTTCACGGCTGAAATTCCAGAATTTTTTAAAACTTGATTCGCATATTAAAACGCAATCGATCTGCCAAACCATATATTGATGGAAAACACCTGAAAAATCGATTTTAGCGGTTGGCTCGTAAATTTATCATTGTGTTTTCCAACATCCAAAGTTATGAAAACATGGAGGACTGAAAGCAGGAAAACACAATGGTAAGCTTACGAGACACGTCTCTAAAATCGGGTTTTCGGATGTTTTACACCAAGATATGACTCAGCAGACCGATTGCATTTTAGTATGCAAATCGAGTTTTAACAAATTCTTGAATTTAAGCCGTGAATTTGATGAGATTAATGTCTGTTCTGCTGCGTCTCGGTCTAATATGGCATTCATTTTCGGATTTCAAATTTTAAATATGTGTGTAAGGTTGCAATTATTTACACGTTCGCATGCTAATTCGCGTAAACATATGGTTTTCTTTGCCTTCCTTTAATTACACATAAATAATTTTCGTTAAAATCCTACAATTATTTCTATACAAGGATTCGAACTAAAACTAGCCAACAAACATTGACTTTTATGAATATTAATCAACATAAATTACTAGTAATAAAAATTAAGTATTGATTTTTTTTCACAGATATTACTTTTTTTAATACATTTTTATATTAATTGCTCCGAAAATAACGATGCAATTTTGTTATAAATTTATTAAAATTGTAAGCAAAGCTATAAAGTTTAGCTTGCTAATTTCGCCTGAATCATTCTGGTATCATATTCCAGGTGAGTTGGGTTGGCGTATAGCTAATGTTTCACTTAATGCTGTTCATTGAGAAATAACTTTGACCGGACACCTGCTTCAAGTTATCGATTTTAAATAACTATTTCTAAAAGTTCTGTGCCTCATGTATGTAACACCTATAAATATGATACCGAACTGTAATCGTAAATTTAAAAATATTCGCTTGTTTCATTTGAAAACATACAACAAACATTTGTTTCTATAATCTTTTTTAAAATGTAACTTAATTTTTTTTATTAACAGTAATAATGCATAAAAAATGACTCAAATAAATTCTTCATAAAAAAAACTGTAATGTATAAACTTAAATTTAAATTCTATTTAGAACAACGTTCTCCGCGTTATTGTTGTTCATAGTCCAGTCATTATAGTAAGTTCACCTCGGAATTCGAGATACCAAGCTGTAAGTCTGTAAATACTTGTATATTGACACCCTAAAAGTTGTCTCAAAACCTACATATGGTAGGGTGTACGCAACTATTAAATTCCAAGGTCAAAGGTCACAAAAATCGGTTTTTTGCGCTTTTTTTTGTAAATATCTCATTTCCTATAGGTTTTTTGCTGTTTGTATTTATTATCAATATTGTAGAATACAAAATTCTCTACAAATTTTGTTTGAAAACATTTTTCATACGTCGAACCGTTTTTGAGATAGAGGGCGGAGAGCGTGCGGCCACAGCATCACTTCAAGTCAAACGGTGCCTCCGGTCGAAAACGCGCCATATATCATTTTTTTCCTAACCTATCCACTTTTTATTCAGTATTAATTTATTTAACAACACTTACCTGTCCATGTAATTGCAGAATTGTTAATGAAAATATAGGAATTATATTTGAATTTTAACCTAATTAATATAATATTAATAACTTCTTACATGATGAAAAAAAAAACAAATAAATTATGAATTAATCGTTTTATTAAAAAATACTATTCAATACATTTATTTTTATTAAAAGTAAAAAAATGGAATAAAGGGTACAAAAACTATAATTTATGTTTTTAATCATCTTCTTCCTCTTCATCGTCGTCTTTCGGCTGCTGGTAAATTTCAAACTGGTCTTCATTATCGTCTTCAACGACATTTGTCTCTAGTTGTTCCATGATTTCGGGGTCAAAAGTTTCATCTTCGTTAATGTCGCTCTGATATGGTTCTGCATTGAGACAAGCTTGCCCATTACATTGGCCACAAGCTAAAGAGCATTGCAAGCCCACTTTCCTGCATCCGCATCGCGAACCACAACCACTCTTGCATTTGCAGAAAATTGTATTTAGCAAATCTTCTGGAGCAGGTGGTAAAATTGTCATGATAACAGGCTCCAGAAAATAATTTTGCATTGCCCAATCCCATACCTGGGGTTCCAAATCATGCCCTAACCAAGTTTGAACTTGATAATATACACGTTTGAAATGTTGATGAGAAGCTGCATTTGTTGGTGGAAGAATTGAAAGCTGCACAGGTTTATTAAGTTTTGTAGACTTGACGTAGTGCATATAACGAAGATGATCGAGACTTTTCACAGATTTCGGAGCATTATAGACTGCCAATAAGATTTGAGTTCCACTCTCTAATAATCTCTGGGCCGAAGTATTTTCTTCTTCAAATGCTGCAGCTAGTTCATCCAAATTCGTCAGTTTCTCGAAAACTTTTAAAAATGATTTTTTTCCCTTTTTAAAAAGCGCAGAAGTTGTGTCACAGCCACTTAATGTATGCAGAAATAAAATATGTGTTTTGGAATGAGGATAATTATCAAAACTTTTAGTCGAGTATATCTCCGTTTTTACATTTCCTTTCCCAACTTTTTTAAAGAAAATTTCTTGTTCGTAAGACAGTGTACGCCCAATTAAAATGACAAGTAAATCAATATCTTGTCCTATTATAACTGCAGTTTTTTCAGACTTTGATTCTTCAATTGCAGTTTCAACAATAAGAACATCCGCATCATCTCTGGCTTGCTTAGTAGTAATATTTGCAGCTTGTAATTTTTCAGTTAAGGTATTAATGAGCATATCTTTGTTATTTCGATTTGATAAGAATTTTTCTTGAGTAACTGGTACAACCATTGTTTCATCTAAACAGACTTTATACGTTTTTGAAAGTGCAGCAGTTCTTCTCTGCTGCTCCATAGCTTTTACGTTCTTACTGTAGTCTGAATATCCGTCAAATACAACAATTATTTTGGAACTGTAATGCCTTTTTAAATAATTAATGTTTTTATCAAAAATAATAGATAAAGTATCTACTCTGCTCCATACAACATGATGAAGAAGAAATCTGCCATCAATAATGAACGTCACATTATTTTCATTGAGAAAAAAATCAACTGGGCTCATGTTGTCATACAATGACGATTTTGTTGTTTTTCTCATACCATCATTATCAAATAGAGCTGTTGGATATGAACTCAATTCATATTGAAGATATTCCTCAAGATTACTTTCATATTGTTTGCTGACAGTAATTCTTTGGAAGAGTAATAATGGAGCCACTGCAACTTTACAATCATTTATTTTTACAGATTTGTTAACACAGGAAAGTGGCATTACTTTCGCGGAACGTTTCAACTTTATTTCATTAAATGATGAGCCGGTGATCTTCTTCATAGACTCTAATCCAATTTCGTAAGCTCTGTGGCAGTTAATTTGCTCATTTCCAACAATTACAGAAGCTATCGATATTAACTGCGTAGTATTTGGAAAAGGATCATGGAGTTTAAACCAGTCAAATAGTATATTTACGTCAGCACTGTCTTTTTTCACTCTTGAGTCTCTGGAATCTACGTGTTGCTCGGTCGACTCCAAGGAGATATAACAAAATTTCTCCATTTCCTCACAAATAGTATTTGTGGCGTACATAGCATAGACCCATTTGCACAAAACACTTTCTTTCGTACTTCGACCACGAGATACTCCTCCTTCGGTTTTCGTGGATTTCATGAGACTTTGTTCGATGACCATATCTGTCCATGTATCTGAATTATATTTTTCTGTTCGTCTCACCGTGAAGAATCCATTTCTGAAATTTTCATAAGTTTACTCATCCATAGTTTCTTCCAGCTTGAGCATATCTTGCAGATACAGGTGGGCTGATTTATCGATAGTTCATCAACTATATATGGCGCGTTTTCGACCGGAGGCACCGTTTGACCTGAAGTGATGCTGTGACCGCGCGCTCTCCGCCCTCTGTCTCGAAAACGGTTCAACGTATGAAAAATGTTTTCAAACAAAATTTGTAGAGAATTTTATATTCTACAATATTGATAATAAATACAAATAGCAAAAAACCTATAGAAAATGAGATATTTACAAAAAAAGCGCAAAAAACCGATTTTTGTGACCTTTGACCTTGGAATTTAATAGTTGCGTACACCCTACCATATGTAGGTTTTGAGACAACTTTTAGGGTGTCAATATACAAGTATTTACAGACTTACAGCTAGGTATCTCGAATTCCGAGATTCTTACCTAATTTAAGCTTAAATGACTGGACTATCAGAATTTCGACTATTACATTTTTTTTAAAAAATACCGAGATAAATGCCATTTCAAGTTTCTATGTACATGAGTTTGTATACTGCCCCGTATTTCCATTCTCTAACAGACAATAATAATTTTTCGATCGACTTATTTTGCATTTATATCATTTAATTATATGGTTACGTTTAAAAATTGATTTCATGCAAGATATAGAAACGAGTAAACATCAAGAAAAACATTATAAAACACTTTTCAGCATTTCGAGAATAAATGTTACGAAAAACCAACATGCTCTTCTATAAAGAGAAAGAAAAAAATTCTAAATATATATATATTGTCCCTGAAATCATGAGCCAAACTGCAAAGATTGATAAAGGTTACTATAACAAATCATTTATTTATTGCACAGGAATGCATGAAAGCTACTTTCGTATTGAAGCGCAAACGCCTGTAATAGAATGCTTATTGGCAGTGACACTGACAATTGCTAAAGTTTACAATAAGAAGCTAAGTTTACAGTAAGCTTCAACGCCTCATTTGCACTCATTTATTCTTTTAGTACAAATGATTGTTACAATATCCTCTATTAGCCCTTAAAGTCTGGTCCATGATTTTAGGGGCGCCTTGCATAAGGTGGTTCCTTACATGAAGAATATTTTTTGTAGACACGTTTGCCAATCATGAAGAACTGATTACTGAGTTTATATCATAAAATGCATAAAAATAACCAATATAATACAACGCGACGGAAAACCCCAGCAGAAACTCAGTCTTAAAAAAAAAAAAAAAAGAAAAAGAAAAAAAAAATTAATTAACAGCATATTTGCCAATCTGAGAAAATTCAAATGTGTAAAACAACATGTGAATGAAATTTTTAATGAATTTTTATAAAATAGCACATGAACGACATTTTTAAAGGCTATCTATGAAACAGAACTTGAACAAAATTTCTAATTAACTTCTCTAAAACAGAGAGTGAGCGATATAGTTAATAAATTTGTAAAAAATGTGCAGTAATTTTTAATGTTACATGACTGATACATTTATGAAAATTTTAAAAATGTGACATAAGAAATAATTGTTTTTTCTAATACACAATATGTTAGTTTTTTAGTTCACAGGCTATCATAGCCTGAGAGCTTATGTGCCTGTCCGCTCTGTATGTATGTTCGTTCGAACGTGTGTAATGCGATAATTCATGATAAAAGTATCCTATCCACTTGAAATTTTGTATATAGGTATATCCTGATAAGGCGCTTCCCTGATTAATTTTTGAAGTTCATTCGATATGTATAAGAGGGGGAACGGGGACTCATCCCCCTCCCCTTAATTGATATAAATCGGTTTTTCATGTAGAATTAACAGTTTTCATTCAAAATTTAGATTTAGGATCATTCTGATGAGGCAATTCCGTGACTGTTATTAGGTGTTCATTGAATAAATATAAACAGGAGGAACGGGGATTCTAATGCCCCTCCCCTTAATTTAAATAAATGGGTTTTTCAAGCAGAATCGTCAGATTTCGTTCAAATCTGAATAGTTTTGGAAGTTTAATGGTTAAGTATAAAAGAGGGGGATAACTCCTCTCCCGGGGGAATTGGGCAAATTGTGCCGTAAACAGTTAAATATTTATAAATAAAAGCAATTAGAAAATAATTCATAATTTAAGGAAAAAAATGAAACTTGGAATTTTTTTTTTTTTTTTTTTTTTTTTTTGCAAAAATGTGTAAAAAAAGTATTCCAAGTCTAAAATTGTAAAAAACAGCCCAAATGTGTAAATTTTACACCTAATACGTAAAACTTGGTAAGTATGTTAACATCATTTCTAAATCTACAAAGTAAGGACGGCATTGATTAAATCTTCAACATAGCAAATAATAGCTTGTACATCACATCACTATCGTACTACCTCACTGACTGTCGTGAAATCATGTTTAGATCCTTTGTTTGTCAAGACAACATTGTGAGGTCATCATATGGCTCCCGGGGCATTCTCGATTACTTGACTTTGACTCTTACTGACACAGGGGCTTGTTCTTTGGCATTTTTTCATCAGGCACTATGGCACTAATTTTATAGCCGAAGTCTACAATTCGGCAAAAAGTCTCCTAGTTCATTTCCAAGATCACACTCCGCAGTATTCAATACTCATTATACAAAAATGACTTTAAATTAAAGTTTCAGCAAAGCAAGTATTTGTGTGTGCATGTAAATATTGATTTTATACCAATAACAAAGTTTATTTTGGTTTAAATAGATATAATTTCTCTGAAAAATATTTGAAGCGACTGAGGTTAGGACAAGTCTTAAGATTAGGACATCGCGGTATCAATATTACGACATCAATGTGTCATATTGGGACATTATAGAATAGAGTGTCTGTTTGGAAAAGGTATCCTCAAAAAACATGGCGTCAATTTCTTATAGAAATATATTTATTAATGTATTATTAATTAATAGACCTGGAGGCGACAGCATAGACAATCACCTCATTGAGTTCACAGATGAAAATCTATCTGGTATTAGTGAAATCTCGATTCGCATCTTAAACCGTAATCAGTCTGCCAAGTCATATCTTGGTGGAAAACACTTAAAAACTTTATTTTAGAGGTTGAATCATAGGCTTACCATTATGTTTTCCTGCTCCCAATTGTCCATAATTTCATACTTTTGGGTGCTGAAAGCACAATGGCAAACCTATGAGTCAACTGCTTAAAATCGGGTTTTCAGATGTTTTCCATCAAGATATGACTTGGCAGACCGATTGCGTTTTAATGCGCAAATCAAAATCAACTAATACCAGATTTTCATCCGTGAACTCTATCAAGGCCATCTTGATATGTTGAAATAGCCCAGACTCGATAAAGTTATTATCGGTGTTGCCGACTCCCGGTTTCTAAAGCATTGTGTGTTAAGGGTGCATTCGAAAAAATGCTTTTCCACCTTCAACAGCTCGAAATTTTCCGATACAATTTCAGACACATTTTTAAAAGTAGAAACTTGAAACTTGCTGAGGGGATTTTTGAAGAGACGTATAAGGTGCCGTGTGATATCATTTTACGCTCAATTCATTTGAATTTGTTTTATAAACGATTATCTTCTCAATATGACCCTTTTTTTCGTTCAACTATCTCCCGCTTAGGAAAAATCGACTCAAAGAGCCGTTTTTGATTGCTTTTTTTTTTTCTTTCAATATTTTCTGCATTTATCAAAAAATCGACAGTCACGGCCACCTTGTGTACTTTCTAATTAAAACAATTTGCCAGTTTGATGCATTTGAGAGCAAAAATAAATTTAAAAATAAATCAGAAAATAAGCAGTTTGAATCGAAATACACCCTTAAAACATATCGAAAAGGGTACATGAATCCAGAAAAAGAGAAATACTTATGGAAAGTTTCTGAAGGCAAAAATAATGTTATGTTTAGCTTTAGCTTGAAATATGTGCCTTCATCGATAAAACTATAAAAACATATTACCTTGATTGCACCAAAGTCGCGTAATTTTTGTTTATTTTTCACTCCACAATTACAAAGATTAAAAACTATTAATTGCATCATCTTGATTATTTATCTTGATTGAATGTCGCTGATTACTTTATTTTGAGTTAAGCAGCAGATTATACGATCGAATTTTAATTTTTCAATTATGTGAGAAGATGAAATTAATCGAAATTATATCTTGGTTACTTTATTTCAAAATAATAATGAGTTTTGGAGTCAGGCTAACAAATTCAAGGAGGTCCGTCTGACATTTTTAAATAATTTTTATTTATTGAGTTAAAATTTTGAATTTTTTTTTTTTTTTTTTTTTTTTTTTTTTTTTTTTTTAATGTTAAATCATATTATTTGTAAACAAAATCACATGATTAAACTTCACATTTTTTTTAATTTAAAAATTTAAATTTATTAAATGGGGTAATTTAAAATTGTTATGACAATAAACATTATTTATAGAACTGTTTTTTGTTGTTGTTTTTTTATTGAAATATATAGAAATATATATGTTTTAATCATGATTCGGCATTTTAAAAAATATTAATTTATATAATAATTTAAAACATTTAAAGTAAAAATTAAAAAAAAAATCATATTTCCAAAAGTAAATATTTTTTTTTTCAAATTTTCTGAATCAAAATGAAAGTAAAACAATTGAAAAATATATGTTCTAAGTTTGAACCATTTATCCCTAACGGTTCTTGACGTATAAAAATTTAAATAGAAGAAAACACTAAACGCTTTTAAACACTTTTTAGAAAAACAATCTTGCCGCATAAATTTTAAATGGGTACTAGCACTCTGCTCACTACGCTGGTCGGTTTCTCTAAAGAAATCTTGAATCAAATGAAATACCTCTAGTAACAATAAAAAAAAAAAAAAAAAAATAAATAAAAAAAAAATAATAATAATGTTTAATCAAACATCCATAGTTTTTATCTTATTTGTATAAATTCACATAATCCTGTTCAAAGTCGATATTGACGACATAATAGACAAAAAAGCTCTAAAATAACTGAAGTAAGAAGAACTGGGGCACATTGATGAACACCCTTTACACAAGGTCATTATAGGAAGTTTCACAACAGCTCCAAAAGATGATGCTAGTGTACACAACTACATACAGAACGTCGGATGATTGAGTAGTTTTTGATGAAATGGGACTGGTGATTTATTTATTATTATTATTATTTTTAATAGATTAAAAGTAAATTTGAGTCGTACAATTGCAATGATATTTTACAATTGTTCCAGTATTTTCAACCCAAAAGAATACTCTCCTTGGTAAGTAAAGCTACTGTTTAACAGTTCCTCATTCTTTATTGTTAGGTAAACTATGAAGTATTGGATTTGAGACTCATGTTATTCAAAATGGCTGCATGAGACACATTGATACAGTCTATGTCGGATCAATGTGCCTCATGATAGCTACAGACAACCTAAATCTTTTTCTAGTTTTATTATTATTATTATTATTATTATTTTTTTTTTTTTTTACCATACACTCCTTAATCCAACCATTTCCCACCAAAAATTTCTAATATTAGTTTTTTATTGAAGTGAAATAGCTCCAATGTTTTATATTAGAAAATTTTATAGTATTTTTGCAAACAGAAGACGTACGAACTTACCTAACAGCAAGTGGTAGTAGAACTAACAAAAGAAAAGGACGACAGCCTGGCAAATCTCGAATTTCTATCGATTCTCCAGAGAAAAAAAATATATTCGACATGAGAAATGTTAAATAAAAGAATCCAATTGCAGCACAGCAAAGGTAATTATATTATAAACAGAATTTTTAATATAATTATCCTTTATTTTTTACCGATTTATGATCAGAAAACCTGGTAATTTTTTCATCTTTCTTAAGAAAGAAGAAAATACAGGAGTTGAAATGCCATATATGACAAAGTTACCACTGCTAACAATCAGACAAGGAATAGCCAGAACATCAAGTCATTATACATTTAATTTTGATTGTTTTAATATTGCTTACAAATAAATTGTGGGTAATTTGAATTTCTATAAATAAATATAAAATGGTTTGATAACTCATTTTCTATGAAAAATATGAATTAGTGTTATTTTGTCACCATTTTTTCCAAACGTATCAAAGTGACCCATGAGGCGTATCGATCTGCCACGGGGATGGGGCACATTGATACAAATGACTTTTTTAGATTTTTTTTTAATTACATGCAAAAATACTATATAAAACAACGATTTTACGAAATTTCTATTTTCTGGACACTAAAAGAATTCTTAGAAAAAACGGCATCAATGTGCCCCAGTTCCCCCTACCTATGTTTAACTATTTTTTTAGTAAGTGTGTTATCTTGAATTTCCCACTTCTACCTAAACCTGCTACTGAGATATAGCGAAATATCCTAAACGTTACCATCCAGTTAAACTTGTTTAAGCGGGATTTTCTAAAATAGATAAAATTCATGTTTAAGTTTATTTGAGGAGATTAGGTAATTTCAAATTAATATCTCTATCTAAAACTGCAGATGAGCTATGGCAGAATGGTCTAAATTTCGTGCCTGTTTGGAAAGGGGAAATTTCAAAAATCGTTGGAATAAATGTTTGATAATTTTTTAATAGTTTTTTTTATCTTGAATTTCATGCTTATACTTAAAACTGCTGCTAGGATATGGCTAGTTATAATCGATTCTCGAAAATTTATTATTCGAAAAAAAAAAAAAAAAAAAAAAAAAAAAAAACACATAAAAAACACAATCGATACAGTCATCGATTATTTCCGAGAATCTAACAATCACGATGTCCTACATTCGATCATTAAAATAATTGTTTTTTATGCTTTATAAAGGATTTTAGTAAATACATGGCAACTAAATACGGATGGAATTAAAAAACAACACAACAAAGAAAGGCTAAAAGGGAAAAATGCTCGAAAGTCATGTGACGGTATCCCCTGGTTGTAAAAATTTGAAAAGGCGTGAATAATTATAAAAAGATAAGGAATTTTATGTATCAAAAATTAGAATTTTTCGACATTTAGCTGTAAAATGTCCAAAAAACTGTTTTAAAGCTACACCTAGAGGCGAAAACAGGAACTAAATTGCAGGTAAATGGAATCAACATTTTTTATTGATTTTTTCTACGTCATTGACATCAGTTCGATAATTTTCCTATTATTAGAAAACCTGCTGATAAAATAAGATAATTGCAACCCCCGAGAGGGAGAAATTGGGTGAGATTGAAAGGCATGGGAAGTGCAGAACATGATAAAGTGGTCACAGGGTTTTCTAACAATATATCACATGTGGACTAAATTTAGAAAGTGCCATCCCCAAAATAACCAAGTGGGAGCAAAGTGGGAGGAGGCCCTGTAGATGTATAGTTTGAAATAATAGTCAGAGAGTTTCCCAATAATATGTCATATGAGTGTAGGCAAAATTTAGATAATTACCTACCAGAGTTCAAACAATCAAGCCTCCTCGGTACAAAACTTTCCACTCTTTTTGAAATTTTCATATATTATAAATAATATTTATCAGAGGATACCGTAAAAAAATCCGATTTGTAATGATAAAACTCTACAATTTCAAAAAATTTCAAAAACTGCCTCCCTGGGGAAGGGTGGCAAATAAGGGTGCGGAAAGAAAGGTTCATAATATGAAACAGCGGTCCGAGGGCTTTTCGATGATATGCCACATGAGAGTCAAAGACACTATCAGAATAATGTAACAAAACTCATTTCACCATATGGAAATGTATCACGCAATTCAAAACCGAATTTATGCTATTCCCATCTACAATCGGAAAAATATTTATTTATTTATTTATTTATTTAAATCATCTCTGTATATGATATAGAGATTTATATCTATTAATAACATGCATTCCAAAATTTAGTTTATTTAAGAGACACATACATTTCAATTGAAAATTCCCCTTCAGCAATTTCCTCTAATAAGGAGAATGCTATGCGAATGCTTTTGTGCAGCCCTGTATATGGGGTATAATTTATATATAAAGAGTAATGTGTAAAAAACTAATTAAATTTAAAAGCGCATAGAGAATTTTAAAATGTACTCTCCATCAATTATTATGTAACCGATTTATTTTGTGTGTCCCTGTAAATAATAGGAAATGCTATGTGCAATTTTAACGGCGTGATCGTAGTGAAATTCAGTGATTTATATCAGTTTCAATACATATGAATTAGCGTAATGTCATTAAAATACTCTCCAAACGATTTTTCCCCTCTACCAGGCATGTCAAACACGTGGCCCGCGGGCCACAAGTGGCCCGCCAGGAACTTCTCAGTGGCCCACTAAGCCTTTGGCATTTTCATATGTTTGATTCAGTTCTCAGTTAATGCAGAAAATACACTTTGCATTGCAAGTATTGCAGAGTTACAAAATTAGAGAACGATTTTGTTTAAAATATCTACCATTATTTCAGAATATTAATCTTCATTACATTTAATGGCAGATATTGACATACATTAAATTTAATGAAGAAAAGTTTAAATTTTTAAATTAATAATTATTATTTTGGATGAAAATATTTCACAGTTTAGCACGGAGAATGCAAACAACACCAATTCAACACCATTGTCGCATAAAAGATGCAAACGTACCGTCTTGAATACGATCAAATCTAAATCATTTTAAAATTTCATTTCCAGGAGATAGGGTATGTAAAAGTTATCAATAAGAAAGTTAAGAAGACCATATCTTAAACTGAAAAAAAATTATAAAAGTTTTATAAATACATTATTTTATTGCACTCTTTGATTCACTGTGACATTACAAAGTAATGCGTGGTATTTGTTAGGTGTTAAAAATGTATTGAAAATCAATTAAAATACGATGCTAATTTCTAATTGAAAGCCTTGAAAATATCAAAAGAGATAAATAGCTTTAAACCCTTTGAGCTCTGATGGTAGAATTTTCTACCACATAATTCTAATTCCGAAATGTCACAACGACACCAGGAAATTCAAACAAATTTACTTGAAAAAGGTTTAATGCATTGTATATCGTTAACCAGTTTTTTTCTTTGCAAAATACTGGTGCCAAAGTGACATTTGGAATTTTGAAGAAATTCGCCCACCAGAGCTCAAAGGGAAAGTCACACAATTTCTCTTGTTGTAAAATAATAATAATAATAGTAATAACAAAAGATTGTTAACCTGTTTTTATTATTTGGCCGCATGCATTGTCGAAAGCAAACATTTTGGACATAAGCTCATTAATTAATTTCATTCCTAAAGGTTAGTAAACGTATCATTGTAAATTATCCCTCTGTGATATTTATCTTTATTGATGATGAAGATATCATCACAGATTCATAAAAGTCAATTTGAAATAATTTTGTATACTCAAACAAAGACTAAAAAATTGTGTTTGATATGTAGAAACTTCGTTGAAATTTGCTAAGAATTCATTCACAAACATTTCGAAAAACCCACAAATATCTAGAAATAATTTGGAAAAAATTAATAAATTTTAAACTGAAACTTTGTTGAAAAAAGTGTGTTCGTGAAACATATTAAAAAAATAATCCATCTGCTTTTAAAACAACATCCCTCGCCCCTTTTTTTTTTTTTTTTTTTTTTTTTTTTTTTTTTTTTTTTGATGCATTTTCACACAACTGGAACTCTCAAGTTAAAATAAAAGATGTCTAGAATAGTTAAATCATTTTAAAAATATGCAGGAACATTTCTATAAATATTCATGATATAACCAGAAATTTTAATAATCGCATGTTTTCTATAATTTCAATATGTGTTGTTATAACTGAAAATTTTCATTAGGAGACTGTAGCCATCAATAGCCACCGACAAATATATATATATATATATTTTATAGTCACATTTTCTCATTTAGTGGTACCGTGGCCGGTGGCTAGCGTTAACTTGGCCTGAGGAGAATCAGGAAATTATTCCTATGCTGGATCAATAGCCATAACTAATATATTTTAATCAATTATGAATTTTTTTTATTTCATAATATCATATTGTAAATAATTGTGTTCTGTCAATAATTGGTTTTATAAAAAGTAGCAATTACAACATAAAAGAAAATGCCGATATTAGGATGATAAAATTAATAACACATTTTTGTATAATTTTGATTGTGATTTAAATTTTAAAAAGCTTAATATGTGTTTAACCCTTTCCGGCGCGGACAAATTCTATTAGTAAAATGAGAAATTATCGACTGACACCGGAATTTACAAACGACTTTTTAAGAAATCAAGACCTCTTTAGTTTAAGCTTTTATTATAAAAGCAAGATTTTATAAAAATACTATTGGTGCCAATTGCAAATTTGGAATTAAAATTATTTGTGTCCAGACCGGACACACTACGCCGGAAAGGGTTAAGCATGTTTGTATTTTAACTTATTTTTCATTACTTTTGATACTGCACTTTCTTAAGATTCCTTTGCTACAGATTCGTTTTTACCTAAACATTAATAAATATTTTTAAACATTTTCTGGTGCGTGTTTTTAATTTTTCTAATAAATAGTTAAATTTTTTTTATATGTATTTTTGTTTGCTTGTTTGTTTTTTAAAACAATGCTGTATTCTTAATGTACAGTTTTTATTTTGTGCGATAGTCATCAAATTAATCTGCCTCTTTATTTTCGATAATGTGGCCCGCGGCTCTGTGTACAATGCTAAATCTGGCCCGCGGTGGTAGACGAGTTTGACATGCCTGCCCTATACCATAATGTAAACGAATTCTTTTCAGTGTCCCTACAAATGAACCATTAATCGTACATACTTCATATGCAATACCAAACATCCTTTGGTGACCCTAAATAAGCTTTATCAATTGCATAAAAATCCGAGTATATTTACAGGAGTTAGAGCGTGAACAGACGGATAGACGGCCAGACAAACCGAATGCATAGCATAAGCACTTTTCAACTTGTTGGAAAGTGCTAGAAATCGGTACTTTTTACTCTGTTCGGAATAGGCTGATTTTCGGAATCACGGAGTTCGGAATAGCGGGACTCTACTGTACTTTTTTTACACAAAAATGGAAAGTTTTTTGTCAGAAACACAGAGTGCCCATTTGGGCCAATCATGTAATTAATTAATTATTATGTACATAGTAAAAAAAAATGTCTTTAATATACATATTTTTTCGTAAAAGTTTACGAAATAGTTTAATTTTTCCCAGAAAACGTCCAATTTCCGTTACGGATTTCCGGATTTTGAGATTACAAATTCGTATAAATCCTGTAAGTTTTCCGCCAATTTTCCAGAGACAGTACAAGTTCTGTATTAAAACAGTACAAGTTCCTTAAATGATGTTTAGAAATAGGTGTTCTGTTAGGAAAGCGAAGTAATTGTTGTAATACTTGTCTTACACTGGTATTATTTTCAATGAAACTCCTATATATTAGCTACACATGGTTCTATGTTGAACTTCCAAATATTTACTAAATAATTTTGATGTTAAATTGACATTTTAACCAATAAGTATCATGGCGCCATACCATCTATAACAGAAATAGAAAAATATTATAGCGAGTGGTTTATAAAACAACTCACTATAATATTTTTCTCTATTTCTTTCTGCTTTAATAATAAAAAGCTAACATATTTTTACAATATTAAAAACAGAATAAAAAATAAATAAAATTTTATTTATTCTTTTTAAGTTTGAGATAATTGAAAAGGAAAGTTAGTTTTTTTTATGATTTTAAAATAATGTTTAACTTATTCATAGCATATGTTTTAAAAAATGCATAGGATATTTTAAAGTGGAAAAAATTCTACTTTTAATTTTAATGTATAGATATTTTTAATCGACTCAAATTAAGAAGTTCGCACATAAAATTTAAAACATATCTGAAATATATTAACGAAATTATTATAATTTTGACGATTATTTAAGTTATAGAAAGCAATAAAGGACACTTATTTTAATAACCCGTAGTATTTATCTGTATTGAGTTAACAGTAGATTGCCAAACAAATAATTTGTTAAAATACTTTTTTTAAAAGTATGTTAGTATTCTTTCAAAAATAAATAAATAAATATGAATACCGTATTTTCGGGTGTATAGCCCGCACCCCAGTATATAGCCCGCACTCCTGATTCGAGCAGTGAAATAAAAAAAGTTCGTGTAATAAGCCGCGGAGATGCATCGGTGTATAGTCCGCGGGCTATACACCATTTACGAACGCATATTTCAATCAGGGCTCGAAGCTAACTTCGAGCTATTAAAGTATATACGCGCGTATAGGTCGAGAAATTTTAGACAAAAAAAGAATTTCAAAATGGAGGGGGGGGGGGGGAATCGACTTATACGCGAGACCTCAAAAAAAAGAATCTATGAATAAAATATCGAAAAATACTTTGCTAGCGAATCGGTGCTGCAGCACCCTTTGTGTTTATAGAGTACAAAATCCAAAATCTGGAATTTTTCCTACCTTGACAATTCTGAGTTTAAGATCATTTTTAGTTTATTTCTCAAAGAAAATAATCTATCCTGCCCTGTTGCAAAGAACAAAAAAAAAGTGTGTGATTTAAGTCATTTCGGAACGATTCAGAGGAGTCGATCTTTTTCAAAACGATTCTGAGAAATCCTTCTTTTCAGAGTCGTTTCATTGCGGAACGAGTCAGAGGAATTGCTCCTTTTCGGAACGAGTCCGAGGAATCGAACCTTTTCGGAGTTGTTTCATATCGGAACGAGTCCGAGGATTTTGCCCTTTTTGGAGTTTCGGACCGATTCCGAGGATTCGAATCTTTAGGAAACCTCTCCAAAATATTCGAATCCGTGATTTCGTACGGATACTTTTTTACAGACTGGAATCGTTCCTTTAGTTGAACTGCCAGAATCGCTCCTTTTGAATCGCTCCTTAACAAATGACACATCTCTACTAAAAAACTGATTACAGTTAATGTTAAAACGACTTATTCGGCAAAAAGTAAGTTTAAAATAAGCAGGGCCGTAACTATAAACTTGGGGGCCCCGGGGCAAAACCTCCGGGAGGGGGGGGGGGGGGGCAGGGAGGGCAAATTGAAACTTTGCCCCGGGCATAGTTTCTTTTCTCACATACCGTTGTTTAAATGTACAAAGTATGATAAGCCCAAAAATGACTAAAAAATGTAGAATTGGGCAACTCTACTCGGCAGGCACTCGGCGGCGACGCCATTTTTGCCGATCCCACTGAAGTTAGCATAGGGAAGAAAATACGGACTTCTAATTGGTTGAATACTTTAAAGAGCATTTTATTTAGGTTCATTTTTGAGTATATGTAACTAATCATGCGTTTCTGCTCAAAAATGGATTGTGATAATTTTTTTTCGATTTTATGTATTTATTAATAGACTAGTTGACCCATCCGGCATTGCCCGGGACACGTTATGATAACCTTAAGCAAACAATTAACACTTTAGATCTACAATTAGTCAAAATTAAGCATAGGATATGAAGTATTCGTTAAATAATATTTTAAAGAAATGCATAAAAAAATATGTAAATGCTTTAAAAAAAGGCCTTTGGACCTCAATAAAAACATCAGGATGTAGGTCCTGAAATAAGAGTCCAAAATTCAACTTTAAATTTATGCATTGAGAAGGTTTGATAATAACTGGGTGAAATATGCATGGAGAACAAAAATTTCAAAGTGCCTGAGCCGAGACCATAGGGAGTCTCAGGCTTTTAAATGGAATGTAAGAACATGGGAATTACTAAGTGAAAAAATAGTTCCAAAAATGAAGATTGGATTAAGAGAGGGCAGTTTAATAGCAATTTATGGTACAAAATCTTCAAGGGGCCAGGAACTTATTTCGCATGTAGTTGGGTATAAAATATTTTTTGTAGTTATTAAAGTAATGGGAGGACGTTAAAGCAATGTGAAAGAAAATTGCAAGCAATCCGGATCATTTTTTGCACCAACGGCCCCAAGAACGCGATTAATATTCAAAATTGGTGGTAGCTAGACTATGGCGGTTTCTTAGTAGCTGATGGATTTAAGAAGTTTTTTAAAAAAGGAGTTAATTGAACCACTTTAAAGGGATTTATAATAAGGGCCCAAAAAGGACAACTGACAGTTAAAAAGAGGGCCCTAACAGGAAAACATGTTAAAATATCTTAGTACTTAGCTCTTTAGATCTACAATTAGTCAAAATTAATCATAGGGTATGAATTATTCATTTTAATAATATTTTATCGAAATGCACAAATTGATTCGGAAAATGTTTAAAAAAGGGTCCTAGCCGCAGATGAAAATAGGATAATCTTGTCCCTGAAAGACGAGTTTAAATCTCAAATTTAACATTTAATATAAGACTCAAATTTAAAAATTTTGCACTGAGAAGGGGGGTAAATTTAAAGAGTGAACTATGTTTGCCTCACAAAATGTTCAGGGGCCCTAGACTGAGCCCTATGATTCCACAGGAGGCCAAAGTGTCTTATATGGAATGTCAAAACATTAAAATATCTAAATGAATAAAGAATCCTAAAAATGAAGATCGCATTAAAAGGAAACAATTTATTAACAATTTATTATTACAAAAACTTTAACGGACCCCAAGGGGCCAGGAATTTATTTTGCATGTAGTTGGGTATAAAGATATTTTTTGTAGTTATTAAAATGATGGAAAGACGCTATAACTATGTTAAATAAAATTGAAAGCAATTTGGTTCATGTTTAAAGAAGCTGCATCAAGGGCCTCAAGAAAGCAATTGACAAACAAAATTAATGGTAGCTGAAGTCTGAGAAATTCTTTTGTCGTTCATGTAATAGGTAGAGAGAGGACATAAAAAATTGATAGAAAAAAAAAGCTAGTGAATTGAACCATTTTTAAGGGAGCTATAATATGGGGCTCTGTAGGTACCAACTGACAGTTAAAACCAGGGGCCTAATATGAAACCATGTTAAAATATTTTAGTACATAGCGCTTTAGATCTTTAATTAGTCAAAATTAAGCATATAGCAGGAACTATTCTTTGGAATGATACAAATTTTTAAATGCACCAATTGATTGGGCAAATGTTTAAAAAGGGTCCCTAGGGTCCGAATAAAAACATCAGGTTTTCTGGATTGGTCCTGAAAGAAGAGTCCCAGGCAACTTTAAAATTTTGCACTAAGAAGATCAGAAATATAAGAAGTGAAATATGTTTATTTCACAAAATGTTGAGGGCCCTGGGTTGGACCCTATGATTCCACAGGGGAACACAGTGTCTTGTATAGAATGCCAAAACATTTAAATATATAAATGAATAAAGAATCCTAAAAGTGAAGATCAGATTAAAAGGAAGCAATTTATTGACAATTTATTATTACAAAAACTTCAAGAGGGCCTGTACCGGGCCCCAAAGAGACAGGAAATTATTTTACATGTAGTTGGGTATAAGAATATTTGTGTAGTTATTAAAATAATGGGAAGACGCTAAAATTATGTTGAATAAAATTGAAAACAATTTGGATAATTTTTAAAGAAGCTGCACCAAGGGCTCCAAGAAAGAGATTAATATTCATAAATAGTGATAGCTGAAGTCTAAAAAAATTTTTTTTTTGTTGTTCATGTCGTAGTTGGAGGACCTAAAAGTTGTTAAAAAAAAAGCTAGTGAATCCGACCATTTTTAAGGGAGCTATGATAGATGGCCCCATTGGGGCTAACTGACAAATACAATCAGGGCCCTAACATGAAAACATGTTAAAATATTTTAGTACATAACGCTTTAGACCGTTAATTAGTCAAAATTAAGCATAGAGTATGAATTATTTGCAAGAATATTTTTTTAAATGCGTCAATTGTTTGGGTAAGCGTTAAAAAAAGGGCTCCAGGGCCCGAATAAAAATATCAGGGTGTTGGTCCTGACATAAGAGTTCAAGATTCAGCTTTAAAAATTTCCACTAAGAAGGTGAGAAATTTAGGGAGTGAAAAATGTTTAGTACACAAAAAGATCAAGGGGCCCTGGGTCGGCCCTATGTTTATCTAGGGGGCCCCAGTGTCTTATATGGAATGTAAAAATTTGAAAATATCTAAATGGAACAGATATTCCAAAAATGAAGATCGAAATTAATGGAAGCAATTGATTAACAATTTACTATCACAAAGACTAAAAGGGGCCCTATGATATGAATATATCATATAACATTGAATAGGACGATGTTAGGTAACAAATTGATAAACTTATCTTGTCCTCCATTAAAAAAAAAAAAAAAAAAAAAAAAAAAAAGAAGAAAAAAAAAATCCTTTCTTTTAAAGTAACTAAAATCATGATCACAACAGGATCTACATTACAGTTGAAGTTATAAATATATCGCCCCTTTTCTCATTTTAGTAATACTTAAACCAATCCCTTAATATAACGGTTACCGATATCCCAGCACATGTATTTCACTCGTTCCATACCTTATATGGTCATGAAAAACCGAATGTGGTTTTCTTATACCAGCTGCTCTACAATAAAAATGCTGCATAAGATGTTTTGCGCGTCGTACATATTCGAATATATCTCCTTCTCATGCTACCATAGGGTATCCATTCGCGATTTTTAGGCCGCATCATGAGCCCCAAAGCCTATCCCACAAAATTCCTTTGCTTTTTCAAATTCCAATAGCAAAGTTTAAACTCTTTTCTCGCCAATTAGCGATTATCTTGTTAAGATGCTAAGTACAAAATCTCTCTCTCAGAAGAAAAATATTGCACGTATATTTTGGCCAAATATCATATATATGCCAAACATTGTAACCTTTGGCGATATCTGACAACTGATGTTATCTTGGTTCTGACTAAAAGAACGGTCACTTTCACTTTTTCTCTTGGCCTGGCTCTGCTGTAACCACCAATAATTCATACTGAGCGTCCTACTCTCTCGAAAGGGCTAAAATAAAACTTTACTCTAAAGAATCTGGCTGCATACTTGTCTTTTTGTCGATCTCCTTTCACGGCATTGATGGTAATTCGTAATAAACAATATTAAATCTACTAGATACAATAATCATCCAAGATTTCCATTACAGGCCCCAAGAGTCCAAGGTCATAACTGAAGAGTAAAAAGGCGAAAATATCTAAAAGGAGAAAGGTACCTCAAAACGGAAAAGATTAGATAAAAAGGAGTCAAGCTATTAACAATTTGGCGCATAAAAATTGTAAGGGGCCCAGGGCCCTGGCTCTTAAAATATTAAAAGTCTGAGCCTCAGGTGCATCAGGACCTATCTTGGACTATCTTCACCTAAAATTTCAGACTTCTATGTGCGGTAGATTTTGCTAACCATCGCAGTCACACACTCACACACACATACGCAGACATACACAAACAGAGCGTTTTGTCAACTTATTAGTACAGATAAGAAGAAAGATTCTCTAGAAATTTTAGATGCTTTTTATATTATTCAGTCGATTAGAAGTCCATATTTTCTTCCTTATACTAGCTTCGGTGGGATCAGCAAACATGCTGGTGCGACATGACACATTCGACTCGACATTTTGCTGTCTGCTGTAGAACTAACTCCTTTTGCATGCGAAGCGTAAGGAGTCTATTGACAGACAAGCAAAAACATCTATTCTAGCACTTTGATTTTTTTTTATTACTAACCTTTAGGTATGTGCTAGGCATTTTATAGGAACTTAGACTTGAAACTAAAATCAATAGTTTTTTTAACCATCAGTTTGGGGCCCCTCAGGCTTGGGGGCCCCGGCGGTAGTTACGGCCCTGAAAATAAGTAACATGTTATACTGTTGTTTTTACCCTCTCAAATCAAGAACAAACTGCGTTCGAGCGTCATTATTTCTCGCTGCCGGTTAGTGCAATACTTGGTGATAGTTGCGACAGTTCTTCCAAACCCAGAAATAACTATATTTAAGCAGTAAAAAAAAGCCTTTACAAACATGAGAGAACTCTCTATATTTCGCGGCATAGCGAAAAAAAAAAATTACAAATTTCGATGTTTTTTTCAAATTTTTTGAGGTTTAAAAATTGTAGAAAAAATACCACGCTTTCCAATTAAAAAAAAAAATCTTTGTATAACCCGCACCGTGTATAAGCCGCAGCGGGTTTTTCGAAGGTTTTTTTTCTTGTACAAGCCGCGGACTATACACCCGAAAATACGTAATATTACAATAAAATTTTAAAATTCTTCCAAAAAAGAAGGAAACAAAACTTTTAATACATTCGTTCATGCATGTAATATTTTAAAGGCTGAAATTTATTTTATAAAGCTAAATATTCGAAATTATGGAAAGATATTTTGTAAAACATTTAGAGCTGTACACCCAATAGAAAAATATTATCTCTGCAAAAATAAATCCCGTGTTCAACATCTCGTCTTTGCTTTATAAAACGCATCCGAAATAAGTAAAAATATTTGAAAACGTGGTTTATGTAACTCTAGTGTAAAGGTATTACACCGCAAGCTGCGACAGGACAGTTCCCTGGTTCAATCCCTATGGAGGGCAAGTGAGATTTTTTTCACTGTTGTTTGAATTAAATGTACGCGTTTTTGAAAAGTAAAGAATAAAAATGTCAGTTTGTCCTTGATAAATTCTTTTTTGTCTTTCAAGCGAAAATTTTTATAGAAGAAAACATGAAAACAAACGGAAATATTTTGTGAAAAAACGGAAATATTTCTGCAAATTCGTTAAAATACGGAAATAGTACTGGCGTCTAGATTACCAGTACAATCGCCGTATTTTAACGGAAATTTTTTTGGCAGTGCATATTTAATAAACATAAATTTTTTAAAACGTTTTATGTTGACATTTTCGTTTTCGGCCGAAAATAGGAAGATTTACCGAAGTTTGGTTACGTTTTCTGTTTCAGTCTTAAAAACTTGTTTCGGTCGATCTTTAATAATACTATACTTCTTGCAGTAGATGAAAGATATCAAATTTACTTCACGATCTGTTTTCTTTTTAATTCTTTATCTTTGATTTCGACATTCATTTCGGAAGCGCGAACGGATAAAATACATACATCCTCTTGAGCGATATGAGTCACATTCTCCTAAGTACATCATAAAAACTTGGGATTTTTTTAACGCGTTTTATCTTGTGTTCTTCGCGATATGCGCACAATTAAATTGTTTGAGGATGATAATAATAAATAATAATAATAATAATGTTAAAAATTATAAATAATAATAATAATAAATAATTAAATAACAATAATGATAATTTATAATAATAAACATTAATATTTAAAATAATTATCTTTTATTTGTGTAATACATAATAATTCCTTAAAACTTTTTTTTGCACATTTTCGTTTTGGTCGAAAATAGGAAAATTTACTGGAATTCAATTACGGTTTCTGTTTCAGTCTTAAAAACCTGTTTCAGTCGATCCTTAATAATATACTTCTTGCAGCAGATGAAGAATATCAAACTTACTTCACGATCTTTTTCTTTTTAATGCTTTATCTTTGATTTCCATTGAGTTCGGAAGCGCGAACAGATAAAATACATACACATCCTCCTGAGCGATATGAGTCAATTTCTCCTTACGTCAAGTGCATCATAAAAACTCGGGTTTTTTTCACCTCTTTTATTTCACGTGCTTCGCGATATGAACATAATTATGCTGTTTGAGAGCGATTTTGTATGAAATCATCTGGGGAATTTCCCTGCCTTATTAACAAGAAGTGTGAAATTAACCGAAGTTACATTAGAATACACAAAAATATAACATCTAATTAAATAAGCCATATTTTATTATTATTATTATTATTATCAGGGGTGGGGAATTTTTCAAAAATCTTACCAGCCCAAGGATTTATTTCACCAGCCCGCAAGATGCAACACACACGCTGTACATAAAGTTGAAAATAGTCATAACAAAATAGCACGCGATTGTAGACGAAAATACTGGCTATAATGCTTTTTCGTAATTCTTTTTTTCTAACATAATAAGAAATATATACAACAGAGGTAGGCTTAATATGAGATCGAACTTAGTACCATATTTACACTGTAATAATTTGGAAAGTTAAAACATCTAGATTAAAAATGTGTTTCTCTATTTCTTACAGTTTTTTAAAAACTAAAAATGCACTCGCCTTGCCACAAAACCCACTCGCCACTGGCAAGAAAAATGATGTATTTCCCCACGCCTGATTTTTATTATTGCCAAAAACAATCTTTGCAAAGAAAGATTTTCCAGTCAGACTGGACGTACTAGTGCAAAGGGTTAATAGTACATATGGAAAAATTGAACTACGTATTAAATAAAGACTTTTTAAGGGTACCGGTCATTCAGCTTCGAAATTCTTCTCCGTAATGTTAAGTCTGTGGACGTCTGATGCATTCGTATTTTTAAAATTTCTCTTGGGGAAATTAATATTCTTGACTACTTTTTTCTGTGTACTCTTTTTTTTTTTTTCTCCCCTTCTTGGTTTTCAAAATACAGTAGACTCCCTTAAATGTTCTCTAAAATCCACACATAATTTACAGATGTAAATAATGAAACTTTTAGTTCAGATGTAATGACAAAATTTTAGTTTTTTATTTTGATATCAATTCTATATATTTTTTTATTGTTAATTTTCGTCAATATTACTGAACTCATGCTTTTTCATAAATGAAAAATAAATTCATCTCTGAAAAAAAAAAAAAAAATAAAAAAAAAAAATAAATAAAAAAAATAAAATAAATAAATAAATAAAAATAAAAATAAGATATTGCTGATACTATTGTTAATAAAAATCTTTTTGCAAAATGTATTTATGTAAATAAGGAGATCTTTAGGAAAAATATATTACATCTTTATAATGAATATTTTACTATACATTATTGATTATTACTTACCCATCATACGTAGTATAGGGTAAGTCTTGCAATCGTTTTGAAAATCGAAAAATTTTTTTTGACGGATTTACACGTTTTAGATAGTGAAGATTCCGAAAAACATATTTTTAGAAAAAAAAATTTGCCGTCCGTCTGTCTGTCTGTAAACGCTCTATCTCCCGAACAAATTGAGGTAGAGACTTGAAATTTTGTATGTAGTTAGTATGCAAGAATGGAACGAAGCCTATTTAATATCAGCAACCTCGATTATCCGGAACTATTTTTTTCGGACCCTCGAAAAATTCGTTCTGATGAAAGGTATATAAAAATTTTCGAATTTTTTTTGTTTTAAGAAATGGACGTAAAAGGCAATAAAATAACACACATTTTGCATATAGAACGAAGTCGATCAGATTATTAGTTGCCGAGATATTTGTAATCCTGTTTTCCACATTCTTCGATTTTTCATGACCCTGTATTTCATTCAAATTTCAATTCAGAAGTATATTTTAATTGGAAGTGAGACGCTTAATCCGACACAGTTAATTGTTAGTTAATAGAATTATTATTTTTGGATTTATAAGGATGTTTCTTTTACGCAGTTCGGTACTACTTGAGTAGTTTGGCGTTTTATGTAATTTGTCGAAATTGGTACATCAGCAGTTCTTTAATAAAGCATTACTATGTATATTAACAATATTTAAATTTTGTTTATGAATTGCAATGCATTGTATAAATAGCTTTCACATGTTTTATTGTCATATACATATCCATGATGGGTAAGAATATTACGGTGGGCCCCCAACGACTAGTTTAGTTGACTTTTGCTTTTAATATTTTAATCATTTTGAAAAATTATCTATTTTTTTATTATTTTAGTTTATTACTTAATTATTTTAATATTTTATTATATTGTAAACATCCATTATAATCTCAATTGAAATTAATGTTTTAAAAATGTAAACAAAGCAATGACCAGAAATCCGCAAAATTCGAAAATCCTCACAACTTCTGGTCCCAAGCTGTGTGAATTTGAGGAAGTGCATACTGCATTTTCTAAAATCTATGCTTAATTTAATATTTTATGCGTTAAAAGCGAAAAACTGTAAATAAGATTTTAACACTTCCTTTAAAATTAAATCTATTCTTTGAGAACTAAGAAAAACAGAAACATCTTTTAAAAAGTGTACACACACACACACACACACAAAAAAAAAAAAAAAAAAAAAAAAAAAGAAAGAAAGAAAGAAAGAAAAAAAAATAGAAGTTAAAATATTAATTTCCTGAGAAGTTATTTTAAATATATGTAAATGCATCAAACGCCCATAGACTTTACATTAGTGAGAGAAATTCGGTAGCTGAGTCATTCACTAAAATCGGTTTTTAGCTGTTTTCCACCAGGATATGATTTAGCCGACCGATTGCGTTTTAATATCCGAATCGAGATTTAACTAATCCAAGATTTTCTGCCGTGATCTCCATGAGGTGATTGTCTGTGCTGCCATCTTCCGGTCTATCAGAAGAAACAGGGAACTTAAAAAATATGTCCTAAAAATTATGAAGAATATCTGTATAAGATATGTAACTCAACAAAACTTAATTCACAGTGAAAAATTATTACTGAAAAGTTACTTAATTTCTTGGAGCAAGAAGACGAAAGCACATCAGCCGAAAAAATCATGTTGAGAAATTTGCATAATAAATTCGTCGAAGAGTAAATGAAAAAAATAAAATAGACATACAATTTCATTTCTCATAAAACAGTAAGGTAAACTACATTTTCTGATTTAATTATAATTAATTTTTTAACTAATTATCAGCAGTGAAATTACGTTTGAAATTATTAAATTTTTAATAAATGACTATCACACTGCTAACAAGGCGTAAAACCAACATAGTGAAAAATGTCCAAGCCGGGTATCGAACCCGGAACCCTTGGAATAGCGTTCCAAGTGCTCTACCACCAAGTGCCTCTACCACCCCAATTTTGTTCTGAACTGCTTCGCTTAACAGGCGCAAAACGTTTTGAAAGATGTACAAATTCATTTTTTAACAGAAAGATATCAAATTGGAAGGCCTGACTATGGAAGCGATTTCGAATCGAACTTAGTTTTCCATTTTATGATAATTAAATTACCTGTCCAGTACTAAGCTATTTCGATAACGTGATCACCCGTTTTTCTCCTGCTTTTCGAGCGTTTTTTCTGCTTTCGTCGGGAAATGTGCTTGAAAACGTTAACTTTGAAGGCTTGTTATGAAAGATCTATTGTGTTTTTTAAAAAACAGAAAACTGAGACAGTTTCTGAATAACACCTGCTATTTTCATGCGTTTCCGAACAAAAATAAATGAAAGCATATGTCACAAAGTTGCCCTTATTGATTTAAAAACATTCTTAAGCTACGAGAAGGATGATGCCTAGCTTCTCATTTCTCACTCACATATTTTTGATAAGGCTGCAACTGCAGCACAAGCAGGGTTGTTATGATTTTGCCCAGCTCAAAAAACCAGGGTGGGTTTTTTCTGAAAAAACCCACTTGAAAAAACCCAGGAAAAAGCCCAAGTGGGTTTTTTCAAAATTTCAACTTTAAATTACACATATAATGCATTTATATTACATATATAATATATTGTAATATATTTCTTAGTATCAGTACACCACTCATAAAGTTTATAACCCCCCCCCCCCCCGCACACACACACACCCCAAAGAAAAGAAATGTTCTAATTATACCATCACAATTTTTAAAAGAAATAATTGTTAATCTCTGTGGCATGTGTAAGTAACACAAATTTTTTTCTATTAAAAAAATACTTTGATATGTAACCCGTTCTATGTTATACAATAAAAACTCATAACAAAATACAATATATGCTTAGAATTCTAATTTAATTATCTAGACATATAGAATTACTTGGCTTATACTATTATTTAGTAATAATAAAAAATACTTACTTTATAAATTATGACTAATAATCAATTTATCTAAAAGCAAAGCATAATTTTGATTACTGTCATTGATTTATATATATTTGTAATCAATTAATTAGCTACTTTAAATTTAGTAATAAGTATTTTTTTTTTTTTTTTCAAGAATTCTGAACCACCTCCCGTAACCCCCAAAACCCTGAAAAAATCCGAAAAACCCTGAAAAAACCCAAAAAACCCTGATAAAACCCCAAAAACCCTGAAAAAACACAGTGGGTTGGGTTTTTTCTGAAAAAACCCGGGTATTTAACAACTCTGAGCACAAGATGATAACGTCTGCATGAGCACACAATCCTGTGGCGTAACATGAGACACAAACAAACCCAGCATAGGTGAATACATATTTAATTATAATTAAATTTTTCAACTAATTATCAGCAGTGAAATTGTGCTTGAAATTATTGAATATTTAATAAATGACTATCACATTGCTAACAAAGCGTAAAATCAACATAGTGAAAAATGTCCATAAAAGATATCGGTTGCAATACTGTGTTCGAGTAATAATAATTGCTGGAAATGCGTTTTCAATTTCGGCATGCGCTTTTAAATTTAACAGTTTTTTTTAGGCGGGTTCGTAATTATATAAATACAGTCGAGTCTCTCTATATCGAAACTCCATACATCGAATTTCTCTATATAACGAATTTTTCGTAGGAACTGTCCCCTTTTCGCATGATTACAATAAAAACAGTCTCTATATAGCGAAATATCTATCTCCATATAACGAATTTTTTCATAAATTGGTCTTAATTTATTCAGTTTTAAGAAAGTTTCGAAATCATATGGAATCAATTTTCCATCATTTATTTTTAATTTATCGTTCAGTGCTGAGTTTTTTTTTTTCTTTCTTTCTTTTTTTTTTTTAATATTACTTCTCTTCTTGTTCTTTATATCCAACGAGTTCATCCCACCTCCCACACACCTTTCAACATCCTTCTCAAAACAGAGTCAATTGGATTGTTAACATATAAGAGAGGAATCAATGAGAGGCCTTCAAACGGAAGAAAATGTTAACTACATTTTTTTCATTCCTTGCTAAAATTGCGTCTTTACTAAAATTAAAGCTTTTTTTTTTTTTTTTTTTTTTTTTTTTTTTTTTTTTTTTTTCTTTTGAGAGCGTAACAATTTTAAAATCAAAACAACAAAAAAATTACAGATTTCTTCGTCTGAAATTAATGTAAGTTTTCCTCATTTAATTTTCATTAAGCTTTCAAGTAAATGTCTGTTCTCTTTTTTGAAACTGCTTAAATAATTAAGAAATAAAATGTTAGGTTAACATTTACTTTTAAACATTTTAAATTCTTAATAAAAAAGATCAAAAATAATATTTGTTCAAAATATACACATTAAATAGATTTTCAATATCATTCTCTATACATCGATTTTCTCTATATAACGAATTTTTTACTGAAACGATGGACTTCGTTATATAGAGACTCGACTGTACATAGCATGTATAGTAGGGTGGATCGAAAAGTATAGGAAAAAATTTTTTTTTAGAAATCACTATCGGCGCGACGAGCAAAAGTTGCCTTTTATGCATACTAGTTTACAGGTTTTTTTTTTTTTTTTTTTTTTTTTTTTTTTAATTAAAATCCATTCATATCTTCCGGTGCCCCAAGCGCCCCAAACATAATTAAAAATTGAGTTTTCTATGATTTTTTTTATATTTTTTTGTTTATTTATTTTTTCTTAATTACTTTTGGCGCAGGGTGCAAAAGCTATCTTTTATCTATCTTAGCTTACATATTTTTTTAAAATAAAATTCATTCATATCTTCCGGTCATCAAGCGCCCCAAAAATAGTTTAAAATTGAAATTTTCTTGAAAAAAAAATTTTCGTTTTATTTTATTTTATTTTGTTTTACTTTTTGAAATTCATTTGGCACTGGGTTGGAAAGTTGTTATTACAATACTACATAACTCTGCAGTTCCCATATATTTTTTTAATCAAAATCCATTCACATCTTTGATGCACCAATTATAATTAAAAACTGAAATTTTTACAAAAATGTATTAAAAATTATAATTTACGAAAAATACTTACAAATTTTGAAAACAGTTTAATTAATAACGTATAAGATTATAAATAACATTAATTTTACAATAATAAGCGACATATAAGTTTAAAAATCAAAGCATTAAATCATAAAAATTACAAAAATCGAACTTCGAACTTACGTAGAGAAAAGTTTTACATCCTTCAATTTGGAAATTTACATATTTTTAAAGTTTGTAATATTTTTTGGTATCAAAGTGTTTTATACGGCTTCTTGATTTTATTCTATTCAATATAAAACCGTGTTTCTTTTCTTACCCAAATACAGTTTCTGATGCCTCAGACATTAGTCGAATGCTTCTTTCAACCGCTTGGGTATGGCATGGATATTTTGACCATTCATTCGTTTTTACAACTTTTATCATATTCTCAATTTCTTTGCAAGGCACATTCATGAAAAGAGGTGGTTCAAAACATCCAACTGGTTGCCAGTCAATAAGTTCAAAATAATCATTCGCTTTGAAGTTTATTTGGGGTACTTTGAAAATTCTCACTTCTGGTGATTTTCTCTTTTTATTTCTAGCATAAATTAGTTTTCGCATTGCTAAAGATCTGATATGCTCTCTGTTATATGTGAGCATTGACAATAGCAAATTTTCAAGGTGTAAAAAAAAAAAAAAAAAAACTATTTCGTTGATTAACAGCATCTACGATCTTTCTTAAATTGGGTTCCAAATATCTAGAATATGTGATAAGTTTCCAAATATGACGCGCTCCTTCAGTTATGGATGGCTTTGTTTTGACATGAAACCATACAGGTGCATATACCTTCATAATATATGTTGTAAGAGTAATGAGATTATCAGAAGGATTTTCTGTAGCCATTTATAACCTTAAAATTCTACACGCAGTTGTTAGCCATCTTGAGTGATAAACTGGACCAGGTTTCATTAATGCCAGATCAGAGCCACATTCACCACGTGATATTGCTATGCAAATATCATATAAATATTGCTGGTCATTGCTGAGAACCCTTATATCTATGTTGTCTTCCAAATAATAAAGTATAAAAAGTTTATTTTATACATTTAATAAAATACGATAAACGATTTCTCATTCTCTCGATCTACGTTTTACGTTAGACAAATTATTCTCTAACTGTTAATTTTACTTGTATTTTTTAGCTCAAAATTTGCATGAAACTCGATTTTCGGCAAATAATTAAAAGTTTTGGGGCATTGGAAGAAATTTATCAAAGTCGAAAATTATTTGGATGCATGCTAATATACTATAAAATGCATCTTTTTTATCCCGCTGATAAAATAATTTAAAAGAAATTAAAAAAAACAAAAATTATAATTTTTTATAAAAATTTCAATTTTTTTACTATTTTGGGGGCGCTTGGGGGCACTGGAAGGAATGGGTGGATTTATATATTAAAAAAAAAAGATTGAACTAATATATATATATTTAAGGCAACTTTCGCAACCCGCGCCAAAAATAAATTAAAAATATTAAGAAGCAAAAAAAAATTATAAAATTTATAAAAATTTCAATTTTTAACTATTTTTGGGGCGTTTGGGGCACCGGAAGATATGAATGGATTTCAATAAAAAAACATATGTGAATTAGTATGCATAAAAGGCAACTTTTGCACCCCGCGCCGATTCGATTATCGGAATTTCGATTTTTCGATCCACCCTAATGTATAGTCGTCGTCTGATCTGTCAGTCTCCATTTAATAGCACAAAAACTAATCTGCCGAATCGTTTGAAATTTTAAATATATATTTGTTACAGAAATTTGTTGGGTCATTTCAAATTTTAGTTAAATTGAATATATAGTTCAAATACAGGGACAGTCAAAAGTATACCGTTACATTACGGCCAATGGGACAGAATAGATTCAAGTGTTTTTTAATGATGTTATACCCATCGAAACATAATGAAACTGATATGCATTTATGAAAGGCACTAAAATATACATTTTGAAGAATATGTCGCACAAAAAATATTTATTATTCATTTACAGAGCCACAGAAAAAAATTCCGTTACATAATGGCGTAGATGGGGGGACATTATTTGCGGCATATTTTAATTACGTTAAATTATTTCTCATATAATAAAATTGATATACATTACTTAAGTTTACTGCAAGTTACTTCCTGTGTAATAGAAAAAAAGCATTTCCATACTGTTAAATTAGCTATAATATCTTAACTTATCAAACGGTGCAATTTTGTTACGTTATTGTGAATGCGCTGGAAAAATTTTCATAATCTATGCTTGAAAGATGATTTTTTCTTTCTTATTTAATCTTGTATTAAAGAGGCAATCGATTATTTAATATCATATTTTCTTCTTGTTATTTGTTTTCCTTTTATTCGTTTTACACTGAATATATTTTTTGCAGCTGGAAACTGCATGTCACTTTTTTTTCTTTTCACCGTGAATAATTACTTGCTTCGTAATAACGATTCTGTTTTTAGGTAGTTTCCGACCTTCAGTTTTCCCCATCTCAAGTATGTCGATGAACTTCACCAAAATAAAACTGATTCCGATTGCAGAGATAGCATTTGCGTCTTTATTATGTTTTCTCATTCTTAATTAAAATCATATTAATCGAACTGCAATAGGGTGTTTCATGCCTTTAGTGTATTTGTTCAGTGGAAATTCTATCTTGCGCACTCTAAACTGTTAAATTTATTTCTTTCGCTTTCTTCTCTCTCTCCTTTTTATTAACCGACTTCAAGGCAGGGCCGTAGCTAAGGGGGTGCTATGGGCGGCTCAGCCCCCCCCTAAAATATTTTGAGCCCCCCCCCCTGGAAAATGTTCCAAGGTCACTAAATGTTCCGAAAATTCGAATGAAATTCTGTTCAAAAATCTAATTTAGTTTTGAAACCCTTTCACAGTTTTGCAGAGTTACTAAATTGTATCTAAAATACGTATTCACTCCCTCATCCTATTTGTACATATGAAGATAACAGGATGTTTAATTTTGCACCAGTTATACATTCAAAATTTTCATCCTCATATACTTTTCTTAGCATAAAATGAAGTTATTACAACAGTTTAATGAGAAACATAGTACCTACAATGTGAATATGCACTAATTTATCTTTCTGCATTAGAGAGAGAACAAAAAAATATAAGCCCCCCCTACATTCCCTTGAGCCCCCCCCCCCCTATATTCCCCTGAGCCCCCCCCCCTATTGTACACTTCTAACTACGGCCCTGCTTCAAGCAGGAGGTTATGATTTCGACCTGTATGTATTTCTTGTTCACTCATGAATTCTTTAAATATGAATCGATTTTGATAATTCTTTTTTTGTTTGAAAGTATAAGATACCCATGTGGTCCCATTTTAATTTCATTAAATTCTGATGATTAGAATTTTTTTAATGAAAAATATGGATTTGATTAAAATAATAATAATAATAATAATGATTTGTGCCAAATCATGTTTCATTGTTGTAAAACTATGCATTCATATGCGTTAGCGCCAAGTTGTCGCCAAGCTTGATTCTTTTTTTGAAGTCGGTTAGTATTTTTTTTAAAAGCATATTTTATTTATATATATATATATATTTATTTATTTGGTGTGTATGTGTAGTGTAGGTGCAGTTGAAGTTAGTGAAGTGCGAGCTATGGTTAAACCTTATGGGGAAATTATTTTCTAATATTTTGTTTGCATTTCGACATTTTAAAATTTTTTTCTTTGCTTTGATAACTGAGGTTATCTCCACATAGCTTATTTTTTATTTGTTCAAATTGAGGGGAAGTAAGAAAGGTTTGATCCACATATTTACAGATTATTAAAAATTCACAAATATGTTTGAGAAAATGTTGAGGGGCTTATTAAGAAAAAAATGTCTTTTCTTTGTAAATCGTGTATTATGTGAAAGTTTCGTAACTCTGAATTAAAAAAGACACTTTTCAAAATTTAAGGTATTATACAGGGTGCGCCATAAATTCGTGAAAATTTAAAAATCCATAATAAAAGAAGTAATGCTCGGAAAAAAATTCGGTTTGTACGAGTATGTTCAGACGGATTTTGGATTTTTTTTTCCATGTATAATAAAAAATGATTCCAAAAGTAACCGATAGAGGGCGTTCACGCGCCATATTGGGACGTTTTATGCAAATCAGGCAAACACATATAAACAATGAGACAAATCACAATAACATGACATTGTGCATTTATTATAAGATAGTAAAAGATGCTCAATCATGCGAAACTTTCCTAATGCAGTATTTGTGGATTTCTCATTCTTATAAAAAAGTTTAACCATGAGCGCTTGATCTGATAACGATAGCATGCTGCCGATATGAAAGGACGAATACATCTCTAACTATTTTATTGCTAGCTTGATTTGCAAAAACGCCTCAATATGACGTGTGAGCGCCCCCTATCGGTTATTTTTGGAATCATTTTTATTATACAAGGAGGGAGGGGAATCCAAAATCCGTCTGATCACACTCGTGCAAACCGAAATTTTTTTCTAGCATTACTTTATTTATTAGGAATTTTTAAATTTTGCACGAATTTATGACGCACCCGGTATTTTCAGATATCGTCGAAAATTAGTGCAAAAATATGCCCCCCCCCCCCCGAATCGAGATCCAAATCTACTGGAATTAAAATTCTGAAAAAAATTAGAGGTAGTAGATGTTAACTTAATCCTTGCAGGAAAACTATAGCGATTACGCTAGATCGCATGATTTTTTAGAAAAGCACGTTTTCCCGTTACACACAAATTTCGATTTGCGAGCATTCAGCAAAGGTGTTGAGGAGTGCTGGAGGTACCTATCGTAGAAGAAGTACAAAAGCATTGTTGATAGTGATTTTTGAAAAAATTCATCGGTAAATAGCCGAGATATTAACCCTTGAAGATAAGGACGTTTCGGACATACACGTTGATAGGCGGCGTATTCTATGTATCATCGTTTTTTAAAGCCTAGATAACAACTTCTAAAGGTGTAAGGTTTTATCCTATTAATAAACTTTATACAAAATATGTGCAACTACAAAACTCTTTTCCGTTACAGATAGGATCACAATACATTTATCAGGGGTCTGTCCGGACTTTTTTTCAGAAGGTCCTATTTTTGTGAAATTGTAAAAATTTTCTTATATTTGTGAAAATTCTAGTCGAAATTTTGTGAAGTTAAAATTATCGATGTCTTTAAGTTCTATCTTTCATACACAAAAAGCTAATAGTCCAGTCATTATAGTAAGTTCACCTCGGAATTCGAGATACCAAGCTGTAAGTCTGTAAATACTTGTATATTGACACCCTAAAAGTTGTCTCAAAACCTACATATGGTAGGGTGTACGCAACTATTAAATTCCAAGGTCAAAGGTCACAAAAATCGGTTTTTTGCGCTTTTTTTGTAAATATCTCATTTTCTATAGATTTTTTGCTATTTGTATTTATTATCAATATTGTAGAATACAAAATTCTCTACAAATTTTGTTTGAAAACATTTTTCATACGTCGAACCGTTTTCCAGATAGAGGGCAGAGAGCGCGCGGTCACAGCATCACTTCAGGTCAAATGGTGCCTCCGGTCGAAAACGCGCCATATATAGTTGATGAACTATCGATAAATCAATGATTATAAATATTTATCAATTTTTATTAACTATTATATTATATTTTATCTTTTTCTTTATGCATTGTATAGTATAGTTACTATTAGAGTCTATGAAGAAGATCACCGGCTTATGATTTAATGAAATAAAGTTGAAACGTTCCGAAAAAGAATGCCGGTTTCCTGTGTTAACAAATCTGTAAAAATAAATTATTGTAAAGTTGCAGTGGCTCCATTATTACTCTTCCAAAGAATTACTGTCAGCAAACAATTTGAAAGTAATGTTGAGGAATATCGTTAGTATGAATTAAGTCCGTATCCAACAGCTCTATCTGATAATGATGGTATGAGAAAAACAACAAAATCGTCATTGTATGACAACATGAGCTTAATTGATTTTTTTCTCAATGAAAATAATGTGACATTCATTATTGATGGCGGATTTCTTCTTCATAATGTTGTATGGAGCAGAGAAGATACTTTATCTATTATTTTTGATAAATACATTAATTATTTAAATAGGCATTACAGTTCCAAAATAATTCTTGTATTTGACGGATATTCAGACTACAGTAAGAACATAAAAGCTATGGAGCAGCAGAGAAGAACTGCTGCACTTTCAAAAACGTATAAAGTCTGTTTAGATGAAACAATGGTTGTACCAGTTACTCAAGAAAAATTCTTATCAAATCGGAATAACAAAGATATGCTCATTAATACCTTAACTGAAAAATTACAAGCTGAAATATTACTACTAAACAAGCCAGAGATGATGCGGATGTTCTTATTGTTGAAACTGCAATTGAAGAATCAAAGTCTGGAAAAACTGCAGTTATAATAGGACAAGATATTGATTTACTTGTCATTTTAATTGGGCGCACACTGTCTTACGAACAAGAAATTTTCTTTAAAAAAGTTGGGAAAGGAAATGTAAAAACGGAGATACACTCGACTAAAAGTTTTGATAATTATCCTCATTAGAAAACACATATTTTATTTCTGCATGCATTAAGTGGCTGTGACACAACTTCTGCGCTTTTTAAAAAGGGAAAAAAATCATTTTTAAAAGTTTTTGAGAAACTGACCAATTTGGATGAACAAGTTGCAGCATTTGAGGAAGAAAATAGTTCGGCCCAGAGATTATTAGAGAGTGGAACTCAAATCTTACTGGCAGTCTATAATGCTCCGAAATCTGAGAAAAGTCTCGATCATCTTCGTTATATGCATTACGTCAAGTCTACAAAACTTAATAAACCTGTGCAGCTTTCAATTCTTCCACCAACAAGTGCAGCTTCTCATCAACATTTCAAACGTGTATATTATCAAGTTCAAACTTGGTTAGGGCACGATTTGGAACCCCAGGTATGGGGTTGGGCAATGCAAAACGATTTTCCGGAGCCTATCATGACAATTTTACCACCTGCTCCAGAAGATTTGCTAAATACAATTTTCTGCAAATGCAAGAGTGGTTGTGGTTCGCGATGCGGATGCAGGAAAGTGGGCTTGCAATGCTCTTTAGCTTGTGGCCAATGTAATGGGCAAGCTTGTCTCAATGCAGAACCATATCAGAGCGACATTAAGGAAGATGAAACCTTTGACCCCGAAATCATGGAACAACTTGAGACAAATGTCGTTGAAGACGATAATGAAGACCAGTTTGAAATTTACCAGCAGCCGAAAGACGACGATGAAGAGGAAGAAGATGATTAAAAACATAAATTATAGTTTTTGTACCCTTTATTCCATTTTTTTACTTTTAATAAAAATAAATGTATTGAATAGTATTTTTTAATAAAACGATTAATTCATAATTTATTTGTTTTTTTTCCATCATGTAAGAAGTTATTAATATTATATTAATTAAGTTAAAATTCAAATATAATTCCTATATTTTCATTAACAATTCTGCAATTACATGGACAGATAAGTGTGGTTAAATAAATTAATGCTGAATAAAAAGTGGATAGGTTAGGAAAAAAATGATATATGGCGCGTTTTCGACCGGAGGCACCGTTTGACCTGAAGTGATGCTGTGACCGCGCGTTCTCCGCCCTCTATCTCGAAAACGGTTCGACGTACGAAAAATGTTTTCAAACAAAATTTGTAGAGAATTTTGTATTATACAATATTGATAGTAAATACAAATAGCAAAAAACCTATAGAAAATGAGATATTTACAAAAAAAGCGCAAAAAACCGATTTTTGTGACCTTTGGCCTTGGAATTTAATAGTTGCGTACATCCTACCATATGTAGGTTTTGAGACAACTTTTAGGGTGTCAATATACAAGTATTTACAGACTTACAGCTGGGTATCTCGAATTCCGAGATTCTTACCTAATTTAAGCTTAAATGACTGGACTATAAGTAATATTCCCTTTGGTGAGTTCAACTGTTTATTTACAGATGCTAGATTTTATTTTGAAATGACTAAATTTGTGAAAAGTTCTATTTGAAGGTGAAAAAAATTCTGTGAAAGGTCTATTTAATAGACAAATAATTTTGAAAAGGTCCTGTTTTGGGATAAAATGTTTTGTGAAGGGTGCTGTTTTGGGATAAAATATTTTGTGAAGGGTGCTGTTTGGGGATGAAAAATTTTGTGAAGGGTCTTGTTTTAAGATAAATTATTTTGTGAAGGGTCTTTTAAAGGACCTAAAATTTAATTAAGCATAACCCTGTTTATTTACGCTGTACTTTCAAGCACTGCGATATTTCCATAACAGTACTTTTTTACTTATTATTATTTTTATCTAATTATTCTTGCAAATACTTTGAAAACATATCTCTAACTAAAAATTTATTACATCCGTTTTAATTAAAAAGATAAATAAATAAAAAAAAATATGAAAATAAAATTATTACTTTTAAACCGGAAGGTGGCAGCACAGAAAATCACCTCATCAAGGATGAAATTCCAGCATTAATTATGCAATGGGTTTACCAAGTCATATCTTGGTGAAAAACACCCGAAAACCCGATTTTAGTGGTTGACTCGTAAGTTTACCGCTGTGTTTCCCTTCACCCAAAGGTATGGAAATATGGAGGACTGAGAGTGAAAAATACTATGGGAAACCTAAGAGTCAACCGCTGAAATCAAGTTTTCTAAAGTTTTCCACCCACATATGACTTGGTAGACCGATTGTGTTTTAATATGCGAATAGAGTTTTAGCTAATTCTTTAATTTCAGCCGTGAACTCGATGAGAGATTGTCTGTGCTGCCGCCTGCCGGTTTATATATGTTGTTCTGGATATCTTAGACATTAAAATAAATAATTATTCGGGTGAAGCAATTTTCTTATACAAAATTCAGGATATAAAGGATTAAGGAATCTTATCGTAAAGGCCCAGACATGGTTGCATAACAAACGATAAAAGGCATCATAGCAGATTGAGAGATGCTTTTAGTTACAATCTGCAATTTGTCATATTTCGATATCAAAAGTAATTTCTGAGAAAACGAAACGGGGAAAATCATTTTTTTCAATACTCGCTAAACTACGGCGAATTTAAGGTCTAATTAAGATTTATCTATTAAACAAGGTTACAAAAAAACCACCTAGGGGCCGTTCATAAATGATGTCACGCTTGAAGGGGGGAGGGAGAGGGGTGTTCATGAAATTGTGACAGTTTATGACAAGGGGGTGGGGGGGGAGAAGAATGTGACATCACACATTTTAGTTAAAATAAAACATTAAAATTTAGTAGATTAAGTTATGAAGTATGAAATTATTTTTAAATTAAAATATTTTGTGTTCAAAAAGATAAGATTTAAAGCCAAATCTATGAAATTATATTTCAAACTCCAAAATATACAGTTTTTAATTGCTCTTTTATATTAATATTTTATTACTATGCTACGTCAATTATTATTATTGTTATTATTATTGTAAACCTTGTTTCATGCAAAATACGAATCATTTTTATTGTTCACCTTACAAAAGTCATTAAAATACATAGTAAGTTAAAGTTTAAAAATAAAATTTTAAATGTGATCTAAAACGTAATGCTTTATTTCTGAACTGCAAGTATAGGTTTACGTAATATAGTGTGACATGTGACAAGAGGAGGGAAGGGGGTAAAGTGAAGTGTGACACTTTGTGACAAAGGGGGGGGGGGGTCAGAAATATGGAAAACATGCGTGACATGACATCATTTATGCATGGCCCCCTACCGCAAAAACCAGCCCGGTTTTTTGTGTAAAAATAATATCCTATAAGAATATACCATGGTATACAGCCAAATCTAAATGTAACAAAGTCAAAGTGTAATAATAACGGGATTACATCTTTTTAACTCCTTCGCAACGGGATCCTTTTAAGAAATTTTTAATGTTTTGTCACCGATTTTTAAAAACAGAAATTTGTGATTTATTAAATATAGAAAATGTTCCGATTAAATAAAGAAATTTTTTCAGTAAGATTTAAATGGTGGGGATGAACATGGATTCCTAAGTCTTTTTGCGGCACGTATACGTGTCGCTCGTGCCTAAGGGATTAAAAGACTGTTAATATCATAAAAAATTGGCCAAAATCAATATTATAGCTAAACATTAAACATTTTCGCATAGATATAAAAAAAAAAATGACAAGATATTTTATATCGAGATTGGACAATATAAAGCTTCATAATATCCTAAATGGATAGAATTTAGACTTATTCACTTTTAGCCAGAATTGGCTAAAAAAAGGCGGCTTAAAAAAAAACCAACAACAACGAAATCGTTTATTTAAACCTAGGCCTTATTTCCTAATACATGTAGGATGTAGATGCATGTTTGTTGATAAAAATAAATATTGTTGGATATTGTACACTGGTGTCCAAAAGTTAAGCATAATTGGTAATTAAGTAAGTAATGAAAGAAATATAAATCGAAATATGGTGAAACTCCAGGTGTGTAAACAAAATAGTACGCGTCATATATTTTCGCGAAGAGTTTTCCCCGAAATCGAACAGGGGACCGTCAACAAATGGAAAAAGAACGAAGATCTTTCGGATAACCCTGTCAAAACCAGGGCTAGAGAAAAGATTTATTCTCTAACCCTGGTCAAAACTAATGTAGCAAAAGCGTTCAAACTGCACATTATGATTAAGTGGCTTATTGTAATGTACTGTGTTTATTTTTATAAGGATAGCATGTATACTCGTAGAGAAATTAAGGTTTTTTATAAAAACAGTCCTAAGTTTTTTGCTTATAATTTGCAGAGTTCTTAATATAAAATAATGTTCTTTTCTGAAAATATGACAAACATCATGGTGCACAATACCCTGTCATCAGAATTTAAAAATAATAAAAATTGTATGACAAATGAGCAGGTTCACTAAATAATTTTTTACTGCGCATGCGTGAACGCTATTAAAATTTCATTTGCATATTATGTTAGTCAAATGTGTAGAGCAACTTTTGTAAAAGTCTCAAAAACATAGATTAAAAATTCTGAAAATTATCGTTGATAGAATGAGATCAAAATATTTTATTCCCTAATGAAGCAAAAATATGAGGGGCTGTATCCATATTCCATTGTTTCGTGCCTAGACAATATTGCACGTACAACTGTATTTGGATAAAACCCCTGATATTTTGCTTCCTTTTAGGAATAACGGATTTTGAGTTGATTCTATAGACGATAATTATCAGAATTTTCAAGCTATGTTTTTGAAACTTTTACAGAAGTTGCTCTATACATTTAGCTAACACAATATGCAAAGGAAATTTTGATATCGTTGAATTGATCGTTGGTTTGCGCAATGAAAAATTATTTACTAAACCTACTCATTTTTCATAGAATTTTTATTATTTTTAAATTCTGATGACAGGGTATTGTGTACAATGATGTTTGTCATATCTTCAGAAAACAACATTATTTTATATTAAGAACTCTGCAAATTATAAGCAAAAAACTTAGGACTGTTTTTATAAAAACCTTAATTTCTCTACGAGTATGAATGCTATCCTTATAAAAATAAACACAGTACATTACAATAAGCCACTTAATCATAATGTGCAGTTTGAACGCTTTTGCTACATTCGTTTTGACAGGATTATCCAAAAGATCTTCGTTCTTTTTCAATTTGTTGACGGTCCCCTGTTCGATTTCGGGGAAAACTCTTCGCGAAAATATATGACGCGTACTATTTTGTTTACACACCTGGAGTTTCACCACATTTCGATTTATATTTCTTTCATTACTTACTTAATTACCAATTATGCTTAACTTTTGGACACCAGTGTATATTCATTATATACATCATTTCAAAATATTCAAATTGAATAATTACAATCAGTTACGTAATATGTTCGTAATTGAAATCATTTGTAATTTGAGTATTTTTAGTAACACCAGTGTCTTATGTTAAAAAGATAAACTGTTCTATACAGTGAACCATGGGTATCATAAAAATACTGCCAACCATCATTTCATTAATAAATAATAAAATATTAAATAGATTTGTTTAAAAAATGTATTCTTAGTGAGGAATACCGATAAAAGTAATTTTTAAATGTGTGTTATATGATTATTACTTAATATTATATGATGCAAGAAATAAAAGCTTTAAAAAATAAGGTACTCCCCCCCCCCTTACTTCTTAAAAAACAAAAAAGCCAAAAAGCCAATAAAATCTTTAAAAAAAACCTAATAAAACCCAGCCGAGTTGGGGGTTTTTGCAACGCTGATATAATGGAATGTATGTTTGTGATTTTCAAAAAGCACCCATTTCTAAATTCCTTTGACTGACGACATTTGGTCAAAATCAACAGCTATTTTTATTTATTATTATTATTATTATTATTATTATTATTATTATTATTATTATTATGTCTGTTTTTCTGTCTCCAATTGGCGGAGAAAAAGTTGCACAGCAAAACCAGACGTATCAGGAGCAATTAGACAATGTTTCTGTCCACAATTTGCAGTTTGTCCACATTCCCTTAACTAAAATACTTTTTGTGAAAATCGGGTAAATCAGTCAATATCAATCAACCAATTTTCCAATGATCAAAACGTCGAGAACGAATCGATCAATTTTAAAGAGTCTTACGACGATTGAAAGATCTAATGAAGATTTCTAAATGATAATACTGTAAAACCCCGATAATTCGGATTAATTGGGACCGGACCCAATCCGGATTATCAAAAATCCGGATTATCCGGAGAATTAGAAAAAAAATGAAATAAAATAAAACACACTTACAGAAAATCACCTTTATGTGAAACTTACTGGATATTTACACACAGTAAAAATGTTTACTTTGCTTAATTCTTCCAAAAAAATTTCAGAAAATGCTTTTTTTTTTTTAAATTCAGAATACGACGATGAAACAAGTTAATGTTATTGAAATTAGCCAATCGCTTCTCAAACTTGAAAAAAAAAAAAAAAAAAAAAAAAAAAAAAAAAATTATTAAACCGATTCGGATTAGCGGGGTTCTACTGTAATAACATTTTCCTATTATGACTTACGCATTCTAAATTTGAAACAGGCAAAAGAAACCAATATTCCATAATCTGGTCCAAAGTCAAGAATTACATCACTGTACTGTACACAGGGGTTTGTCCAGATCTTTTCCCCCAGACTACCGTTTTTGTGAAATAGTGATTGTGAATAGCTTTTTAGGTGCGTTCGTAATTATATACAGTCGAGTCTCTCTATAACGAAACTCCATACATCGAATTTCTCTATATAACGAATTTTTAGTAGGAACGGTTTCCTTTTTGCATGATTACATTAAAAACAGTCTCTATATAGCGAAATATCTATCTTCATATAACGAATTTTTTCATAAATTTGTCTTAATTTATTCAGTTTTAAAAAAGCTTCGAAATCATATGGAATCAATTTTCCATCACTTATTTTTGATTTATTGTTCAGTGCTGAGTTTTTTTTAAAAATTATTATTAGTTTTCTCCTTGTTCTTTAAATCCAACGAATTCATCCCACCTCCCACATCCTTCTCAAAACAGAGTCAATTGGATTGTTACACATATACATATAAGAGAGGTATCAATGAGAGGCACATAAGAGAGGCCTTCAAATGGAGGAAAATGTTAACTACAATATTTCATTCCTTGCTAAAATTTGAGATTTTTTTTTTCTTTTGAAAGTATAACAATTTTAAAATTAAAACAACAAAAAATTACAGATATCTTCGTCTGAAATTAATGCAAATCTTTCTTATTTGATTTTCAGTAAGCTTTCAAATAAATGTCTGTTCTCTTTTTTGAAACAGCTTAAATAATTAAGAAATAAAATGTTAGGTTAATATTTACTTTTAAACATTTCAAATTCTTAATTAAAAAGATCAAAAATAATATTTGTTCAAAATTTACACACTAAATACGATTTTTAACATCATTCTCTATACATCGAATTTCTCTATATAACGAATTTTTTATTGGAACGATAGATTTCGTTATATAGAGACTCGACTGTATATACCGTAGCAGCTATTGTCGTCTTTCAGTCCGTTCGTACATAACAGAGCAAAAATTATCCAACCAAATTCTTTGAAATTTAAGATATATAATTGTTGCATAATTTTGTCGGATCGTTTCAAATTTTATGAAAATCGGATGTATAGTTTAGTTACAGGCACAATCAAAAGTATTCCGTTACATTACGGCTAAAGGGGAAAAAAAATAATTTCAAGTGTTTTTTAATGGTGTTACACTTTTTCGAACATAATATCATTGATAAGCATCTATGAGTATATACAAAAATATACATTCGATATAATCTGTTGTGCAAAGAATATTTGTTATTAATTTACAGAGCCACACAAAAAAGTATCCTATAGCACAATGGTGTTGACGGAACATTGTTTGGAACGTGTTTTATTTATATTGAAATATTTCACATTTTATGAAATTGATGGGTGATTCTACGATAAGATGTTCCAAATACGTAGAGGATACGGCCAAAAAGAAAAGTTTGAGTTTTATCAAAAACCTTTGAATTATGATTTTTGTCCCGTTTATTTACCTTTTCATATAAGGGAAAGTCACTTTATACATATTTTGTAATTTTTTCTGGTCCGTGACTCTCTCCCCTGGCAGTTATCTTGACAGGGGAAATACGGCAGGGAAGAGACATTTTCATGATAAATTCAAATTTTTTAACTGACTGAATTAGTTTTGGGGTTAATTGTATATTTCACTTTAATTATTACTGTATTGTTTAATTAGGGCAGTAAATGCAATTGAATTAAATGAATATTATAAGTTTTATGACTTACCAGGGGAGATACACGATCACGTTGCGAAACCACAACACCGCACGGTCGCGTCGCAACAACTAAAAGTGGCGACGCTTAAATGGCTTGCGCGTTTAGTATTGCTAACTTCACGCCGATAGATGTCCTTAAGCACTACTTCCAATATAGCCATCCTTGAATTTATATTTGTTTCAGCGGAACGAAAGGGTAGACATAGGGGGGCAGAAAGGGGACAGGGTAGATACACAAAAAAAGCGGGACAAAAGTTAATTAAAAAAATTATTTGAAATTAACAAAATTATTTTATTTTTTATTTTATAATACGTAAGTATAATTACTTAAATTCCAATTAAACATACTTTAGTTAAGCATCTGGTGGAAAAAATACATGTATTGTTTGAAAGTTAAATTGAAACCAGCAAGGGGACATGCCAGGGTAGAGACTTTTTTAGACTTTGTAAGAATTTTCAGAAAAATGTGTTTTAATTAGTCATTCAATCGTGATGTTATTTAATAAAGTATATTAAGATGATGCGATTCATTGCAAAAAATAGCAATATATAGAATAAAAAATCTGTTTTAAACGAATTGCCGTACAAATTATCTCTTATCGTAGAATCACCCTGATATACCTTGCTGAGGTTTAATACAAGTTACTTTCTGTGTAATAGAAAGCAGATAGTATTTACAAGGACACACTTTTTTTTTTTTAATCGTAAAATAAATAAATTAATAAAAAATAAAAATAAATAAAAAATACAGTAAAACAATGATTTTTTTAGGATGAAATTCAGTACTTATATTCAAGGATAAAGTAATTAGTTAAAAACATTTCAATACTATAACTACAAATTTCATAAAAAACATTTACTTAGGAATAACTGAAGCAATCACACTTTCTGAAATTTTACAGTATTGGTTTAAAAGTTTACGAAAAAGATCTCTTTTATTTATTTATTTTTTTTTTTTTTTCGGCTTGTCCGACCATTTTCTTTATCAGGGAGACAGAAATATATAGTCGATCCCCATTGTTCCCATTATGCAAAGTGCCGTTGAAAAATTATTGCACCTGACAGGTATTAGGAAAGACAGACAGTTGGACGCTGGGGGGTATGAATAAAGAAAAGAATCGAGAGAGAAGGAGGGAAAGTGGATGGGCTGGGTGGGAGTAGAAGTTTTTTGGAGTGGGGTCACCTTTTAATTTCTTAGAAAATGAATGCAAATATTTCGTTTCGAACAAAAGAAGGTAAAAGTACTCGAAGAATAGCTTGGCAACAAGCAAACTTAACTGTTTTATACCAACTTGTGAAACTTTGGAACAGCAAAAGGAAAAAAAGTAAATATTAGACAATCGAAATACAACTTTCTTCTGTTCCTTTCGTAGTAATATTTTTATTTAAGATGCAAATTTATTCTCTTTATTATCATTATATATTATTATTTTTATTATTAAATTATTATTTTTCGACAAAATGTATCCTTTTTTTTACAGTTCACGTATTTTAAAAAAAGGGGAAAATTGATACAAATCAATACTATCTGCTTCTGCTCTTTTAAGGTACGAGGGTTTATGAGTTAATGACAGCTTGGTGCTACATCCTAAGCGCCCCCTGCCTCCACCCTCCCAACTTAATCCTGTCAATAATAACTTGTATGTTTCACGCGATTCCTACTTTTGAGCATCACTATTTTCGAATTGTAATCTTCCTTTTATTCTTCTTAAAAATTTTATTACAAAAGTAGGCAAAAATTATTATTTAACAAAAGAGGTACTCAAAAATAAGAACCGTGCGTGCCTGCTTGTAGGTTTAAAAGAAAACCTCATAATAAGGTGTATGCACGTTTCGCACGCTTCTCATTTTTCAGTAGCATTATTTCCTAATCGTAATCTTTATGTATTTACACTGAGAAATTTTATCATTAAGGGTGTATTCGAAAAAAATTCTTTTCCACCTTCAACAGCTCGAAATTTTCCGATACAATTTCAGACGCATTTTTAAAAGTAGAAACATGAAACTTGCTGAAGGAGGGATTTTTGAAGAGACGTATAAGGTGCCGTGTGATGCTCAATTCATTAGAATTTGTTTTATAAGCAATTACCTTCTCAATATGACCCTTTTTTTTCGTACAAATATCTCCCGCTTCGGAAAAATCGGTTCAAATAGCCGTTTTTGATCGCTTTTTTTGCAATATTTTCTGCATTTATCAAAGAATCGACAGTCACGGTACCTTGTGTACTGTCTAATTAAAACAATTTGCCAGTTTGATGCATTTGAGAACAAAAATAAACCGAAAAATAAGCAGTTTGAATCGAAATACACCCTTAAAGAAGGCGAACATTATTATTTAAAAACAGTGGTACTCAAAAATAAGAACGGTGCGAGGCCTGTTTATAGGTTTCAAAGAAAATCGCCCGGGGTATAACTATTGACAGAAGCAGTATTTAACGGCCTATTAACGCTAATATAAAGGTATTATCCTTTGCATATTATGCAATACATTGAAGAATTACAAAATTACAACACATAAATTGCATATCACACTCACAGCCGTTATATATGGGCAATGTTGAGCAGAAAAAAAAATGGCAAGGCAAAAAAACTCACCTTGGAATCCATGCAGCTAAAGCAACCTGCTGGACTTCCTTTGTTCCTGGTGCAAGTACGTAAGTGCCTGCAGCTTTGAGCAGCAGTGCTTGCTCCTCACGAACTGATTTTTAGGACACAAGGAGTTAACTACTGCCTGAACACTTTCCCTTCACTTAAGGTTATGAACAAATTGGTGTGTTGGTATATTTTTCGGCCGGTAACATCTTTTAGAAGGAAAACGTGAGCCAGAAATAAATCCTTTGGCTGCAGATAAAGCGGATTTGAGTCTGTGTGTGTTTGTGAGACAGAGAGAGTGTGGAAAGGGAGGGAATCGACAGTCTACATTCGCCAGCCCCCCAACACGAGCTGGAAATGGGAGCATGATCACTTGTCGATGCGGTTTCTTGGAGGTGGGAGATGTCTGTTTTTCCTTCTTTATGAAGATTCTTTTCGTTTTCAGTGTGTGTTATCGTAATGAAATGAAAGGGAAATAAAAGAGATATATCGCGCAGAGGGAACTATAAAATGGGTGTGAACAGCAATTATTTATAATAGATTTTATGGCAGTTGAGAGAGTTTATATTATGTTCTGAAAGATGGTATGTTGTTAAAAATTAAATTAGTTTGCTAATAGTTTTAAAAAATATTTAAAAAAATAATATTTGAATTTTTTGAAATAAAAATGTTGCAATTAAAAAAAGTCCCGTTTAGGTTATGTATCAAATTGTTTGTTCTTTTCTTAGTTTAAAATAATAGTGCTATAGATTTCTTTTAAATTAGAGTCCTACATCGGATCGAGTTACCCGCACCCGTCTCGACTTGCGGCTCAGGTCAGGTTCGTACTATATTTTTTCGTTGCGGTTCGGACCTTACCGAATTACCGAATAGGTACGAGAAGCACATGCTTCCCACGAAAAACATTAAAGGAGCCCTAAATTGTTAAAACAGGTGACCCTAAATTTTATATTGAATTAATAGATATGCAAATGTAATGTCAGACTGATGTCTACTTGAGATATTGAATTTGAATAATACTGAAAATGGCTTGCATGCACAAAATAAAATACGGTAAAACCCCGATCTATCGTTCCCGCATCCATCATTTTCCCGCATTGATCGTTTTATTTCTACGGTCCCTGCACAAATTATACTTAAATAATGTTAACGAAACTGCGAATCCTTATGGCATACAAACTGGAATAACTTCTTTTACCCTAAAATAACTCATTTGTGTTGTTTCTATTGATAATTGCGACAATAATGCAGATGAAGAATGACTGTATATAGAGTCCAGGACAAAATCCCCGCGGACAAAATCCCCACGGACAAAATCCCCGCGGTCAAAATCACCACCGGACAAAATCCCCGCGGTCAAAATCACCACCGGACAAAATCCCTACCGGACAAAAACTCCACCGGACAAAACACCCTCTTTGCTGAATAAAAGCTCTATTTTGACCAAGTTTCTTTTTCAAAAAGGATCTCTAAACATTTAAAAAATGTTTTAAGCTTATTTGAAAAATGAAAGTGACAATTGGAAGTTATAAGTTATGTGATAGATATTTTATATTTCTTAAATATACATGTACATTTTAAAGTCTGAAATAAAAGACTATTTACTCTAAATATGAAACAATTTTTAAAATTGATTATTTTCTTAATTGATATATATATATATTAAATTTAATTGCTTTTTAAATGTATTAAAGTCTGTCTAATGCTTCGAATTTACTTTAAATTTTTGATCTCGTTTATACAAATATTAATATTTTAAAGATTATACTTTTTTTTTTTTCAAAGGTGTAATGATTGTTTTAATTTGTCCCGCCTTCATTCACCGAGGAGGGAGTATACAATCTATAACAGCCTTTCTGGATCAATTTTAGAAAATGCATATTTTTAGTAAATAATATCACCTGATGATGATTTTTAATTTATTTCGGCATTCTTGGTACTCTGCGGAGGGTGGAAAAATGTACTACTGAGTTTGCCACAGTCTTAGCAATGAAATGTTAAATGCAAAGTATCTTGTTAAATATAAAGGAAACAGGGTCCGAGTACGGCTATGAGGGGGGGAAGGGGAGGGGGGGCAATGAATATTTTGGAATGATCTCCCATGATGAATGATAGAATTTTTTGTGAATAATGTGGAAGTGGCTAGTGCTAAACTTCATATGTATTATATGTATGCATAAATTATGCAACCAGTACTACTCACATTCTGGGTTCTCGCTGTCGCTCGCCATTGCGCCAAATTGCGATTAAATTCTTTATTTGGCGAGTAAACAAGCGATTAGATTCGCCAAATTGCTAGTGCTCAATTTTTGCTTTTTTTTTCTTTTCTTTTTCGTTTTTCACACGTATGCATGTATATATATATTTTAATATATTTGTAGAGGATAGTTGAAATTAGATTAATAACAATCGTTGTCGCAATTATAAGAACGTTGGTTATTTTAGAACACATTGAAAAAAAGGGGAACATTAACATATTAGATTTTTTGTGTGTGTGTGTGCTACACGGCGAATCTATTTTGCTAATACTTTTTTCATTTGGCGAATGTTGTTTATTTTTAATTAGCCAAAATACTAACGTTGGTTAAATGTCAGCGAGAACACTGCTCACATTTATATGCAGAGCATCACAAAAATGGCCACATCTTCAAGAAAAATTACTAGAAGGATAATAATAAGAAAAGTGATACATTGGTAAATTCGAATATTTCTTTGCAACATTTATTTTGCTGATCTATGTGCGTTTTGTAAGATGTCTAAAAGAAAATATTCCAAATTGTTCATAATTAATGTTTTTACTTTCTTTTATTTTTATATGAACAAAGCATTGGATTCATGAAAATTTTCGAATTCCAGTTTTTTACGTTTTAAGTGCTTCTTATTATCTTTACGTTTTAAGTGTCAGAGATTCCAAAAAACAGTTTTTTTTTTTTTTTTTTTTTTTTTTTTTTAAATAGTTTTGTTTACATTTCTATGTGAATTGCTTAACATATGGCGCTGCTATGCTGCATTTTTCAGGATTTTTGCAATAGCTCTATTTCAAAAAGTAATGCACGGATTTCAATAAAAATGCGTATATTCAGATAGTTCTTGATATACATTGAAACTGATCAGTTATTGTTGTAAATCATTCAACAGGTGGCACTGCTATGTTGTATTATTTTACGATTTTTGCAAGAGCTCTATCTCAATGACTAATATGCGGATTTTCATTAAACTTCAGATTTAGTAAATCCGTGGTATGAATTAGTTCTGTTTATATTTTAGTGTCAATAACCCAACAGGTGATGCTGCTATGCTGAATTTTTCCCGATTCCTTCAATAGTTCTAATCCAAGAGCTAATGTACGATTTTTTCAACAAACTTCAGATTCAGGTATAGCTTGATAAATATTATTGCACTTTATGTTTTTGTATAAGTTGCCCAACAAGTGGCGCTTTTTATGTTGCATTTTTTCCAATATTGCAAATGTCTAATTCAAGAAATAATGCATGGAATTTCATGTCCTTAGAATCCTTATGATGAGCATAGATTGTTATTTCATTTTCGCGCATCGGTAGCGCTTTTTGAAATATTCACATGCATGAGACAGAAGTTTTGGGATTGCCACATCCGATTAGTTTTAAATTGATATTTTAAATATTTTAATTTTTTTTAAATAAATATTATTTAAAATGCTAAATCAAAATAAAAAATGAGATATTTAATCAAAAGAAAAAAATTCAATTCGACGAATGAAACTTTGATTAATAACAGTTTTAAATTACTCTTTTTTTTAAAAAAAATGCATTTTTATTTTTGAAAGAAGTTTTATGATGTGATTCTGTTTACAAATTATATGGTTAACCATCTCAAAGCATTCAAAATTCTAACTGTATAAGTAAATAAAAGAAAAATGACAGTAACATTGCGCATTGAATAACACGCATTTCCATTTGTATCTGATCCCTTGAAACCCCGCAAATTATTAAAGTAAACATAACTCTCTGAGTTTTGCAGAAATCAAGATAGATTTTTTTTTTGTTGTTGTTGTTGTTTAAATTAAAAAATGATAAGGAAAAACTTCTCAAGGGGAAATTTTAACCAACCAGGGTCGTATAAAAAATTTAATTTTTGTATTTCCCTTAATAGTCCCCCTGTGTAATTGCAACTTATTTTATCAAACTTTGCACCCTTTTCTGATTCTGCCCCACTTAGGCAATAAATAAGTAAGAAAAAAAAAAGAAACTTTGCACTGTAAAAATTGTGCCTAGAGGCAATATTTAAAGAGATAGCCTATTGTTTCGATAAATATGAGTCACCCTGTGTCTCTGCATGTGTGTTTATTTTATTGTAACTAAAAATGTAAAATTTCTTGGTTTTTTTTTTTTTTTTTTTTTTTTTTTTTTTGTGGATAAGAAGCCTATTTTTTAAAATTCTCAAAAAATTCTGAGTAAAACATAGAAAATTAAGTTGAAAAAAAAATAACAGCCCATTTTGGATCGAGGAATAGTAATAATGATAAAAAAAATCATTCGAAAATTCAGTTAGATAGATCGACACACAGCTGAAAATAAAATATCCATACCTGAAAGGAAAAAAAAAAAATCGGAATAACTAGTATTTGTTTTTTATAATTTTCCCTTCGAAACATGCATACTGATTTTGCAATAGTTTCGTAAACAGTATTAAAACCAGCTTGAATTCAAGACGCGAAAACCTTCAAACTTTCCTTAAAAAAAAAAAAAAAATAAATAAAAATAAAATAAAATAAAATAAAATAAATAAAATAAACAGTATAATAATCAGTACAAAAAACCCTGAACGGGTTAAAAGCTTGTGACGCAGCACTTTATCTTATATATCTAAGAATTTTAAATTTGGGACTTAAAACTAATGATATCAAAATTTATGTGACGCTATGCTATTAATTAATATATACATATATTAAATTTTATTCATTAAGATTTTATCAATTACATCTTTCATAAATTCAAAATATGAATCTTAAAAGATATGATATCAAAATTTAAGTGACGCCTTGACGAGGCTTTAAACAATGTTTTAAAATTCCATTTATTTATTTATTGTCTAAATACATTTTCATATCTAAACAATACTTTTCATTTTCCAATACACTGTTAAATACATCACTTTCACTGAATATATATAATGCACTGAAATTTATTTATTTGAATAAATAGATTTATCTTTTGGGCTACGCTATCCAAAATCAAAAATAACATTTGAATACATATTTTTTGCGTCATTGTATCTATTTGCATCTATTTAACTTACTTTGGATACAATGACGCAAAAAATATTTATTCAAATGCTATTTTTGATTTTGGATAGCGTAGCCCAAAAGGTAAATCTATTTATTCAAATAAATAAATTTCAGTGCATTATATATATTCAGTGAAAGTGATGTATTTAACAGTGTATTGGAAAATGAAAAGTATTGTTTAGATATGAAAATGTATTTAGACAATAAATAAATAAATGGAATTTTAAAACATTGTTTAAAGCCTCGTCAAGGCGTCACTTAAATTTTGATATCATATCTTTTAAGATTCATATTTTGAATTTATGAAAGATGTAATTGATAAAATCTTAATGAATAAATTTTAATATATGTATATATTAATTAATAGCATAGCGTCACATAAATTTTGATATCATTAGTTTTAAGTCCCAAATTTAAAATTCTTAGATATATAAGATAAAGTGCTGCGTCACAAGCTTTTAACCCGTTCAGGGTTTTTTTGTACTGATATCAGTGCTTTTTTTAGGTTAATAATAAAAAGATAAAAACAAAAAATTAAAGACTAATGCAAAGAATTCATTTTCATGATTTCTGATCACCTTTAATTACCCCTCCCCACCCACTTAAAAAAAGATATTTCATATTTTATTATTAATATATGCTGTGCTACTTGATTTCGTTAAAAACAACTCTGTAGTAAAGTACGTTAGTATAAGATAAGAAAGTAATGTACATTCAGCACTGTATTTCTAAGAAAGGATTTCATAATCTATGCTGTATGTATCATTTCTCATTCTAGTTAACTATGTTTATTCTTTACACATGATGATACATATACTGCAGATGGATTAAAATGATCAGGAATACAATATTCAGAATGTGCTGGAAAGTATTTAATAATCTATGCTGCGTGCATGATTCTTGTTAATTATGTTTCAACCTTTGTATAGGTTGGTAATATTGCAGATTGATTAAGACTATATCCGTTACAATATTCAGAATATGCTGGAAAGTGTTTAATAATCTATGGTGCACACAGGTTTTTCTTTCTTGTTAATTATGATTTGTTCTTTATATAGAGTGGTAAAATTACTGCAAATGGATTAAAATGATATGTTTACAATAATGAAAATGTGTTGGAAAGTGTTTCATAATCTATACTGTATGTGTAACTTTTCATTCTTGTTAGTTTATTTATTTTTTGCTGTTTGCACAAAACATATATAAACTAACAGGGGGGGGGGGGAAGATTTGGATGGGAAGATTACTGTACAAAGATGAAACTGATAGGTTTAAAGCATTCAGAATAAAATGGAAAGTACAGTAGACTCCCTCAAATCCGCAAACCAGAAATCCGCAACTCTCTAAAATCCGCACATACTTTATGGATGTAAACAATGAAACTTTCAGATTGGATATTTGGACAAAATGTGATTTTTTAAATTTTGTATCAATTCCATATATTTTTTAATTTTTAATTTTCTCAATAATACTCTATTCATGTTTTTTTTTTTTTTTTTTTTTTTTTTTTTTTTTTTTTTTCCATGAAGGAAGAAAAATTAAAAAAAAAAAAAAAAAAAAAAAAAAAATCAAGATATTGCTGATATCACTGGTAATCACAATTTTCTTACCAAATATATTTATGCATTAATCAAGATTTTTTGGTTACTAAGCCTGGCTAAACTTTAAAAAAAAAAATCCTTATTTTATGATTTTGATGTGAATTAGTACTGTACTTTTATGAGGCAAGTTTTGTTGAATAATTTTGGAAAAATATATTTAATTTTTATAATGAATATTTAATCATACACTATTGATCATTAACTTGATCTTTGCTTTTAATATTTTAATCATTTTGAAAATTATCTAAATTTTTATTATTTTAATTTATTACTTATTTTAACATTTTATTATATTGTAAGTATTCATTATTGTCCTGAATGCACTATTAATTGCACTCAAATTACTGTTTAAAAAACGTAAACAAAGCAATGACCAGAAATCCGCAAAATTCTAAAATCCGCACAACCTCTGGTCCCAAGCTGTGCGGATTTGAGGGAGTCTACTGTATATAAACATGTTAAAGGAAAATTTTTTACTCTCGTTAATTATGCTTTGTTTTTTTGCACAGAATGGTAAAATTATTGTACATGAATGACAATAAGTTTACAATATTCAGAATGAGTCAGAAAATGCATCATAATCGATGCAGTATGCATGACTCTTCGTTCTTGTTAGTTATGTTTTGTGGGGTCATCAAGGCTTCTTGTTAGTTATGTAAGGGAGGGGGAGGAGTTTGTATCGGGTTTAAGATTTTATTAAAATTTCCATGCTCTAGTCTGTACGTATTTACATAATTTTTTTTCTAAAAATCTTGATTTGGTTAGATAATTGTTTTTGTTTTTTTTTCGGGTTTGAATCTCGATTCAGTTTGACTTGAATTGGAATTTTCAGGTTCTTGCAGAGTTGCATTTCAAGTACTAGTTTTCAATTCTGGTCATTGGATGGGGACAAAAATTACTTTGTCTTTCTTGAACAGATTTTTATTTCCTAATTTTTTTATTTTACTTTTTTTTTGGGGGGGGGGGAAAGATTGGGTTACAGGTTATTCTGATCGGGTTTGAGATAGACTTCTATTGGAATTTCCATGATCTGGTCAATACATATCGACATAAATTGTTCTTTTTTTTCTAAAATCTCGATTTGATTAATTATTTTTTTTTTTTTGGGGGGGGGGGATTGAATCTGGTTTCGGATTGACTTCAAATGGAATTTTCAGGTTCTTGTTGAGTTGCATTTCAAGTATATTATTTTGTCGCAGATAAATTGGGTTACAATTGGATTTTTTTTTGGGGGGGGGGGGGGGCGGGTAGTGTTTGAACTGGGTTTGGGATAGATTTCAATTGAAATTCTTGTCAGTGTATGTGGACAGAAATTATTTGGTCTTTCTTGGACAGACTTCTGTTTCCATTGTTTTTTCCTTTTCGGGTTTGGATTAGGTTTCATGATAACTTTCAGACTCTTGTCAGTGTGTATCGGCAGAAATAATTTTCTCTTTTCCGGATTAGGTTAAGGTTCGGTGGAAATTTTTTTCAGGTTTCAATCAGGTTCAATTCAAATGGAATTTTCAAGTTCTGGTCAGGTTGCGCTTTAATGGAAAATATTTTGTCCTGTATAGATACTGGGCTCCGGTTGTATGGAATTTCCTTTTTCAGGTTCAGATTAGGTTTAAGATAGACTAATTGGAATTTCCAGATTTCTGATCACGCATATATATGGAAATTAAGTTTTCTTTCCCAAATCGAGATATGGTTGGATAATTTTTTTTTTTTTTTGGGGGGGGGGTGGTTGAATCTGCTTTCGGTTTGACTTCAAATGTAATTTTCAGGTTCTTGTTCAGTTGCATTTCAATGTATTTTATTTTGCAGCAGATAGATTGAGTTACTCTTGGAGGGATTTTTTTCTTTCCGGTTTTGGATTGTATAGGATAGATTTCAATAGGAATTTTTCGATTCTAGTCAATGTATGTCAATGGAAATTATTTTGTCTTTCTTGGACAAATTTATCTTTCCATTAAATTTTTGTTGGTTTAGAATGGGTTTCAGGATAACTTGTAGGTTCTTGTTGGCAGACTTGTATAAAACCAAAAACTTTCAGCAAATTAATTTAATGTTGGGTGTAATTCGTATTTTTTGCGCAATTCATGGTCATCATTCATGTTTTTTATGCGATTTATGAATTTAATTTGCATTTTTGAGCAATTTATGGACATAATTCGCAATTTTTATGCGATTAATGAATGTAATTTACATTTTACATGATTTATGGACGTAATTTGCTATTTTTATGCAATTCATAGACAGAATTTGCGTTTTTTCAGCTTTCTGTTGACGAAATTTGCGTTTTTTAATCGATTTATTGACGTTATTTATGTTTTTATAGGATTTATGAATGTAATTTGCTTTTTTTACCAATTCTTGGACGTAATTTGCATTTTTTGTAATTTATGAACGTTATTAGTGTTTTTTTGCACGATTCATGGAAGTGATTCGCATTTTTTGAGTGATTTATGAATGTAATTCACGTTTTTATGCGTTTCATGGACGTAATTTGTGTTTTTTGAGCGATTCATGAATGTAATTTGCGTTTTTTATGCAATTCATGAATGCAAAACACTATTCGCTATTTTTATGCGATTTATAGACGTAATTTGCGTTTCAGCTTTCTGCTGCCAAAATTCGTGTTTTTTGAGCAATTTATGAACATAATTCCCGTTTTACTACACGATTCATAGACATAATTTGTGTTTCTCATACAATTTCTGAACGTAATTCTCACTTTTTTAAACAATTCATGGACGTAATTAACGTTTTGACGATTTGTGGACCCAATTCGCGTTTTTTAAACTATTCATGGGCATAATTCGCGTTTTTTATGCGATTAATGAATGTAATTTACATTTTACATGATTCATGGATGTAATTTGCTATATTTATGCAATTCGTAGATATAATTTGCATTTTTTGAGCTTTCTGTCGACGAAATTTGTGTTTTTGATCAATTTATTGACGTTATTTGTGTTTTTATAGGATTTATGAATGTAATTCGCTTTTTTTACCAATTGTTGGACTTAATTCACATTTTTTGCAATTTATGAATGTTATTAGTATTTTTTTGCATGATTCATGGAAGTGATTCGCAATTTATGAGTGATTTATGAACATAATTCCCGATTTCCTACACGATTCATAGACATAATTTGTGTTTTTCATACAATTTCTGAACGTAATTCTCACTTTTTTAAACAATTCATGGATGTAATTCACGTTTTGAGCAATTTGTGGACCCAATTTACGTTTTTTATGCAATTCGCTTTTTTTGAGCGATTCATGGACATAATTCGAGATTTTTATGCGATTAATGAATGTAATTTACATTTTACATGATTTATGGACGTAATTTGCTATACTTATGCGATTAATAGACATAATTTGCATCTTTTGAGCTTTCTATCGACGGAATTTGTGTTTTTTGATTGATTTATTGACGTTATTTGTGTTTTTATAGGATTTATGAATGTAATTCGCTTTTCTTACCAATTCTTGGACGTAATTTGCATTTTTTGCAATTTATGAACGTTATTCATGTTTTTTTGCATATTTTGAGTGATTTATAAACGTAATTCACGTTTTTATGCAATTCATGGATGTAATTTGCGTTTTTTGAGCGATTCATGAACGTAATTCACATTTTTTATGCAATTCATGAATCCAATTCGGTATTTTTATGCGTTTTATAGAGGTAATTTCCGTTTCAGATTTCTGCCGCCAAAATTCGTGTTTTTTGAGCGATTTATGAACATAATTCATGTTTTACTATACGATTCATAGACGTAATTTGCGTTTTTCATACAATTTATGAATATAATTCTCGCTTTTTTACATGATTCATGGACGTAATTCACATTTTAAGCAATTTCTGGACGTAATTCCCATTTTTTATGCAATTTGCTTTTTTTTTAGCGATTCATGGATGTAGTTCACATTTTTTATGCGATTCATGCATGTAATTCACATTTTTATGCGATTCATGCATGGAATTCGTATTTTTTATGCGATTCATGGATTGAATTAATGTTTTTATTGCGGTCTTTGCACGGAATTCACGTTTTTCGCGTGGTATTTTGTCGAAATGTTGGGTTTTTTTAAGGGATGCACCGAATAGTGATTTTGGCCGAATACCGAATGCCGAATATTCGGCCGACAGGTGAACCGAATACCGAATATTCGGCTTTCCAAATACTTTTTATACTTCAAAATTTAAAGGTATTAAAATGTTACTTTTTAAAACAGTTTTACATAACATTTAATAAAAGAAACTTACATTTTGATAAACATGTGCTTTTTATAAGAACATTTAGTATTGAAAAGAATCTGCCTTGAGTTATTTAAGAAGCACAATTATGAAAGTTAAAAAAATTTTCTACGAATCAAAACAAGCATTTTAAAATCAAATAATGAAAAAATGGTTGAAGAAAAATTTTATAGTCTGATAATTGTCCTTTTAAAATAACTCAAGGCAGATTTTTTTCAATATAAAATACAAATACTTTCAACTTAATTCTGAATAAAAGTATGTTTGGCTCATAGTTCTTTTCTTATGAATGGTGGTATTTTCCACCCTTCCCATCATATCATATTTTACAGAAATCAAAGCATGGGAGTTGAAAATATATTATCTTATTTAATGTTAATGTAATAAACAAACACACAAGTTATGACCTAGACTGAAATGAAATACAATGTACTTATGACTCAATAAGTTGATTATGGTTTCATGAACAAAAATTGTCTGCCTTGATAGCTATTACTATCTCAAACGGTTTTTTTTTTTTCTTATAAAGGACTTTTATTTGGAGAAAAGCAAAAAACAGATTATTTACTAAACAAAATTTAGAAACTTGTATCAGCACATAATTTATTCCTTAGGAGAATCCTAATAAATCACCATTTTAATCCTTCTCATGGTTAATTTTCTTAAGTTATACTTTACAGACAGCAAATAAATAATGTAAAAACATTCTATTTTATTTAAAAATGATTTTGTTTCTAATTATTTTAAATATAAATTAAAAAATTGACAGTTAAAAGTAGAAATAGCGAAAAGGTTTTATTAAGTATTGGATTCGGCCGAATACTTTGATATTCGGCCATACCGAATATTCGGCAGGCCGAATAGTTTCATATTCGGCCTAACTGAATATTCGGTAACATGGCCGAATACCGAATAGATACCGAATATTCGGTGCATCCCTAGTTTTTTTACATGATTCTTTGTTGAGATACCCTTTTTTTTTTACGCCATTCTTTGTCGAAATAAATAAATAAAAATTGTTTCTTCATAAAATTTTCTGCACATGGCGTGCGTCTATATTATACAACTCTGCTTGTCAGTGTGTATTGTCAGAATTTTTTTTTTTTTTTTCAGATCGAATTAAGGTTTGCTAACCCATAGACTAATTGGAATTTTCAGATTTCTGACCACGCGTATCTATGGAAATTAAGTTTTCTTTCCCAAATCAAGATATGGTTGGATTTTTTTTTTTTTTTTTTTTTTTTTTTTTTTTTTTTTTTTTTTTTTGGGGGGGGGGGGGGGGGTTGAATCTGGTTTCGGTTTGATTTCAAATGTAATTTTCAGGTTCTTGTTCAGTTGCATTTCAATGTATTTTATTTTGCAGCAGATAGATTGAGTTACTCTTGGAGGGATTTTTTTCTTTCTGGTTTTGGAGTGTATAGGATAGATTTCAATAGGAATTTTTCGATTCTGGTCAATGTATGTCAATGGAAATTATTTTGTCTTTCTTGGACAAATTTATCTTTCCATTAAATTTTTGTTGGTTTAGAATGGGTTTCAGGATAACTTGTAGGTTCTTGTTGGCAGACTTGTATAAAACCAAAAACTTTCTGCAAATTAATTTAATGTTGGGTGTAATTCGCATTTTTTGCGCAATTCATGGTCATCATTTGTGTTTTTTATGCGATTTATGAATGTAATTTGCATTTTTGAGCAATTTATAAACATAATTCGCAATTTTTATGCGATTAATGAATGCACTTTACATTTTACATTATTTATGGACATAATTTGCTATTTTTATGCAATTCATAGACATAATTTACGTTTTTTCAGCTTTCTGTCGACGAAATTTGTGTTTTTTGATCAATTTATTGACGTTATTTGTGTTTTTATAGGATTTATGAATGTAATTTGCTTTTTTTACACAACTCTTGGACGTAATTTGCATTTTTTGCAATTTATGAATGTTATTCGTGTTTTTTTGCATGATTCATGGAAGTGATTCGCATTTTTTGAGTGATTTATGAACATAATTCATATTTTTATGCAATTCATGGACGTAATTTGCATTTTTTGAGCGATTCATGAATGTAATTCGCGTTTTTTATGCAAATCATGAATGCAAAATGCTATTCCCTATTTTTATGCGATTTATAGACGTAATTTGCATTTTAGCTTTCTGCTGCCAAAATTCGTGTCTTTTGAGCGATTTATGAACATAATTCCCATTTTACTACACGATTCATAGACATAATTTGTGTTTTTCATACAATTTCTGAACGTAATTCTCACTTTTTTAAACAATTCATGGACGTAATTCATGTTTTGAGCGATTTGTGGACCCAATTCATGTTTTTTATGCAATTTGCTTTTTTTGAGCGATTCATGGACATAATTCGCAATTTTTATGCAATTAATGAATGTAATTTACATTTTACATGATTTATGGACATAATTTGTTATACTTATGCGATTCATAGACATAATTTGCATCTTTTGAGCTTTCTATCGACGAAATTTGCGTTTTTTGATCGATTTATTGACGTTATTTGTGTTTTTATAGGATTTATGAATGTAATTTGCTTTTTTTCCCCAATTCTTGGACGTAATTCGCATTTTTTGTAATTTATGAACGTCCTTAGTGTTTTTTTGCACGATTCATGGAAGTGATTCGCATTTTTTGAGTGATTTATTAATGTAATTCATGTATTCTTGGACGTAATGTGTTTTTTGAGCGATTCATGAATGTAATTCGCGTTTTTTATGCAATTCATGAATGCAAAACACTATTTGCTATTTTTATGCGATTTATAGACGTAATTTGCATTTCAGCTTTCTGCTGCCAAAATTCATGTTTTTTGAGCAATTTATGAACATAATTCCCATTTTACTACACGATTCATAGACACAATTTGTGTTTTTCATACAATTTCTGAACGTAATTCTTACTTTTTTAAACAATTCAAGGACGTAATTCACGTTTTGAGCGATTTGTGGACCCAATTCATGTTTTTTATGCAATTCGCTTTTTTTGAGCGATTCATGGACATAATTAACAATTTTTATGCGATTAATGAATGTAATTTACATTTTACATGATTTATGGATGTAATTTGCTATATTTATGCAATTCGTAGACGTAATTTGCATTTTTTGAGCTTTCTGTCGACGAAATTTGCGTTCTTTGATCGATTTATTGACGTTATTTGTGTTTTTATAGGATTTATGAATGTAATTCGCTTTTTTTACCAATTGCTGGACCTAATTCGCATTTTTTGTAATTTATGAATGTTATTAGTATTTTTTTGCACGATTCATGGAAGTGATTCGCATTTTTTGAGTGATTTATGAACTTAATTTACGTTTCAGCTTTCTGCTGCCAAAATTCGTGTTTTTTGAGCAATTTATGAACATAATTCCCATTTTACTACACGATTCATAGACATAATTTGTGTTTTTCATACAATTTCTGAACGTAATTCTCACTTTTTTAAACAATTCATGGACGTAATTCAAGTTTTGAGCGATTTGTGGACCCTATTCATGTTTTTTATGCAATTTGCTTTTTTTGAGCGATTCATGGACATAATTTAGCAATTTTTATGCGATTAATGAATGTAATTTACATTTTACATGATTTATGGACATAATTTGCTATACTTATGTGATTCGTAGGCATAATATGCATCTTTTGAGCTTTTTATCGACGAAATTTGCGTTTTTTGATCGATTTATTGACATTATTTGTGTTTTTATAGGATTTATGAATGTAATTCGCTTTTTTTTTACCAATTCTTGGACGTAATTCGCATTTTTTGCAATTTCTGAACGTTATTCGTGTTTTTTTGCACAATTCATGGAAGTTATTCGCATTTTTTGAGTGATTTATGAACGTAATTCACGTTTTTATGCAATTCATGGATGTAATTTGCGTTTTTTGAGTGATTCATGAACGTAATTCACATTTTTTATGCAATTTATGAATGCAAGTCGCTATTTTTATGAGTTTTATATAGGTAATTTCCGTTTCAGCTTTTTGCTGCCAAAATTCGTGTTTTTTGAGCGATTTATGAACATAATTTATGTTTTACTACACGATTCATAGACGTAATTTGCATTTTTCATACAATTTATGAATATAATTCTCGCTTTTTTACATGATTCATGGACGTAATTCACATTAAGCAATTTGTGGACGTAATTCCCATTTTTTATGCAATTTCCTTTTTTTTTAGCGATTCATGGATGTAGTTCACAAAAACACCCCCTTGGCTGTGCCACTGACAACAAAATCTTATGTTGGTGCAAGGAGTAATTTATTCATAGACATGAGAAAAAAGTTTGACAACAAACCAAAAAAAAGTACAATACAGGATTTTTACCTGGCATTCTCATAAAATTTTGAATATACCCTGCCTCCCCCCTCTAATTCATAAGTTTTCATACATTCTATATTATATTCCATATTAAGAAGGCGCCACTTGTCTAGTTTGTTTTTAAATCAGAACGCGTTATTAGCATTTTTCATTCAGGTAGAATTTATTTAGAATAGAATTGATAAAAAAAAATGCACAAATTGAAAACCATTGAACAGACATGATAGAATCATTACGTATATTTCATGGTTTTAATAATCCACATGGATGTTTCTTGTTATGCCAATACAATCTTGCAATGTCTTAATATACAATGAATAAAGTCTGCAATAAAGTTAACCAGAGAATCTTGCAATGGATTTTTGCCGTCGCTTATTCAAATTTACTTAAGAAGAATCGAGTTAATGAAATGTTGTATAAATGTTACTTGTTAGCTTTATAGATTACTAGGTACTACTAGGTTATCCCGTCGACCAAAAAATTATCGCCAAACTATAAGATAAAATTCCAATAATGGATGATTGTGAATGTCACATTCAATGACATTAAATACAATTTGTATATTTAAAATGTCATTGATTTTTATTTCGACTTTTTATTAATATTTTACTAATTATTTGTTTTTTCATTATTTAAAATAAAAAAATATGTGATTATGTATAATTTGGCGAAATTGGTCGACGAAATAACAGTAGTAGCGATTACTAAAATATTTCAAATTGAAATAATTTATGAAACTGAAAATGTTTTAGCCAACATTTCACTTAAGTTTAAAACAAGCAATATATAGAAATTGTAAAGTCCATCAAGTGTGTGTACGTTACAATTTCCATTGTTGGGACCAGACATTGCACAAATATGTGCTCATCTTTTGTTTACATTTTTAAAAAGAGTAATTTGAATGTAATAATGTACTAGAAATCATAATGAATGCTTATAATAGAGTATAATTACAGTCAACTCTGTGAAATTCACAAAATGTATTATCTGCAAAACATGCTAAAATGCAAACATTGAAAAGTGTTTTAACACTTAAACTCAAAGATAACAGATATGCAACAATTTTATTTTCATGAAATGACAAATTTTAATAAAATAAACTGGGATTTAAGAAAATCCATGTATTTTGTACCCTGTATTTAAAAACAATACTTTAAGCAAGCCAGTAAGTTTCCGTTTATTAATTATGATTAATGCAAACCTATTCTTTGCTCAAGCAGCAAAAAAATAAAAAAAATAAACAATTTTACCTCTATATATTTTTTGTTTATCAAACAATACACATAAAAAGTTCCTTGGCGAAGGAGAATAAACTGCATTTCACCCAAAATTACTGACAACAAAACAAAATGCAGTCCAGATTTTTAACTGGCATTCTCGTAAAATTTTGAATATATCCTGCCTCCACACTGTAATCCATAAGTCTTCAAAAATACAAGCAAATAACTTTATTGCAAAGTTACACATTCTGTATTAATTACTAATCCATTGCAAGATTCTCCGGTTAACTTTATTGCAGAGCTTATTCGTTGTATATTGACATTGTGAGATTCAATTGGCGTAACAAGAAACAACATGTGGATTATTAAAACCTGAAAATTACTTAATGATTCTATCTTGTCTGGTTTATATTTTTTAATTCGTGCATTTTCTATATCAATTTAATGGACATTATGTAAGAATATTACTACCTGAATGAAAAATGCTCCGTGTAACTTGCCGCGTTCGGGTTCGGATTCAAAACAAAACTAGACAAGTGGCGCCCCTAGGCGTATGAATACATGACTTTCCAACAACAAATAATTTAAAATAATTTTTGTTTGAAAACTTAAAAAAAAAATCATAAGTCGAAAGTATATTGAATATGTATAATTAAAAAATATTTTCCTATTTTAAAAAAGGATTCAAAATATTTTTTCTACAAAATGCAAAAATATCCAATGTAAGAAACGTAATATTTTCTTCTTACGAAAAATAAAGGCAAAATAAATAGAAATTTGATTTAGTATATATTTATTGAATGTTTTAAAGCACATGATAAGATGTTTTTGTAGTTTAAAAAACATTTATTGCTTCGATTCGGGTGTTTTAACTGTGACCATAAGTACATAAGGTTTTTCACTCAGGCTCCGTCTGCTAACCCATAGAATAACATGTAATCCGCGAGCTAATATAGTCCAATTTTCCAAGACCAATATATAACAAACAAGAGTTTTCCTAGAAACAAGGCAAGTCTTATTACCTCTATCTTAAAGAGATTCATATTATATATAAGTTTTAATAAAATCTCCCAGCCCGTTTCCTAGATCTCATTATCAGGAACAAACACCATCGATTACAGTTTTAAAATGGTTATCGAGATCTAAAAATATACGGCACGTAGAAATGTAAAAATTATAGGATAGGATTAGACTGGGAATATAAGACTATATTAAAAAAATTGGACCATTCTGACCAATATTTGCTGAGTTATTAGAAGGCGGCTTTTCCGATTTTCTTTGATGTTGAGTTAGCTGTATATATGAAGTTCCGCATCTACCGTTATGACGATGGTAGGTTTAAAGCTGCGTCACTTGAAGCCTGCCGCCTTCTATGATAATAATAATAATAATAATTATTATTATTATTATTTTGCTTAAAATGACATTTAAATCATGTTTCTATCTTAATTGGAAAAGGAAATATTAAATTTTATGTTTTGGTTTGTTTTCAAAATCCAGCACTTTCCAGCAAAGATTGATATGGAAACAACGAAAGTGCGATTTTCTTCATGATGAGTTTATTCACCATTTCTCTTAGATAAACAGTTATAAGTCAAGAATCGTTACAGATAAATGGTTCAAACTTGAAATATGTCTTTCTTAATTCTTTTACAGTAATTTTGATTAAAATAAATAAATAAATAAATAAAAAATAAAAAATAAATAATAATTACATTTAATTCATATTTTTAATTTAAGTATTTTTAATTTTTATTTAAATTAGTATTTCCAAAAATGCTGAATGAAAATTAAAGCGTTTATATTCCTATTTATTTGAGTGAAAGAAAAAGTGAAATTCTGCAAATAATATACATAACAATTTCATTTTACCCATATTTTGAATATATATATAATATTTATGAGAAGTTTCATCATGTGATTTTGTTTACAAATTATATAATTAAATTTTTTTTTTAATCAAAATTTTAACTCAATAAATATAAATTAAAATTAAAAAAAATCTTCATGGAAATTAAAAAAAAAAATCTACATAGAATTAACATTAGCAAATGGGTATTTCGCGTGAATGATATGGCTTCTTATGAGCAGTTACAGTATATAAGTTGTATATTCGCTGTAATAGCTCTAAAGCTGCGACTATTTACTGCTTATGACAATGTCGACGCAGAATTAACGAGTTATTAAAAACTCCAACACGGTGAGTTATAATTAAAACAATAAATGAATGAAAAAGTGTGAAAATATCTATCTCTACATTTTAAAATATAAAGTAAAAATTCTATCCTAAAGATTCAGGATAAATTAAAAGACAATAATGCATACAAATGCACCATATACAGGGGTTGGACAAAAATATGGAAACACCTTTTGAAATGCATGTTTGAAACGAAAGATTGATTATAATGAACTATGTTGATGGCACTAGAGTTTTCGCCTACTGTCGCCACCTATACAACTTCGTAAAATCGCTGCACCGTTCAGTCGTTGTTGGAGCACTGTTATGTGAGATTATCATTGCATTATGTCAGAGTTAACAGACTTCGAACGTGGACAAATTGTTGGCGCGCGTATGGTGGGTGCTTCCGTAAGCAAGGTAGCCGAGGTTTTTAGTGTTTTAAGAAGTACTGTGTCGAAGATTTATTCCGCATATTTGAAATGCGGAAAAAACATTATCCGCTAAATCACAGTGCGGACGAAAGTGTGTGCGGAGTGATCGTGACAGACGATCATTAAGGAGGATTATCGCGAAAAATAAGCAGTCCACAAGTGCAAAAGTTACTGCTAAAATGAATGTCGTGTTATCAAATCTTGTGAGTACCAAAACAATTAGAAGGAAGCTTCATAAATAGGGAATTGCTGGCCGTGTTGCAATTGAAAAGCCATCCATCAGTAATGCTAATGCCTGTAACAGGAAAAAGTGGTGTTTAAGTCATAAAAACTGGACTATAGAACAGTGGAAGAGAGTAATATGGTCTGATGAGTCTTCTTTCACATTGTTCCCCATTTCTGGCCGAGTTTACGTCTGGAGAACGCTATCTCAAGCCTATAATACAGACTGCTTGTTGACGAGAGTAAAAGATGGCGGAGGTTCTGTGATGGTTTGGGCAGCCATATCGTGGTTCTCTTCTGGCCCCATGATAACTCTGTAAGGGCATATTACTGCTCAGACTTATGTGAACATTTCGGCCGATCAAGTCCATCCAATGGTACAAGCTTTGTTCTCCAATGATGATGCTATCTTCCAAGACGACAACATCCCCGTTCACACAGCTCACATTGTCCAGGACTGGTTTTCTGAGCGCGAGGATAAATTTTCGCATCTCCCCAGGCCAATAAAGTCATCAGACTTGAATATTATTGAACCTTTGTGGTCTACATTGGAGCGGAAAGTGCGTTCTCGCTATCCACCGCCAACATCGTTATCTGAACTTGCCACCGTTTTGCAGGAATAATGGTATAATATTCACTTGGCAAACATACAGAAACTGTATTTATCCATTCCGAGAAGACTGCAAGCTGTTTTGAATAACAGCGGGTACCGTACACAATACTACGCAAGGAAACGTGTTTTTTTAATAGTGTTTCCATATTTTTGTCCAACCCCTGTATCTTAAAGTTATTACTATTATTATATAATATAGTTGTTTAAATCCTGAGGTTTCAGTTGCTCAATTTTGTGACCATCAAACCACGGGAGATTACTTTCTGAGTTATCTAGTATGTTATTTATTAATGCAATTATATTTCTTTTTATGTTAAAAAAATTCTGTAAGATACGCAAAATTCTTCAGTTGGACTAATTTTACTTTTATTAAAATCTTTATCAATAAAATTATGTTTTATAACATAGTATTACAATTCTAAATACACGTGGGGTTTTTGTCCGTGGGGATTTTGTCCAGTGGAGATTTTGTCCGCGGGTATTTTGTCCGTGGGGATTTTGTCCGCGGGGATTATGTCCGCAACCCCTGTATATAGCAGAGGATGCGATTATGTTTCCATTGATTAAGATGTTGCGACATATGGTGTCTTAAACATAGGAGAGATGCACCATCATAATTCAAAAAATGAAAATACAGTAGAACCCCGATGATTCGGATTAACAGGGACCAGACCCAATCCGGATTATCGGAAATCCGGATTATCCGAAGAATTAGAAAAAAATGAAATAAAATAAAACATACTTACAGAAAATCCCTTTTATGTTTAACTTATTGATTATTTACAGACAGTAAAAATGTTTAATTTGTAATAAAAAAGTTCGTAATTTTTTGCTGAGCCAGTTTTCTTTTCCTTTTGCGAGCTATACGGTCACGCATCCAGTTGAGCATAAGTAGTTCGTTGGGTGTAGTTTAAATAAGAGTTTAAATAAGAAACTTAAGGTATTCTTCCGAAAAGATTTCAGAAAAAAGTTTTTTTTTTTTTTTTTTTTTTTTTTTTTTTTTTTTTTTTTCAGAATACGACGATGAAACAAGTTAATGTTATGGAAATTAGCCAAATCGCTTCTCAAACTTGGAAAAAAAGACGAAATCGATCCGGATTAACGGGGTCCGAATTTGCGGGGTTCTACTGTAATGGCAAAGAGAATAAAGTTCATGCCGATGAAGCAGTCTGACTGATGCAGTTAAGGCATTTGAAACTGTATGAATTTTTATATATACATAAGCAACTGCAGAAAATTACCAGAAAAATATTGTATATATTGAAAATTTATTTTTTGATTTAAAAAAATTAACGAAAAGACAAACAAAATTTTGGATTTTATTAAATAAATATCAATTTTCTATAATTTCGATTTATTTCTTTTACAGTTCAATAAGCAACAAATTAGTATACTGTATACATTACATGCATTTATAATGCATAAACATTGTGTTTTGAAGTTAATTCGCATTCATCGTTTTTTTCTCCACACCCCTTGAAAAACGATTGATCGGGGTTCTACTGTATTAGTAATTTAAACTGTTGCCAAAATCGAGAGAAATATTTCAAAATATTCATAATTTATGTTGTCTAAACCTAAATCCAATTTATAATTTGATTATTAAAACATTTTTAGATATTTTCTTTAGTATTGTAGGGGAACTTAAAAGAGTTGTTTAATGAAATATAGGTGTTTCTCATTTGAGCCAGACGTTGGAATAATATTTGTAGCAATGTTAATTTTCTAGATATGTTGAATTTAGAAAACACTTCCTCATTGAAAGGGGTCCCCGAAATGACACTGTGCTTCCCATAGCTTCATAAGTTATTCGGGTCCTGATTCGGGTCAGGTTGACTTATACTCTTTTTATGCGGGTCAAGTTGATTTTCATTAATTCAGGTTCGGGTACGTTTCAGGTTGAGTTTGGACTCTTGCGGTTCGGTATTGGGTTGACCTGATTTTTTTCAAAAGTATATTCAAAATATTGTTTCAGGTTAAAAAGCTATTTGCAATAAGACTTCCATAATGGATAATCTCGAAAATATAATACCGTTATTGTCTGAGCGAAGCGAAGTCTTATACACATAGTACGTAACGATATTAAAAGTCAAACAAAATTCTTTCGTCAAGCAAATCTCAAAAAATACTTGTCGGATTTCGATTCTGTTTGTACCAGAAGGTATCTATGAAGGTAACCTGGTGAATGCACCTACTTCCAAAAATTAGTTCCAAATAGTTTAAAAGTTATATTAAAAAAACTGATAAAAAAGCACAATTTATTTGCATACGCCACAGAAATTTTGTGTGCGTCATTTTTCACCGGCTGTATATTTTCGTAGACAGCCGAACAGAGTGCATGGAGTAAATAGTTATCTGAGTGAAGAAAGGCTAATACACATATTACGTAACGATATTAAAAGTCAAGCATAATTCTTTTTTCAAGCAAATCGGAAAAAATACATGTCGGATTCATCGGATTGCGATTCCGATTGTACCAAACGGTACCTATGAGGTGACCCACTGAATGCCTACTGAATTATGTTTAAAAAACTGATAAAAAAGCACAATTCATTTGCATACGTCGCAGAAAATTGGTGTGCGTCATTGTTCACTGATTGGATGTTTTCGTTAGATTCCCAAATTTAAGCACGTGGAGCAAGGAAAATACGCAAATAATTTTTAAGTACAATAAATTATATTAAGAAACAAATTGGAAATAATTGTGTTGTTGTTTTTAATTTAAAAGAAAAAAGAACTTAATATTAGTATTTAAGATTTTGCGATAATCTTTATGATAGCACTTAATAACCGACATTAGCATCTTTCATATTTCGCACATGCAAATTGGAAACGATTATGTCGTGTTTAAATAAATTACGTGTTTAAATAAATATTGGTACTACTTGGTTATCTCGTTGATCAATTTCAACATGTATCGTGTTTAACCCGCGAGAACTCCCGCATGAGATTTTCTTTCTCCATCGTACCCTTTTTAAGACTATTTTTCATTTTAGTAAAATTTCAAAATGTGATTTCGATTACTTTACCTCTTTTTTGAATAAAAATACTAAGCCAAACAAAAAAATTGATATTAAGTGACTGTAAAGTAAAAGAAAATAATTGGACACTGTGAGAGAAATTCTCATTAGCGAGTTCTCCCGGGTTAATGCGATTGAATGCGATATTCACGATCATTCATAACTGGCATTTTATCTTATTGTTTGGAGATACTTTTTTGGTCGACGGGATAATCAAGTAATACCAAAAAAGAAACAATAGTTGAAGCGAATAATAAACAGTTATAAAAATAAACATAATAATAAATGTAATAAAAAATATAAATATCACAATAAATCGTAAATCATAAAACACTCGTAGCAATATTCAAAAACAACGTTTTCACCAATTTGGCAGGGAAAAAATCACTCTAACGTGCAGGTTATATCTTTACATATAAATATAACATCTGTGCCATATTTACGATTAAAAATAAGCATAAATGATCATCAGGTTTGAAATCTCAATTTCTGAAACCCAAATTGGACCATGATTTATAAATACGCCAAGGGGAAGGTATTATTTGAAAAGTACCATGAAATTAGAGCAGAAATATAATATACGCATTGGGTTTGGCGCAAATTTGGCGAAAATCTTTTTATTCATTATCTTTTATTCAAAATCTTTTATTAATTTCTATTATTTTAAAAAGGAAGGAGCAATTAAAAAAAGCACGATTAAATCTAGATTAAATGAATATAGAAAGAAATAAATAAAAAATTTATTAATAAACAAACAACAATAGCAGGGTCACCAGCAATGTAAATAACGATATTTTGGCGCCAATTATATGGAAGAGTTCCATATCCCGTTCTAAATTTTTTGGCAAGGTTTTTTTTTTTTTTTTTTTTTTTTTTTTTGAATTAAATAAATCGATGTGGTTGCGATCTTCAGCCTGTGAGGTTGCTTTTTTTTACACTTTCCAACAAAGCTGAAAAGTGCTTATGCATTCGGTTTGTCTATCCGTCTGTCCACGCTCAAACATCCGTAAATATACATCGATTTATATGCAAATGGTAAACCTTATTTAGGGTCCCCTAGGCATGTTTGGTATTGTATATGTGGGATTAATAGTTTATTTACAGGGACACCCAAAAGAATTTAATTAGATTATGGTTTGTTGGGGAAAATCCTTTGCAAAGTGTTTTAATGAAATTACGCTATTGCTAATGTGTGAAACTTATATAAATCATTGAATTTCATTACGATTACGTTATAACAGGACATTCATCGCATTTTTAATCCAATTACAGGGACACACAAAAGAAATCGTTTACAATACTGTCTTTGAGCAATAATTTCTGGAAATGCGTTTTCAATTTCGGCATGCGCTTTTAAATTTAACTGGTTTTTTTTAGGTGTGTCTAATTAATATTAATATTTAGTACCTATAGTCGTCGTCTGATCCGTCTGTCTGTCTGTCTGCAGATAACAGCACAAAATCTATCCTACCGAATCGTTTGAAGTTTTAAATATCTATTTGTTGCCACATTTTGTTGAGTCTTTGCAAATTTTAATAAAATCGGATAAATATTTCGAATACAGGGACAGTCAAAAGTATTCCGTTACATTAAGGCCGATGGGATGAAACTGTTCCAAGTGTTTTTTAATGATGTTAACCGTAATAAAAACATAACATAACATTATACATAATATACATATTAAACATAATTATACATATTAAAATTATTAAACATACAAACATATTAAAATTACTAATTAATTATGCATATTAAACATAATAAAATTGATACGCATTTATGAAGAGCACTAGAATATATATTTCGTAGAACATGCCGCGCAAAAAAAAAAAAAAAAAAAAAAAAAAAAAAAAAATTATTTCATTTAAACGTCACTACAAAAGAACTCAGCTTTACTAATCTAGGGATTTTATTATAGAATCATTTTCTCAATTGTCATTAGTAGGCCTTTTACGGGTGTATTTCGATTCAAACTGCTTACTTTCCGATTTATTTTTTAATTAACTTTTGCTCTCAAATACACCAAACTTTCAAAATCTCCTATTTGGAAAGTACGCAAGGTGCCGTGATTGTCGATTCTTTGATAAATGCAGAAAATATTGCAAAAAAAGCAATCAGAAACGGCATTTCGAACCGATTTTTCCCAAGCGGAAGATATGGGAACGAAAAAAAGGGTCATACTGATAAGGTAATTGTTTATAACTCAAATTCTAATGAATTGAGCTTAAAAAGGCATCACACGGCACCTCATACGTCCCTTCAAGAATCCCCACAGCAAGTTTCATGTTTCTACTTTTAAAAATTGTCTGAAATTGTATCGGAAAATTTCGAGCTGTTGAAGGTGGAAAAGCGTTTTTTCGAATACACCCTTAAATAACTTTTTCGTGTAAAACTGCATAATCGAGTTCAGATTGGTGTATTTGAGCCAGCGTGTTATGCTGAATAAAATATATTCAGATTTGTAAATCACTTGTGATGACACTTTGACGGCTCAATGCTGATGCAGACGAGATATTCAGATCTCGTTCGTACGTTATACTATAGATATTGCCAACTGTGGAACAGTCGTAAAAAAGCAGAGAATATACGCTTCTAAGCAGAGTGTATACGCTCAATTTAGAGAATATATCCTAGAATGTATATACTGCAGCTTTTTGAGAAAGAAGGCGAGGGGCTATACAGTGGTTCTTAAAAAATCCAGAAAGTATATGGCGTATACCTCTGAAAACTCTCTGCCACATTCTTGATGACCAATTCGTTTTATTTTATGCAAGCTAAAGCGAAATACAGCTTAATTTCATGGGAACGGATTTGAAATGAAAACAAAACAGCGTATGTAGTAGCCAGCATGCACGACACATTTAAATCAGATTGAACATATCTGGAACACACTCGGAACAACACATTCTATTCCTTTGTTGGAGTTTTCGGGATTTTTATATATAATTTTTTTAAGAGAGAATACCCCAATTTTTTTTATCGAAAACCTCATCGCATGCAGAGAAAACAGATATTGATATTATATTATTATATATATTAATTATTTTGTTCTAACTATTCAAGGGAACCACACACCATATAAAAAATTCCTTTATTCTACTCAACTATCATGATTTGTGCCACTTTTAGGTACTAAAATTGATGTGTATATTCTTGACGTCATTTCAAAGAGTCTGAATTCCAATACAAGATATTTTAGTACTTTATTATCTGTAATACTTTTAATATATTGCGTACTTCAAATTTTATACCCATGCGTGGCTGTTATTTATAGTTTTATCTCCCATTTTTTAAAACCATATATAGGAATTTTTATGTAATATTTTGCAATTGTATCATTCGCTTTGCTCTTTTTAACACTTTCCAACAAAGTTGAAAAGTGCTTATGCATTCGGTTCATCTGTCCGTCTGTCCGTATGGCCGTCTGTCCGCGCTTTAACTCTCGTAAATATACCCCGATTCTCATGAAATTTTTGGACGTTAATGAAGTTTACCTGAGCACGAACCCAATTGAAAATGAAGTTTCTGCCATGATTAGTTTATTTACAGGGACAGTCAAAAGTTTTCCATTACATTACGGCCTATGGGGAAAAATCGTTGCAAATGAATTTTCAAGATGTTACACGCTGTCAAACATCTTCAAATTTATATGCATCTACAAAGTGCACTAAAATATGCATTTTGAAACGTATGCAGCTAAAAGTAAAGTTATTATTCATTTACAGGCCCACACAAAAGAATTCCAATACATAATAATTAAGGGGGGAATTGTTTGCGACATATTTTAATTATGGTAAACGTTTTCATGTATAATCAAATTCATATACGTTGCTGAGGATTAATATGAGTTATTTCATGCATAATATGTAGTGCGTAGCATTTACAGGTACTCACAAAAGATTTCAAATACTATATTCTATGCGAAGTCCTGTATATTATGGATGATGGCTGTTAGATGGATGAAATTTATTTTTAATTATGATAAACACTTTTAAGTTTCTCTAGATGTATGAATATTATATCGTTTATACAAATACTAATTGTTACACAATTTAGATGTACAGGGTTACACAAAAGATCTCGGAAAGGTTACTGAATATGAGGGTAATTTACTTTAAGTTTCTCTAGATGTATGTATATTATATCGTTTATACAAATACTAATTGTTACACAATTTAGATATACAGGGTTACACAAAAGATATCGGAAAGGTTACTGAATATGAGGGTAATTTACTTTAAGGTGGTTTTTAAATATGTTATGCCTTTTTACCATATGCATGAACAGCATTTAGTTTACTAAGAAATGTTTGTAGAATATAGATAAAATGATATACAGGGTTATGCAAAGGATTGGATACATGGATGATACTTTGGATGGTAATTTCTGGAAATTTGATTTAAGTAGTTTAAAGAGAATTTATTTTTAAACTAAAGTTTAGCAAAATACTTTCGTGTATTAAAGGTAGTATGTATTTTACAGGGCAAAACAAAAGTATTCAAGTATCTTTTCATCTATTAATATAAATTGCTGAAAGGAAAATTTCAACCAGTTAGGTGTTTTCTTCCTAAACTAAATATTACCATTATATAGTCTGTATATTAACCGACAGATCAAATTCAGGGCTTTTCAAAAGTATTGAAACACATATTTTGCTACGGACAATAATACGTTATTTTCCTGGATAGCAAACTTTTGTTAAAGATTTCAAGAAGTGTTGGAAAGTGCTTCATGATCTATGCTTAACGCATGATTTTTCTTACTTTTTGTCATTTGAATTTGTGACAATATATAATCAATTAAAGATAGCATATCTTTTTATTTTTAGCATATTATTATTAAAACTCTGTTCTAAGCAATATCGCTCAGACTAATCCCTCTGAGGGAAGTCCTAGTTTAGAGAACACTTTTTCAATTATTAACACTTATATAGCATTTGTACTCTTATACCTCTGGGTAATCGGCACGTTCAAATTTACAAACACGTAACATGCGTGCGTGTGCATAAACTATCACAAAAATGATACACATGTTTTTGCATATATGAAAACGAAAATATTGCTATTATTTTTCATATTCCGAGAGAAGAAAAAAATGTCGGGTTTGGATCGGATTGTGGGTTGACTTAAAATGGAATTTTCGGGTTCTCGCTCAGGACTCTTACTTTAAACTCATATATTCGGACTTTTATATGGATTTTTTTGATGCAATTTACAAATTTTTAATTTGTCGTAGAAAATTCCCAAAAATTCGATTTTTAGGATTTTTGAAAAATAAATAATAAATAAAGAATAAAAATAAATAAATACAAAATATTTAATTTTAATAAAGAAAATTGCCGGCAAATTATATTTTTAACTAAACCAGAAAACAGAATAAATAAAGCGTAATAAACTAAGATAATATCATTTAGGAACGCTTACCGAAGATGAATTCTTCTAGAAGAGAAACGAATAAGAAGGTATTTCAGTGAAGTGAAAAGAGCCGTTCACTAGTGCTAATCCTAGGGAAGAAATTTATAAAGATATCTCATTTGCATTTCAGTATTTTTAAATGATTGTTTTTGCAAGAGATCGATCTGTACAACGGCCTTTTTTTACTTTTTCGACTTAGTTTCCAGATATTTTTAATGAAGGCGCTTTCATTTTCGAAATCGGTTTCGAAAGTAAAAGCATCTTCATTAAAAATATCTACAAATAAAATCGAAATAGTAAAAAACGGTCAATACGATTATATCTCAGCTATCTAATGTAAAAACAATCATTTAACTAGTTGGATGTGTCAATCCCAAAACTTTCTTCTATCTCATTACATTTTAATATTAAAAGTGGTGACCCCAAAGTTACCCACTATCGAATTTCCTCGAACATTTGACCTAGCCTAATGAGATTCTGGTATCCGAAAAGCCTAAAACGCAAAATTTAATTAATATTCTGAGAAAATGAGCTTAGTAGTGCCTCATGTTGGGTAATTTATACTAAAACCTAATAAGCATCTATTTATGTCAAGACCTAACAGAATCTGAAATTTGATGGAATTTCGTCCATTAGTTCTTGAGATATAGTTATAACAAAAAATTTGCAAAACGTAGCACAGCAACACCATATCTTGGACAATTTATGCCAAAACGTAAAAAAGCGTCTAATTATGTTATGGTGTAAAAAGAATCTGAAGTTTGATGAAATTCTGTGCATTAGTTCTTGAGATATAGCTAGTTTAAAAAAAAACCGTGTAAAATATAGCACAGCAGCACCATCAGTTGAAGGATTTATAACAAAACGTAATCATCGTGTAATTATGTTATATGTCATTTTGTAACAAAATCTAAAGTTTGATGAAATTCTGTGCGTTGGTTGTTGATATATAGCTATCGGAAAAATCGTGCAAAATGCAGCATAGCTGCACCACCTGTTGCAAGGTTAATACCAAATTGTAATCAGCGTCTAATTATGTTATATATTCTAGTGTAACAGAATCTAAAATTTGATGAAGTTCTCTGCATTAGTTCTTGAGATATAGCTATCGCAAAAATCGTGCAAAAATGTAGCATAGCAGCGCCACCTATAGGGCAGTTCACATCAAAACCTTATCAGCGGCTATGTATCTCAAGGTATCGCGGAATCTGAAGTTTGGCGAAATTCTGTGCATTAGTTCTTGAGATATAGCTATCATGAAAATCATGAAAAACGTGGCATAGCAGCACCACCTGCTGGCCAATTTACACCAAAACTTAATCAGCGTCTATGTATATCAAGGGGTCACAGAATCTGAAGTTTGGTGGAATTTTGTGCATTAGTTCTTGAGATATAGCAATCTTGAAAATCATGAAAAACGTAGTATAGCAGCGCCACCTGCAGGGCATTCACCAAAAACCAATAGGCACTAATTCATATCAAGGTCTAACTGAATATAAAATTTTATTAAATTTCGAGCATTAGTTCTTGAGATAGTGCGCCCACAAATTTTTTGTCACATACAGACAGACAGATAGACGGACAGACTCACAGACAGACATTTTCTAAAAATAGTCAAAACGTGTTCAGGACCTTCTAAAACGTATAAATCCGTCGAAAACCGGAAGTCGAAAATTTTCATGAATCCAATACTTTCTTCTTGTAAAGATAGAAGAAAGTAAAAATACTGAAATGCAACCGAGATATCTTTATAATTTTTTTCCCATAGGATTATTATTACATAACGGGTCTCTCGAGTGACTGATGTAGCCTTTGACTTGTGATGTGGAGAAAAAGATATCAGATAAAACGCGTCAACCCCTTCGCGACGAGCGTCAAATATGAGAGTAAAAGTGCTCAGAATCTTTGATTGCTCCGAACAATAATTTTGAATTAAAAATTTTAACTTATTTAATCCAAGCATTTTTACTCTCAAATTAAGCATTTTTTTTTTTTTTTTTTTTTTTTTTTAATCCCGGTGATAAAAGATTAAAATATTTCTAAAAGACTCTTATTAATCCTGGCATTTGGTGCTCAAAAAGGACAAATAAATGCAAGTTTTGGTGTAGTTTTGATATTTGGTGCCTTTATGGTTTTTGGGTCGCTGACCACGAATCTGGTGTTATCCAAGAAAATTCATCCCCGGAAACACGTTTTTTTTGGCAAAAAACGTGTAAAAAACGTGAGTTTTCTTTGATTTTCTAAATAACTTCAAAATTATGCATTTTACATAAAAGTCATCAGCACATAAATTAAAGAGGACAAAATTTCCTACATTTTATGTATGTAAAGTTTTTTTCTCTGATCAATGGTTTAGCCGTGATAGTGCCGCAAAAATGGGTGTGAAAAGCAAAAAATTCTGAAAAACGGTAATTACGGTGTACGTCGATGAAACGTGAAAAAGAACCATTCTACGCAAATTTTGACCACTTAATAATACTAAATATATATTATTGACTATATTTATAAATCTGATGTTCTTTGTTTCCTTCATAACTGAAAAATAATTAATAAGAAAGAAAAATCATGCGTTAAGAATAGATTATGAAGCACTTTCTAACACTTCATGAAATCTTTAACAAAACTTCATTATTTAAGGAAATAAAGTTAGTGTATATAGCCAAATGTGTATTCTAGTACTTTTGAACAGCCCTGTATTTGATCTGTCGGTTGAAGTATATATACTATATAATGGGAAAATTTAGTTTCTCAAGAAAATGTCTAAGCAGGTTGAAATTTCTCTTTCAGCAATTTATACTAATAGAAGGAAACATAATTGAATACTTTTTTCAGCCCTGTAGTTTATCTTGTACATGCATCGAATTCTTTGAGTGGTTCTCTCTTTAATAATAAAAGATATCTCTTTCTTAGTAAATTGAATAGAGTTCGGCATAAAAATGCATAACGTATTTAAAAACTACTTTTAAGTAATTTACGCTCATATTCAGTAACGTTTGCGAGCTCTTTTGGGTAGCCGTATATATCAACTATTGCTTTTATACACACCATATAATGTTCATTGATTTAGTGAAATTAGAATTAATTAAATTGCATTTCATTCATCCATCAGCCGTCATCGGATACATATACAGTACTCCGGAAAGAATATACTATTTGAAAACATATTTTACTTTTCAATTTTGTTGAAAAGTGCTACAAATTAGTATATCTGTGATCGAAATCTTCATTTGCGATTAGAAAATAATAATAATAATAACAAAGCATTTCTTAAATTGGCTTTTACTTAACATAAATAAAATAACTAAAACAGATTTTAATTGATAAAAGCTGACACGGACTTAAGTTCTTAAAGCTCAAAAGTGGGTGTGAAAATCAAAAAATTCTGGAAAACAGGGATTATGGCATTGTGCATAGATTTAACATTAAAACTGATTATTTTATGCAAAGATTGACTATAAATAATACTAAAGATTATATGATTGACTGCATTTTACAATGAAGCTGCTAACAATAAATACGACAACACATTATTTAAAATTATAAATAATTGCGTACATTACTAAGTACATTTACTTAAAAAATTTATACTATTTCCGCTTTCTTTTACTTGAGGGTCCGTATTTTTCACATACATCTACAAAGCAGAAAATAGACGTATGGGATTAGTGTTTTTTTTAATTATTACTACCAATATTATAAAATAAAAGTTTTTTAATAGTAAATATTTCATACTTTGCAGCATGACTATTTCCCCTTCCACTGGATCCATTAGGGTCACTGGGCATTTTGCAATAGCAAATGAACATTTTAATAACACATATGCTCATTTTTATTTATTTTTTAGTTATGAAGGAAACTAGAACATAAAGGTACAAGGTAAACTACAGGGCTGAATAAAAGTATTCAATTATGTTTCCTGGGAAATCGCGTTTCCGGGGATAAATTTTGTTGGATAACACCAGATTCGTGTTCAGCAACCCAAAAAACATAAAGTTACCAAATTTCAAAACTACACCAAAACTTGCATTTATTTTCGACCAAATGCATGGATTATATCGCGAAAGGGTTATACAAAATTTTTAAAATAACCTGTAACCATATATTCATTTATTAGTGTCACTAAAGAATACACTATATTGGACGTACTACTACATTTGGATAAAAACCCTCTTGTTTTTGCTTCATTTTGGGAATAACGGATTTTCAACTTATTCTATTGGCGATTATTTTCAGAATTTTCAAGCTGTGATTTCGCGACTTTCACAGAATTTGCTCTATACATTTAGCTACAATAGTATGCAAATGAAATTTTGATATCGTTGACGCATGCTCAGTGAAAAATTATTTAGTAAGCATACTCATTTTTCGTACAATTTTTATTATATTTTAATTTTAATTACAGGGTATTGTGTGCAATATTATTTTTCATATTTTCAGTAAAGAATGTTACTTTATATTAAGAATTCTGCAAATTATAAGCAAAAAAATTGGCAAAATTTCGGACCATTTTTATAAAAACCTTAATTTCTCTACAAGTATACATGCTATTCGCATAAAAATGAACACAGTTTATTACAATAAGCCACTTAATCATAATTTAGAGTTTAAGCGCTTCTGCTACATTAGTTTTGACAGGGTTATCCAAAAGATATTCATTCTTTTTTAATTTGTTGACGGTCCCTTGTGGAGTTTCGGGAAAAAATCTTCACGGAAAGGTATGACTTGTACTATTATATTTATACACTAAGAGTTTTGGAACAATTCTTCATGTATGTTTTTTTAGATATTTAACAAAATGTCTAAAATCGCAAATGGGCGCTCATCAATGGCCATGTAGTGTATAAGGTGCATGGAGAGAGTTACAGCTATGCACGTGAAGTAACGGTACAGTAAAGTGACTAGGCCCGAACTAATGCAAACGACAGCAGTGCCCTAGTTGCGAAATTTGGAAGATAGCCATTGCAAATTGAAAACGAAAAGAGATAGAGCAAAATTTCCAGTTAAAATGTTTTTGAGCACCCCTTAATTAGTCCGAAACGACATTTGGTTCACACAAATAAGATAAATCGTTGCCTATGTACCCCAAAAATATACTCAAAATTTTTAGTTATCAAAATATTTCTAAAATTTTTGCTTATTTTAATATTTCATGTTTTAAAAACTGACAAACTGGGAGTTAATTTTCAACGCTTCATATAAAATTAAGTGTAGATTTTTAAAGATAATTTAAAAACAGTGAAAAAAAGACTCATCTTTATAGAATAGTACACACACACACACAAACACACACACACACAAAAAAAAAAAAAAAAAAAAAAAAAAAAGAAGTAAAAAATATTAATTTTCTGAGGCGATATTTTGAGTATAGAAATGTATCAAACGCCCATATAGTTAATATTGCTAAAGCGAATTTAGAAGCTGAGTGACCAACACCCTTAAATTAAAGTGAACGTTTGTCCATTAGCGTTTTATTTGGAGCTGTATTTAGTCCAGTTGAGGGGCCTGGCACATACAATAGCGGTAAGACCTCTGTGTCTCATTCCTCATGTCTACTTTTTTCACTTAACTACATGTCTGTATGTTCATCCGAGCTTTAACTAGAAGTATTTTAAGGTCACTCGAGGCATTTCGTGAGGCTTTTCTACCTCATTTTTTGTTATATAACGGCATTTTCTTTCAAAATAAGCGAGATGCCTGTAAGCACTATAATCAAAGGTTATTTTAAACTATTCGAGACCCCCGGCGTAGAAAAGTATAGAATTATTTACTTCATTCTTTTAATTAAACACTGAATTGAACTGGATTTTTGATGTTTGAAATGAGATAAAATTAGTTCAGACTATTCAAGTTGAATTTTGGTTAGTCTAATGAAAACAACAAATTTAAAACCCGTTTGCCACATTTAGCGCGTATGGGTGAATATAAAAAAAGTACGGATATTCGGTCCGTACAATAAAATTTCTATTAAATGTTATATAATTCAATTTCATTTGACACATTATAATAAAAAATATTTTTAGAAGGATTTTCAAGAGACATTATATTTCTAATAACATAAGTAAAGCAATTGAAAGATTTAGAATTTCAGATTGTCGTTTTTCTGGCCTGTCACACTGTGATGTGTGCAAAGTAAAGGGATTTCTGTTGCTGTACAAATATCTTTTTCCAGTTTTTCTAATTTCTAATTAATATTTATAACAAATACATATACAAATAATATTTAATACAATACAAATAATATTTAAAACAAATACATGAGGAAGGTAAAAAATTTTGCACTTTACAAGCAATTTTTCATAATTAAAATATGATTGTCACTGGAAATGAACGCCGTTTTCCTGGCTTGCATTTTAGTTCTTTAAGATGTATAAATATGGCGCTTTCAAGCAGCCAAAAGCAATTCATCTTATTTTTGACATAGTTCAAATCAGAAGTACTAGTAAAATCATAACTACCAACAAGATCTTTTAGATATTTCTGTGAACGAAATGTAATTAAGGGTGTATTCGAAAAAATGCTTTTCCACCTTCAACAGCTGGAAATTTTCCGATACAATTTCAGGCATATTTTTATAAGTAGAAACATGGAACTTGCTGAGGGGATTTTTGAAGAGACGTATGAGGTGCCGTGTGATATCATTTTACGCTCAATTCATCAGAATTTGTTTTATAAACAATTATCTTCTCAGTATGACCCTTTTTTTTGGTCAAATATATTCCGCTTCGAAGAAATCGGTTCAAAGAGCCATTTTTGATTGCTTTTTTTGCAATATTTTCAGCCTTTATCAAAAAATCGACAGTCACGTCACCTTGTGTACTTTCTAATAAAAACAATTTGCCAGTTTGGTGCATTTGAGAGCAAAAATAAATTAAAAAATAAATCGGAAAATAAGCAGTTTGAATCGAAATACAACCTTAAAGTCTATGTAAAAACTAATAACTTTTATTATATCATTTTCCTGATTTCCATATATTAACAAATAAAATTGAACATTACATGGAATTTGAGCTATTATATTGAAAATATGTTCTTTTAAACAAAATTAAAATGTTACACTTAAAAGAAAAAAGACTGCAAAAACTGTTTTAGAATGAAATTGTCATTATCCTGGTATACATATGCCAAGAAATGACATACAATTACATAAAAATTAACTTATTATTTAACTTTTACTTTATTATTTCACTTTGTGACGAAGAGTGACAAAGTGAAATAATAAAGTAAACGGTCTGCAATTAATAATAATATATATCTTCTCTCATTAAAGTTTAATCCAAGAAACTACTTCTACTTTCAACTGTAATAATTATTAGCTCGCTCGTTTTCAAAATGAAATCATGTGTTTTTATAAATAAACATATATTAGTTATAAAAATATTCTCGGATGAAAAGCTTGATTAAGGCTTGAACGTACTCAGATATTTGAAGTAAAATTAACTATTAACTTTAATCGCCTTTTAAGTAAAACTGAGCGCTTTAAAAGCGATGTAAATTTTCCATGTGGGTGAAAAAAGTCCGGTCCAGCATTCGAACCAAGGATGTATTGGCTGAAGCCGCCAATGCTCTTCTAACTGAACCATCCCGGACACGAACACTGGAAGACTATTTCACCCAAATAACCTCAACGATCATATAATCTGGTCTGATATTATGGATCAGCTCAACAGAAGAAATCGAAGGTCAATAAATGGAATCTATGGTAAAACACTAAATAAACAATAAATGGAAACACTGGAAGACTATTTCCCCCAAATAACCTCAACGATCATAGTATAATCTGGTCTGATACTATGGATCAGCTCAACAGAAGAAATCGAAGTTCAATAAATGGAAAATTATTCTGTTGAGCTGATCCATAGTATCAGACCAGATTATGCTATGATCGTTGAGGTTATTTGAGGGAAATAGTTTTCCAGTGTTCGTGTTCGGGATGGCTCAGTTAGAAGAGCATTGGCGGCTTCAGCCAATGCATCCTTGTTCGAATCCTGGACCGGACTTTTTTTTACCCACATGGAAAATTTATGTCGGACGCTCCTCTCAGTCCACAAAACTTTGAAGAATGTCCTAGGTAGTTTTAGCTGCCACCACCGATATTAATGGGTGATATCGGTCACCTGCTGTGAGGATTGGGTAAAATAACACTGACGCTGTTAATGAACTGAACTAACAGTTTATTTAAGATATAGATATGTACACAAGAAACAATATTTACAACTATCTACAATTACAACTCGGATATAGATGATCCGGTTCAACATTAAATTAACTACAATAAACGTTGGTTGTGTACCGTTCAACTTATACTTTCTTCCTCACACTCAACGCACGTTAGATACGCTTTATCAGAGATTACTGCAGAATCTCAATACACAAGGGTACTAGGCCTCACTTCTCGGCCTATAACACTATCCACTGGGACGCCTTGTCCCACGCTCAAAATATACACTATCCAACAGGACCACAAATCCTGAGCGACCTATCGGTCTCAACGCCAAGCGAGAACTGTCTAACCTGTCCGTCCAGAGTTGACCTTGTCAGAGATCTTCCTTCCCCCAGCAGGGCCTCTTAGAGTTCCTCCATTGGTTCGATTCCGCATACCAACCTTGAGTCATGACCTCTCCTGTTTACACATCACTCCAATAGCTAGATGACAGCTGAGGCACGCCCCGCGGCCATCACTTTCATTCATCAACGAGTGCGTCATCTGCACACCTGTGTCAACATCTGTCATTCGTTATTATAGAAAAGAAAGAAAGGTATTTCGAGCTTCACGGATACACAACCCACAATACATAAAATATTCAGATAAGGAAATGTTATTCCTTTCTAATTCAGGGCAGATGTCTTCTAGGAACCTGACAATTTACATCGCTTGTATTTAATTTACCGATTGAAAAATCATCTCATAAATTAATCTGAGCGCTTTAAAGGTCATATTATACATTTTGTAACTACAACTTTTCGTAATAAGCTGTTCCAACATTTTGACGGAATTAGATGGCTTGTAAGCTAATTTCTTTAAAGTGTCACCAGATAAAAAACGTCGATAAGTGTCAGATCTGAAGAAAAGGTGGGGGGCATTTGGAAATTGATTCTTGTTTGCCTATATATCGATATTGATAATTCTCAGTAAGATAACTTTTGATATTTTTTCATAATTAACTCAGCAGCGGTGATATTGGAAGGCAGTGTTATATTCTCAGAAACGTACATCTTCCTGAACCTAATTAAAACAATGTTATTTTTAAAAAGATTTAATTATTTCCTTGATATACTCTTTGATCAAAATTTAACCATCTCAGGTGATTAGAGATGAAATATTTTTGCCTATCTATCGACATAGATAATTTTGATCGAGGTTTTTTTCTGACATTTTTTTAATAATTAGCTCAGCAGCGGTAATGATGGAAGACAATGTTGCATTTGCAGAAATATACATTTGTCGGAACCTAAATAAAACAATATTATTAAAAAAAAGTTTAGTTGATTCCTTGAAATACTCCTTTATTAAAGTTTAACCATCTCAAGTGATTGGAGATGAAATATTATTGTCTGTCTATTGACAGAGATAATTATGATCGAAATTATTTCTGACTTTTTTTAATGATTAGTTCAGTAGTGGTATTGCTGGAAAGCGATGTTAAATTTCGCAGAAAGTACATCAGTCAGAGCCTAAATAAAACAAAATCATTATATTAATACCATTATTTTAAGAAAGATTTAATTGAGTTATTTCCTTGAAATATTAAATCAGAAATTAAACAATCTCAGGTGATTAGAGATAAAATATTTTTGATACATTGTTACTTGTATCAGGATTTTGATATCGAAACACCTTTCTAAGAACTCGCACAATTTGTATTTTTGTCTTATCAAGACAAAATCGATTAAGCACAAACCTTTTAAAACAAATTGTTATCGTATAAAGTATCGTATACGAATGTATAAGGTATCTAAAAGAATTTATTTTGGAAAACATTTTAAAATTGGAAAATCCACTTGATATGAAATTTATCTGATAAAAATTTTCAGAAATATATCGGGGTATTTTTAATCATCTACCCTTTGATTACTGTGGAAAAGTGATAAAGCGTTTTTTGATGTCACTCTGACGGAAAATTTTCGTCATATCTCCGATAATGCCAGTGCTTAAGAACAGAAAAAAAGTTTGGAAAAAAAAAATAAATAAATAACTAGTAACAACTAAAATAAAAAAACACCAGTTTCAAACAGAAGAACAGTTAAGTTTAACCGGTTTATAGAATCCTTTCTAGGTCAGGCTACCGTAGCTTTCGGCAAAGATAGAAGAAAAAAAGTTTTGATGAAAATTATATATTTTTTCGCTGGTTTATAGGTATAAAAAAATAATAATAAAGGTTTTTGTTTGTAGTGCTTACAAGTTATAAATTACTTCCAGCATGGCAGATTCCTCTTTAATTTCTCATCCGATGTACCTTACAGAGCAAGGTCTCTTGTAATTTTGTTTTTAAAACCCATTATAGAATTTTTCATTACCTTTATTGCGAAACTTTCTTTACAGTGAAGAGTACGTAATACAATATTGTATTAAGGCTGTTCTCAAACACAAAGGAGCTACTCTGAGACACATTTCTCAATTAGTTTTTGTTCGGAAATGTATGGAATGAACAGATGCTTTTATTTAGAAACTATGTAATCGAATGATTTTTTTCATTTTCTTGGTAAAGGCATAGGATTTTTTTAAAATTACTGTTAAAATGGGAGTTTTGTACTGAATTTTTGGACGCGATAACACGGAATTAAGAAAAACCTGCCATCGCATGATATAAATCCATCATAACTCGCTATGTAGTTCATCAGTAAAGGAAAAACACGATTCGATTGATTATGTTATTGTACATTGAAGAGCACAGCACATAATACAATATTGTATTCAGACTGTTATTAAATCCAATGGAGCTATTTTATGATTTATTAATGAATTCATTTGTTCATTTGACAATTTCATTCGGAAACGCATGGAATTGTCAGATATTCTTTTTCAGAAATTATATGCAACACTGTCAGAAAAATTCGTCAATATACACTAAGTTGTCGTTATTTTTTCACAAATAACTTCTGTTTTCCCAAAAGACGTATTTGTTCTGTGAGTTCATTCCGAAAGTCGAAAAATGAGGAAACGTTTCCGTTTATATCTAGCACGCATGCGCATTGGGTCTGTTAGTAATAAATTCGAATTTATTTTTAAAATGAAAAACAAAAGTATTCTATCGATTAAAATGTCTAATTTAGTTTTAAAAGACAAAAATGTTTTCGAATTTAAAAATAAATAACAATTACTTTCTTTATTCGTTCAAAAATTCTCACAATCTGTTATTCAAAGTTGGATAAGTTGAATAAAGTTCAATATACTAAGTTATTTCTATGATAAATATTCGCATATAAAATGTACTTTAAGTGAACACATTTAAAAAATATTTTAATTAAAAAATAAAATGCAAAAAAAAAAAAATTGATATTATTAAAAAAAATCTTATCGAATAAAAATAAAACTTCTTTTTTTTTTCTCTCTAACAATCTACGTAATATATTTAAAATTCACATTTTTATACTATATTAATATTAAAGTAAAAAAAACCCAGCCACAGTTTCATTAAAGATGAAGTCTTTCCGAGATTAACTGCAAAATTAAAAGCTTTTTAACGAAATACACCAAACCACACCCATATGAAATGAACACTTCTATTTAAAGCAAAATCTTCGCGAGCAATCCTGGCGTCGTGGATGCGGTTTGGTCTTGTAATCCTGGGGTCCTTGGTTCGATCCCCACCTCTTCCGCATTGATTTTTCCAAACTTTTTTCAAGTGACGGATATTTTTCCTCTTTTGACGGAGAAAAAAATAAACGGAAAGTCGTCAATATACAGACAATTTCTGGCAGCAGTGCTGCCAGTACATTTTCTGTAAAAAGACGGAAATTTTTTTGAGAGTGAATCAAATGGTATTTTCCAAAATGATTCCAAATCGCTTCAGTAGTCAGGTAGGCCTGTAAGTGCCATGCTTTTGAGTTAAAAATGAGGCCCTGATGTGTCAGAAAATTTCTACGTTGAGCAGGGGGGGGGGGGGAGGAGGAATGGATTATTATTTTTAGGAACCCAATTTAATGTTAATTGCAAATGTAGGAACCTAGATCGACTTTGTTCGCATGAAATTTCACAATATCTTACAGTCATGTCAGAGACTGACAAGAATGAAATTCTAATTTTGGAAAAACTAAACTTAGAAAGACCTTAAGAAATCTTTTAAAATTATCAAATTTTCAACACTTTCTAACATATTGAAAAGTGTTTGACAGCGGTTCGTCTATCTGTCAATGTGTCTCTCTGATTTTCACATTCAAATCTTTTAACAGTCATCTTCTGGACTGTTGTTGTACTATATAAGAGTGATATAGAGTTCACGCACTTCAAAATGAGGCCTGAGGACCGATTCTAACTTGCGGACAAAGCAAAACGAATTATCGATAGAATTGAATCTTCGGATTTAGTAGCTGCATGAATAAAGTTTTCGCGAATCTAAAAAAATCTTACCATAAATTTACCTAGATTTCGACAGAATTGATATGTGGTATTTATATACTCTAATAGTATGTTTTGATTCTTATTGAAACTGCTATATGCAGCATTTATCTTTAGTTTACAGGCGCACACAAAATAAATCGGATGCATTAAGGTGTGTGATTAATAAATCTTTAAAGTCTATTTTAATACATTAGTTATATCATTTCAAACATTCGATATATATTATTTAGATGTACCACAATTAATAGTATGCTTTCTTATAGATTAGGTTATGTACAGCATTTATGCTTTTTACTTAAATAAAAAAATGCAGAAGGACTTAAATATATTTCGGGCAAAGTGTGGCAATTATTCAGAGTAGTTTCTAGTGTATTTTTCTATATATTCAACAAAACGTTAAAATAAAGGGACCTTTCCTCATTGGCCACAATGTGTTTGCTGCTATGGTTAGACTTATCGTCATTCCCCCTCTTTGATGTGATGAATACGTACTCAGCTGTAGGTATGTAATAGCACTGCGAATGGATTTCCCATCAAAATATCACCTGTTTACCTCTTCACCTCAATGTTGTGCTTCTGTTCAGCTCTTTTCTTTTATTCACTATAATTTCTGATTTTATTTGAATAAAAAAACAAGCTAACATTAACAATAAAAACAACAACTGAAAGTTTGATTGTCATGAATTTGATAAATTTTTGAATCCACATTGAAGAACTTTAGAATGGAAAGGGCTGCATTTAAATTTATTTAATTCCACAAAATTTAAGGCTGTGTTCTCAATTGCACTGTAAAAAAAAAAAAAAAAAAAAAAAAAAAAAAAAAAAGTGTCAAGTTATCAAGATTTTTCTAGTTGATTTGTATTCAAAGAACTTTTCATATAACGATAACAGCAAAATTTCATGTAACCGAGGTTAATGATATGAGTTTTTGCTGTAACCATTACATGAAAAGTACTTGGAATACAAATTTACTAGAAAAATCTTAGTAACTTGACATTTTTTGTTTTACAGTGTGCTCTGCACTCTTAAAACGAAAGAGTGGATTTGGCTTCTCAGGAAAGAGCTGTAATTTATTGGATCGTGAATGAGTTGTTTGTCAAACGTTTTACTAATCTTGATTTAAATTGCTTTTTTTAACAAGTCATCTTGATTTGAATTGCTTACAAACAACTCTTTTTGAGAAGCTGCCTTTCATAACGTGAGACGAACGAATTTCGGCTCAACTTGAGTTGTTTTTTGGCTGACATTTTAAGAGAGTGCTCAAGAAGCGCAGAACGTTTTGACACATTTACAAATTCATTTTTTAACGAAAAAATATGAAATTTGAAGACCCGACAATGGAAGCGATTTGGAATCAAATTAAAATTTCTGTTTTTTTTCTTCTTTTTAATCAATAAATTACCTATTGAGTTATAAGCTAAATCGACCACGTAACAAACACGTTTTTCACCCAGTATCAGTTTTATTCTTGCATAAGTTCGTTTCAAAACACTTACTTTGACATTCTTTTCTGAAAAATCTTTTGTGTTTGAGGGGGGGGGGGGGAACCGGGAATATGAATGCGATTTGATAGTTTCTGAATAACAACACCTGTTAGTTTCATGCATTTCCGAACAAAAATAAATTAAAACTTAAGTCACAAAGTTGCCCTTATTTTATTTAAAAGCAGTCTTAAAAAAAAAAAAAAAAAAAAAAAAAACATTAGATAAACGCAGCTTGTTCAAATTCGAGTTATTTTTTTAAAAATTTCATTCTATTTTATTTTACAATCTCAGTCAATGCCGTGCCCATTATATATTGACGCGTGCCATAGGTTCGCCATCCCTGGATTAGATGCTTGTTATTCAGATGACCGGGCTATGGATAGTTGAGTTTTATTGTATTTAAAAAGAGGGCAATTTTTCTTCATAATTTTCCAGTTCATTAGACAGAAAGTCGAACTCTTTGAATGTGCCAATCTCAAAACTTTCTTCCAACATTCATACATATTAATAGTTCAAAATTTCAAATAGCAATTCCAAAATTAAATGACAATCAATGTCTATCATGTGGAGTATAAAGATATTGATTTTTTGAATTGCATGCATTTAAAAAATTGGTATAAGCGTCGCATTTCCAAACAAAACATTGAATTACGGCACCCACCCTTTTAAATATCTCCAATCAAAATTTCCAATTTAAAGTGCATGAAAGCGACACCTGTTGAGTATACAAGTAAGTATAATAAGGATATATTTATGCTAGAGTGTAACAGACTATGGATTTTGATTAAATTCAGTGCGTTAGTTTTTGAGATATGACTATCACCAAAATTGTATATATCCTGAATAATGCAGCATAGCAGTGCTACCTGTTGTGAGATTTACACCATCAGCAACAAGTTATGTTAAAGTATAACTGAATCTGAAACTAGATGAAAATCCATGTATTAGTTCTTGACATGGGACTATTGCGGAAATGGTATAAATTTCGGCATAGCACCTTCACCTGTTTGGTGATTTATACCACAAGCTAATCAGTGACAATTTATGTTATAATTTAAATTATAGCGGAATCTTAGGTTTAAATTAGTTCTTCCGTGCATTAATTATTGAGATAGAGCATCCACAATATTTTTATCATATATAGACAGACTCACTGACAGGCATTTTCTAAACCCAGCCAAATCTTATTCAGGACCATCTAAAACGAATATATCCATCGAAAACCGGAAATAAGAAAATTTTTACGAATCCAATAATTTCTTTTTAGGTGCGTTCGTAATTATGTAAATACGTAGCTCTTATAGTTGTCGTTCAATCCGTCCGTCTGTCCGCATATAACAACGCAAAATCTACCCAACCGAATCGTTTGAAATTTAAAATATATAGTTATTATACTATTTTGTCGAGTCATTTCCAATTTTATGAAAATCGGATGTATGGTTTAATTACAGGGACAATCAAAAGTATTCCGTTAAATTACGAAAACAGGAAAAAACTAGTCGTTGGGGGCCACCGTAATACTTACCCATCATATATATGCATATATAACATATGAAAATAATACATTTGAAAAGTATTTATAAAATGGATTGCAGTTCCAAAACAAAATTTAAACGTGTATTTATATTTTTATTGTGCATAGTAATGCTGTATTAATGAGTTGCTGATGAATCTCTTTCGATAAATTATACAACACGCCTAACTACTCAAGTAGTATTGAATTACGAAAAAGAAACATCCTTATAACTCCAAAAATAATAATCTTATTAACTAACAGTTTACTGCGCCGGATTAAGCGTCTCATTTCCAATTAAAATATATCTTTGAATTGAAATCGGAATGAAATACAGGGTCATGAAAAATCGAAGAATGTGGAAAACATGATTACAGATATCTCGGCAACTAATAATTTGATCAACTTCGTTCTTTATGCAAAATTTGTGTTATTTTATTGCCTTTTACGATCACTCCTTAAAATAAAAAAATTCGAAAATTTTTATACACCTTTCATCAGAACGAATTTTTCGAGCGTCCGAAAAAAATAGTTCCGGATAATCGAGGTTACTGATATTAAATAGGCTTCGTCCCATACTTACATACTAAGTACATACAAAATTTCAAGTCTCTATCTCAATTCGTTCGGGAGATAGAGCGTTTACAGACAGACAGACAGACGGACGGCAAAAATTTTTTTTTTCTAAAAATATGTTTTTCGAAATCTGCAGTGTCGAAAACGTGTAAATCCGTCAAAATTTTTTTTTCGATTTTTAAAAAGATTGCAAGACTTACCCTATACTACGTATGGTGGGTAAGTAATAGTTTCATGCAGGCCCCGACTTAGACAGTGGAGGGCCTTGGGGCAAACATTATTTAGGGGGGGGGGGGGGGGGAGGGCGGCTTTCAATCTTAAAATTTTTCGTAAATTATACTGAAGTGACTAAAACTGAAATTCATAACTATTGCATGTATACATAAATTTCTTACCAAGTACTATTCACATCTATATTCATAATAGCAGAAGAAAGACAACTTTAAGAAATTATACAATACAGGTTTTTATTTGATTGCAGGAATATGAGGATAAATGTGAAGGATTGGGTATGGAAACAGAAGGGAGAGGGGAAAAAAAACCCCTTAAAATTGGAAAAAAAAAAGAATTTTGATCATTTTTGACCATTTTTTATCATTTAATACTTCTTTAACGAAAAACTTATATCTGTTCTTGAGGGGGCCCCGTAAGCCGGGGGGGGGGGGGCAATTTCCCCGCATGCCCCTGCATTAGTCAGGCCCTGGTTTCAAGTGCATTTTAATGATGTTACACTATTTCGAACATAATACAGTTCATAATGCATCTATGGAAAATATAATAAAATGCACATTCTGTACAATCTGTGGAACAAAGAATATTTTTTATGAATATACAGGGCCACACAAAAGTATTCTATTACATAATGGTATAGAAGGAAACATTGTTAGCAGTGCGTTTTAATTATATTAAACTATTTCACATGTTATGTAACTGATATACATTGCTGAGGTTCACTACAAGCTAATTCCTGTATAATAGAAACCGGACAGTATTTACAGGGGGTACAAAAGATTTCAGATACTGCATTGTATCCGAAGTACTGTATATTTTAAAAACTTTGTTATAGTACGAACGCAGCTTATTTGATACGTCTGAGGGGCAATTTTCGACTTGTTGTAAATGTAGAAGAAAATGGAAAACAGAATTTTGTGTACAAACAGGCATATGCAATGTAAAGTTTAATCGTCCAGTTTCAATAGAAGAGTTCTTGAGAGGTAATTTCAGTTTTTTTACGGGTTGAAGGACAAACACAATATAATTCGTCACCATATTACAACTTCTCACATAAGCACTTCCTCCATTTCCTGCATCACAATATGTGAGACAATCGATAAAAATAAAATCCGAGCTTATGACTTCTTTTTTTTTGCGATTTAATTTTTTTTTTTTTTTTTTCTCAGCAACTAATTATTTTATTTTAACTACAACTTGAAATAAAATTCAAAAGTTCTATTACATATTGTTCAATGTTATTCAATGTTTTTTTTTTTTTTTTTTTTTTCTCTCAACAGCTAATTTTTTTTTATTTTTTTCGCAAGATGAAATAAAATTCTAAGGTTCTATTATATATTGTTGATTATAAGGATGTTCTCAACTTCTTTGCTCAATATGTTTTGACATAAAAAGTTTCGACTCATTTACAAATTCATTTTTTAATGGAAAAATATAAAATTGGAAGAACAGATTGTGGAAGCGATTTGGAATCGAACTGTGTTTTCCACATTTTGATCAATAAATTACCTATTGAGTTCTAAGCGATTTTGATCACTTGACAAAGACGTTTTTCATCCTTCCTTGAGTGGTTGTTATTCTTTAACACGAAAGTTTGGCTCAAGACGATATTTTCTGAAAGATCTATTGCGTTTGCTCAAAGGAAAAAATAAGAAAAAAAACCTGAAAAAACTTAGTTTGATTACATAACTTCTGAACAACAAAACCTGCTAGGTTCATGCATTTACGAACAAAAATAAATTAAAACTTCTGTCATAAAGTTGCCATTTTGTATTTGAGAATATCCTTAGACAAGAAACTTTTACGTTAAGCCTAGGAGGGGGGGGGGGCGTTATTTTCAAATATCTCGCTCAAATTTTATATTCTTACATGTTTTTTTTTTTTTTGGGGGGGGGGGGGAGGGCATAAGATAGCTGAGAATGACTTACAACAGGGCTAATCAAATTTTTCTTAAAAATCACTTTAAATTTCGGAACTGGTTGGAGCCGGTTCTGAAATTGAAACTATCATAATAATAATAATAATAATAATAATATATATATAACCAAAATCGAAAAGTTAAAAACTATCCCGATTGTAGATCGTCCTCAGCTATCCTATGCCAAAAAGAAAAAAAAAAAAAAAAAGTAAAAATATTAAAATTTGAGCGATATATTTGAAAATATCGCCCACATAATTTTAACATTATCATCCTGATATTTTTGAGTGACTCTAGTCGCATCTTAAGAGCCCACAATAGTCACAGAAAAATTACTCAAAAAGACCCGGATGACCATGTAAAGTCTATGGGAGCGTTCTTTTCTAATATCTCGCTCAAATTTTAATATTTTTGCATGATTTTTTTGCACAAGATAGCTGAGGGCAATCCACAACCGGGCTAGTTTTTACTTTTTCGATTTTGGTTATATATTTTTATATTATGATAGTTTCAGTTTCAGAACCGGTTTAAACCGGTTTCGAAAGTTAAAGTAATTTTTTAAAGAAAATCTGAAACAAAAATTGAAAAAGTAAAAACTAGCCCGGTTGTGGATTGCCCTCAGCTATCTTGTGCAAAAAAATCATGCAAAAATATTAAAATTTGAGCGAGATATTAGAAAAGAACGCTCCCATAGACTTTACATGGTCATCCGGGTCTTTTTGAGTAATTTTTCTGTGACTATTGTGGGCTCTTAAGAGCCCACAATAGTCACAGGAAAAGTACAGAAAAAGACCCGGATGACCATGTAAAGTCTATGGGAGCGTTCTTTTCTAATATCTCGTTCAAATTTTAATATTTTGACATGATTTTTTTTGCATAAAATAGTTCAGGACGATCCACAACCGGGCTAGTTTTTACTTTTTCGATTTTGGTTATATATTTTTTATATTATGATAGTTTCAGTTTCAGAACCGGTTTAAACCGGTTTTGAAAATTAAAGTAATTTTTTAAAAAAAATCTAAAATCAAAATCGAAAAAGTAAAAACTAGCCCGGTTGTGGATCGTCCTGAACTATTTTATGCAAAAAAAATCATGTCAAAATATTAAAATTTGAACGAGATATTAGAAAAGAACAAGAGCCCACAATAGTCACAGGAAAAGTACAGAAAAAGACCCGGATGACCATGTAAAGTCTATGGGAGCGTTCTTTTCTATTATCTCGTTCAAATTTTAATATTTTGACATGATTTTTTTTGCATAAAATAGTTCAGGACGATCCACAACCGGGCTAGTTTTTACTTTTTCGATTTTGGTTTTAGATTTTTTTTAAAAAAATACTTTAATTTTCAAAACCGGTTTAAACCGGTTTTGAAACTGAAACTATCATAATATAAAAAATATATAACCAAAATCGAAAAAGTGAAAACTAGCCCGGTTGTGGATCGTCCTGAACTATTTTATGCAAAAAAAATCATGTCAAAATATTAAAATTTGAACGAGATATTAGAAAAGAACGCTCCCATAGACTTTACATGGTCATCCGGGTCTTTTTCTGTAATTTTCCTGTGACTATTGTGGGCTCTTAAGAGCCCACAATAGTCACAGAAGAATTACTCAAAAAGACCCGGATGTCCATGTAAAGTCTATGGGAGCGTTCTTTTCTAATATCTCGCTCAAATTTTAATATTTTTGCATGATTTTTTTGCACAAGATAGCTGAGGGCGATCCACAACCGGGCTAGTTTTTACTTTTTCAATTTTTGTTTCAGATTTTCTTTAAAAAATTACTTTAACTTTCGAAACCGGTTTAAACCGGTTTTGAAACTGAAACTATCGTAATATAAAAAATATATAACCAAAATCGAAAAAGTAAAAACTAGCCCGGTTGTGGATCGTCCTGAACTATTTTATGCAAAAAAAATCATGTCAAAATATTAAAATTTGAACGAGATATTAGAAAAGAACGCTCCCATAGACATTACATGGTCATCCGGGTCTTTTTGCGTACTTTTTATGTGACTAAAGAGCCCACAATAGTCACATAAAAAGTACGCAAAAAGACCCGGATGACCATGTAATGTCTATGGGAGCGTTCTTTTCTAATATCTCGCTCAAATTTTAATATTTTTGCATGATTTTTTTTGCACAAGATAGCTGAGGGCAATCCACAACCGGGCTAGTTTTTACTTTTTCAATTTTTGTTTCAGATTTTCTTTAAAAAATTACTTTAATTTTCGAAACCGGTTTAAACCGGTTCTGAAACTGAAACTATCGTAATATAAAAAATATATAACCAAAATCGAAAAAGTAAAAACTAGCCCGGTTGTGGATTGCCCTCAGCTATCTTGTGCAAAAGAATCATGCAAAAATATTAAAATTTGAGCGAGATATTAGAAAAGAACGCCCCCATAGACTTTACATGATCATCTGGGTCTTTTTGTGTACTTTTTTCTGTGACTATTGTGGGCTCTTAAGACCCCACTGAAAAAGACTCGGATGATAATGTAAAGTCTATGGGAGCGTTCTTTTCAAATATCTCGCTCAAATTATTATATGTTTTACATGATTTTTTTTTCATAGGATAGTTGAGGACGATAAACAATCGGCCTAGTTTTTACTTTTTCAATTTTTTGTAAAAAAAAAAAAAATAAATAAATAAAAAAATAAATAAATAAAATAAAAAAATTAACTTTCAAAACCGGTTTGAACCGGTTCTGAAATTGAAACTATCATAATATAAAAAAAAATGTCAGCAAAATCGAAAAAGTAAAAACTAGCCGGTTGTAAATCGTCCTCAGCTACTCTATGGGGAAAAAAATCATGTAAAAATATTAAAATTTGAGCGAGATATTTGAAAATAACGCTCCCATAGACTTTACATTATCATCCGGGTCTTTTTCTGTGACTATTCCCGTAAGACATGGTGACGTCACAGTGACGTCGTTGTGAAGTCACGTTGTGACTTTGTGACCGTCGATGTGACGTCGCGTGACGTCGATGTGAAGTCACAGTGACTAAAATGTGAAGTCGTTATGGCCGTTTTAGAGCTCGTTTGTGACGTCACATTGTGACCTCTTTGTGAAGTCACGGTGTGACCAAAATGTGAAAGATGTGTCATTTGTGACAAAATTGTCTTTGAAACTGTGACTATTTTGTGACGATAGTGACAAGATTGTGAAGACACTTTGTGACATTTTTGTGAATATTTTATGATCTGTGGCGATTTTGTTACTAAATTTGTGATGGTGGCTATATTGCCAGTGTTGTAATGTTACACTGGGACACAATTATACAGTTATGAGCATTGATCTATAGTGTAAAATCATTTACATCTTTTACAAAACTTTATTATATTTTGGCAATATATCTCAATTCAAACTTGAGAACTGCTATAAAAGAAAGTACCAAAAGGAAGTTACTGAATCAAACTGCAATGCCATACAGATTTTAATCTTTGTTACATTTTTTTTTCTGCTGCAATAAATGGGAATATTTAGGACAATTGAATATTCAATCTATCACAATTATTTTAAATTTACCTATTTGTTTTTTAAAAAGCATTAAAATTATGAAAGAAACATTTCTGTTTAACTTTTTAAGAGGCCTTCAGATTTTTTCGTGAGTATTTAATGATTCATAGAATATTAGCAACCAAAACATAATTTGTTTGATAAAGTCTGTATGGCATTGCAGTTTGATTCAGAAACTTTCTTTTTATAGCAGCTCTCAATTGAGATATAATCAAAATATAATAAAGTTTTGTAAAAGATGTAAATTATTTTACACTATATATCAATGTTCATAACTGTATAATTATGTCCCAGTGTAACATTACAACACTGGCAATGTAGCCACCATCACAAAGTTAGTAACAAAATCATCACAGATCACAAAATATTCACAAAAATGTCACAAAGTGTCTCCCCAGTCTTGTCACTATCGTCACAGAATAGTAATTATTTTATTCAATGCAAAAAAAGGACATTAATATAAATTTTGTATTAAATCAGCCCGTAAGGCTTACTCAAAAAGATCCGGATGATAATGTAAAGTCTATGGGTATGTTTTTTTTAAAATATCTCGCTCAAACTTTAATATTTACATAATTTTTTTTTTCATAGGATAGCTGAGGACGATCTACAACCGGCCTAGTTTTTACTTTTTTGATTTTCTTATATATTTTTTATATTATGATGGTTTCAATTTCAGAACCGGTTTAAAGCGGTTTTGAAATTTAAAGTATTCTTTTTAAAATCTGAAACGAAAATCGAAAAAGTAAAAACTAGACTGATTGTTGGATCGACCTCAGCTATCCTATGCAAAAAAAAATTCATGTAAACGTATTAAAATTTGAGCGAGATATTTGAAAGGAGCGCTCCCATAGACTTTACATTATCATCCGGGTCTTTTTCTCTGACTAGCGTTGCGCCTTAAATTCTATAATTATGTGACTGAAAAACACGGTCAAGGATCTTAAAAAGTGTAGAAACATATATGATAAATATGTTGACACAGTTTTTAAATCAAACAACTATTTTAAAGGCAATTTAATTTTGAAACTGCAAATGATCGAATGTTGTTTTAGATACTAAAAAAATAAATTCAAACATAAAAATAATAAATTATGGATATTTGGTATACTTGTGATAAGCAGAAAATGACGTATTTCTCATCAATATTATCAATATACAAATAAAAAATTATAAAATATACAAACTTACTTTTGCAACTATCTATTCCTAGCTATCTCTAGCTTTTTAATTTTACAAAATTTACAAAGCTTAAATTTACATTTTACTATCAACGATCTGAAACTAGTCCATTGATAAACGTAACTTCGGTATGAAAACAAATATAACTCGTACCAATAATATAAATATGTTGAGAATTCTCAAAATTATATTTTGGAAACAATTACTATGTTGGAAGGTAGTAAAAATAAATAAAATCTTATTTTTAAGCTCACTGTAAAAGTAATTGACTTTTGGGCATATTGCAGATATTTAGAAGGGGTAATTTTACATCAAAGTTTGTAATAAATAATGTATTACACTATTAAATTTATGAAACATTTAGAATTTTAACATGTTTTTAAAAAGCTAACTAAAAGTTTTCTAATAATAATGATAAAGCAAACAGGAAAAAGAAAAAAAATCATACCTATTTTTTGTTGACATTTTTCTATCCAAATTGCTTTTGGCCGTGTAAGTTAAGTTCAATATTAATTATTGTGGCACAGACTGGAATCATTTTCACCAAGCCAGCGCCACAATAACTCTCTTGAACTTATATTTTGCTTAATATCTCAGCTAAAAATGAGGAGCTCTTGAGGTTTTTCTTGTTTAAATTTTTAAATCGGTTTCAATATGCGTACAATAACTGCTATATGCCTCCAGTGAACTTATTTCTGGCACCTTAGGTCTCTGTGTTTATTCTTCGTTAAAAAATCGTCTGCAAACAGTCATAAATTGTTTAATGCGCATGACCGTTAATTTCATTTCGCATTCGCATACAACAGATTTGGAAATTGAATACATAATAATTTTATAGGAGTGTCTCTAGCTAATCTTTTTTATTTGATGAATTTAGTAATTTAATCTATCTTTTATTTTTCCCAGTTTCAAAACAATTGGAGTTAAAAATGACTCATAAGTTCTTTTTATTTTTATTTTTATTTTTATTTATTTATTTATTTATTTTTGTAAATAATATTAACAATTAGAGTTTATTAGATAAAACATAGTTTAAATTTTTTTAAATGTTTAAAGATTATGTTATATGAAATTAAAAAGTTTTGGTCAGAGGCACAGAGGCACCTTGAAATAAAGTTTTCATAGACTGGAATCATTTTCACCAAATCAGCGCCACAATAATTCTCTGGAAAACATTTTTTGCTTGACATATCATCTAAAAATTGATTCAAGAATTGATTCAAAAGTTTTTCAAGTTCATATTTATGTCACATTGCGATTTTAAAATGTGGTGGTCATATATTTGTGACGAACGTTATGCGAAATGATATTACAGTGACGTATTTTTTTTATTATTATTTACTTTTCAAAACAAAACATAATTTTACAGGAAACATCATGTTTTAAAGAATTTTCGTAATTATTTTAAGTTTTCTAAGAAGTTCACATCTAAGTCACAATGCGACGTCACAGAGTGGTGGCATTTTGGTCACAGATGTGATGTGACCACAGTGACTGGCAGTGACGTCACAGTGACGTCACTGTGACCATGCATGCTATGTGGGTTGTGGGGTCTTAAGACCTAAACTGCTCTGCTCATGAAGTGTGAAAGGTTTTGGCACATCCACATATGCATTTTTTAACGGAAAGATGTAAAATTGGAAGACATGACTAGGAAGCGATTTGGAACAGAAATAAATTTTCTATTTCTTGATCATTAAATTATCCTTCGAGTTAAAAGCGCTTTTTGATTACATGACAAAATTTATTTTTTTCCGATTCGTTGACTGGTTTTTCTGTTGCCGTCAAGAAATTCAGTTCAAAACGTCCACTTTGACACTATTTTCTGAAGGATCTACTGTGTTTCAAATAAACGGGAAAATGAGCGCGATTAGATAGTTTCTAAACAACAACACCTGTCATGAATAGGTGCATGAAACTATTCATGCAGCTAGTTTTTGAACAAAAGTAAGTTAAAACTCATGTCATAAAATTGTCCTTTTTGATTTAAAAACACCTTTAAGAGCACACACTAGTCACACGCCAAGGCAAATCAAGATGGCGACGCGCTTTTTCAGCGGATTCGAAGGATGGGCTAAAATTACTTTGATTGACATGCAATCATCCAATTAGGAAATAGAATGCTCTTAACCAATTATCTGCGACGATTTTTCTCTTCAAAGGTGTGCAATTCCAGCCGATTTCATGTTTAAAGGATTTTTTTCAACTGATTTCCCAGTATTATAGTCCCAGCAGGAGAAGAGACCTGTCAATCATACGTGACGTAGCTTAAGAGGGTTCCATTTCTTTCATATCGGAGCGTCGATTTTTCGTCCCTACGCTGCGCCGTAAAAGAGAAACGCGTAAGTTGCCACATTTCCCAGGTGTGCGACAGTTTGGCGCTGTTAATTTGTATCTTATTGACTTAAAAGGGAAATCATTTAACCTTGGAGAACGGACGCAAAGAGATCTATCTGCTCGTGCCGGGCCTCAGCCTGATTTTTATTAACAGCATTTGGGCATGGCCGGGCCCTGGCTTTACTTTTTTTCTGAAGACTCGGGCCTTACTTTTTTCATGAAGGATCGGACCGGGCCTAACTTATTTTTTCCGTACGAAGCCGCTATTGATTTCATTTTTCCTAGTCTTCACGGATCAAAATATTCAGCTCCGCTCGAATCATCCTCTATGAATATAATTTCCTCGACGAAATCAAATCTGTTCAAAAACCAGTAAAATCTGGCTTGGTCCAAAAATTTTTGCCAAAAAGGCATATACTTTTAAATTGTCATTATTCTACAATTACATTAAACATTAAAACTTATTCTCAACTTTTGTATAAATTGTTACTTTTGTATTATTACGATAATAAAGATGAATATTTTGCTTTCAGTATATTTTATTAAAAACTTGTTAAATACTATTTTTAAAAATAATTAAAGAAATAATTACGCAGAACAATACAAAATTAAATTTTATTTTTTGCTTTTCTGAACTTACCAAGGATAAACTAGTAAAAGACCAAAAATTATGCATTATTATATAAATTATATAATTTATGCATAATTTTTGAAAAAAAAAATACAAAAATGTTATTTCAAAAATGGATGGAATCTGCAAAGTGAAGTAAAATATACATACAATTTAATTAATTTTAAGGGATTCTTTAAAAAAGAAATTTCTCAGCGCAACAACACCGAATTTCCGATAAATGAATTATATCTCGAGTTATAATAGCAATTCCATAATGAAATACATATGCACTACTAATTTACTTTATTTATGGCTATTCTCAACTGCTCTGCTCTGCTGAACAAACGCAAAAAGTTTTGACGAATTTAGAAATTCATTTTTCAATGGAAAGATATAAAATTGGAAAATATGGCTATGGAAGCGATTTGGAATCGAATTGTTTTCCATTTTTTGATCAATAAATAACCTATTGAGTTATAAACGATTTTGATCATGTGACCAACACGTATTTCTCCCTTGTTTGAGTGGTTATTCATTTTTCGAGCATAAAATTGGTTCAAAACTCTCACTTTGACACTATTTTCTAAAAAATCTATTTTTTTTTTGGGGGGGGGGACGGGAAAATGGTAGGTAGTTTCTGAACAACAACTACTAGTTTCATAAAAACAAACCTTTGAACAAAAATAAATCAAAACTTATGTGATAAAGACTTTTGGATTTAAGAACAGCCTTAAGCACATTTTTCATTTTAAAAATAATTAAGTTTTGTACTTTTTTAAAGGTTAATGGCATATTTTAAATTTTTAACTTATACTATCTTAAAATTTAATATTTTAAAAATACATTAAATATCATTCAGAACTGCAGTTTTGATTCTTTCTTCATTTATTTTCTGCTCTATGGATAGAACAAAATCGACGGGAGAGAAAAAGTAAAAAATTTGCTTCCTTTTCAAAAAAATCCGTAACTTTATGAATAATCATTCTTTCTTTAGAGTGAATTGTTTTCCCTTTTGAGGACATGTTTGTAATAAAAAAATAATTGTTTTGAAAAAAAAAAAAAAAAAAACAGTTTAAAAATGGCGGGATAAATTATTAAAGAGAGAGAAAATAAACCACAGCTAAGCTAAACGAGAGAAGGAAAACAGATTTCTGTCAATAAATGCGCAGCGCAAGTTATTGGCGCGCTATCATTTCAACCCTAGTTCTTTTGCGGGGAATGGTCGAATTGAAAACACGGGATTATTTTCCCCTTCCGTATCACCTTGCACACCTTCTGTAAAGTCGACTCGTCTAAGAGAAGGAGTTTCCCAAGTCTCATCTCGTGATGGGAGTATTATACTTTGCGTAAATGCATTCGAATCGGAGTTCAAAAGAATTTCAATCTCTTTACGATTAGCGTTCCAAAATTAAAATGGTTTGATTTTCAGAAAATAAACGAATGATTAATTTAGATAGATTACTATAAAATAAAAACTATTTTATTTACTTAACGCAATTAGAAAAAAAATAAAAAATAAAAATAAAAAATTAATATTGAATGAGGGGGGGGGGGAGATATCAGGTACAAGTAGTTTAAATAACTATTTTTTTGGGGGGGGGGTAAGAGGGGAGGAGATTCTTTTTAGAATACGAAACTTATGAAGATAAATAGAACTGAAGGTTGATGAATGAATTAATAAAATTATGAGAAAAATATCTAGACAAATGTAAATATTTAAACATTGTTTATTTTTTGCGGAAAGGCAAGCAAGCAAGCAAGGGAGAACAGGAAATAGAAATTTTGAAGAAAGGAGAAATAGGTGTTAATCCCAGCCTAGTCGTTTATAGACATAATACATAATTTATTATTGTTTGTCTTTGTAGTGACAAATGTGACAGAAAAAGTGTAGCAAATTTTAAGAACTTTTTGTGATGTTAAGTCAATAAAGCAAAATATTTTGTCAATATTTCAGGTGGAAGAAAATTTAGATTCTTGATGATTTTTACAAGCATTATATAAATGCCGCAAGGAGCTCTAACAATTTTTAATTTTGAGCACTGACATACACTACTGTGCGAATTAATTGGGACAAACATAAAATTTTTTTACAAATGTTGTTTAATTTGTATAGGATAACTTACATGCTTTGTATAGCACTCTAATACGAAATATGTCCTCCTCTAGCTTGAATGAGATCCTGTACACGTTTTGGCATGGATTCCACTAAATTAGAACATATATGTTTGATCTTGTCATCACGAAACCAAACTTTTATAACATTCTGAATCCTTCTTTTATTTGTTGAGCAGTCCGTTTTACTCACACGTCTCTTTACAATGCTCCACAAATTTTCGATGGGATTTAAATCCGGAGAATTACCAGGCCAATCCAAAATCGTTAATTTCTGTTCTTGAAAAAAATTTGCTTGTTAGCTTAGAAGTATGGCATGGAGCAAGATCTTGTTGAACGATACCGACACCACCAGCGAACGTTTGCATCATAGGCACAATTTTTCTTTCTATTACAGAGATGTATTTTTTAGAGTTCATGATTCCTTCAACTGGTTCTAAGCTGCCACGTCCTCCAGAAGTAAAATAACCCCAAAACATCCGTTTCTGAGGGTGCTTAACTGTTTGTGTAAGATGTTGTTCCCTGATGGGTTCTCCATCAGTTCGCCTGACAAATCTTGGTTGAAACCCTTGTACAAAAAAATGCGTTTCGTCGCTGAATGCAACATTTTTCCAGTCTTGTGCAGTCCAGAATTGATATTTCCTGGCCCAATCCAAACGTTTTTTCTTCATTGCACGGGTTAATAACTGTTTTTTGATTGGTTTTTTTGCAAATCACCCAGCTTCAATAAGCCTTCGTCGAGCTGTCGATGAATCCACTCTCACACCAGTAGCTAATAATTCTCTCTGAAGATCTGTACTTGTTTTGCGAGGATGCATTTTACTATTTCGTACAAGAAATTTGTCTGTTCGAGGTGTGGTCTTGCGTTTGCGTCCACATTTACTCTTTCGTTTTGGAGACAATGTCCCAAAATTCTTTTGCGGATTAATAATCCTAGAAACACTGGATTTGCCAACTCCAACTGCTGCAGCAATATCCCTCACAGTCATAAAGGTATGCTGTCTAAGGGTAACAATTCTTGTCCTTTTCCTGGGAGTGATATCCATTTTTTAAATGCACATCCGAAGCGAACAATTCACACAATCGACCACCCCTTACAGCAACTGAAGCGCAACTGAAGGGAAATATTTTCGACATGTCATGATCACGTGATCAAACCGGTTTAGACTACTCAAGGGCAGTGGCGCGTTGTAAGAAAATACAGTTGAAACCGGTTTGAGGCAGAAAAGCCCCCAGAAAGGAACAATTTTCTTAAAAAACATGTTTGTCCCAATTAATTCGCACAGTAGTGTAGCAGTAAAGTCTATAGGAGGGAGGAGGGGGGGGGGGTTCTGAAAACTGTTTTTTAAATGATACAGTCAGTTAAGAATGGTTTTTGTTGTGAAAATCCCAATATTTTATTTAAATATCTCTCTAAAGATATTTTACTGTATGAAATGCACAAACACAATACGCAAAAAATGTAAACATGTGTTTTGTGTAGAATTTAATGCATATCTATCGCTTTATTTTTAACACTTTCCTACATAGTTAAAAAGATTTTGTTAATATTATAGTTAGCAGAGATTTATAATTAGCACTTAAAAAAAAATTAAACATATTTAAAGACTTAATTATTTGTGCAGAAGGAGGATTTCAGGTTTTAATTTTTTTTTATTAAAATACGGAGAGAAAAAAGAAAGAATTTAATTTTGTAAGCTGAGAAGGGGGGGGGGGGGAGGTAGAGGAAAAAAAAAGACGGATTTTTTTTTTTTTTTTTTTTGGGGGGGGGGTAAAGATAGTAGGATAGTTTTATAGATGACAGCTTATTTACCTTCTTGAATATTTATTAATAGGACGAAAAATGTAACTTAAAAGTGTTTTAAAGATTTTTAATTTTGTGTACTTCAAAAGAACGAGGAGGGGGGGAGGTATACAACGATATTTATGGGTTGTTTACGATTAATTATTTATTTTTAGAATAAAATGTGTATAAAACTATGGAAAAAAAACAAACAAAAAAAACTTTCAAAGATTTTAAATTTAGTGACATATGGGTAGGGGAGAAAATAGTGCAATGCCCCCCTCAAAAAATGGTGGAATTTGTGTTTGTTTAAAATTTGTGAGCTGAGGTAAAAAAGAAATAAGCACATTATTTATTTATTTTCGCGTGTGTGTGTAGGGGGGAGATGTTTATTAGATGACTTATTTATTTGCCTTTCAAAATATTTATAAATCGGTTTAAAAAAATAATAAAAGTGGGAATTATTTAAAGAACTAAATTTTCTGCACTTAAAGGAACAAAATGATAAATCCTAATTTCAGTCGTGGGGAGGGGGGGGAGGAAATTTTGTGATTGATTGTTTATTGATATACTAAAGTGACTTGTATGCTACAAATATGGGTATTGTGAAGTAGACTACAAAACGAAGTGATATTTTTGTAAGGTGCAATTTAGAAGATAGTGACAGATTCAAAAGGCGAAGCGAAATTTTGATATAAAGGGAGGCGAAGACCAAGGGCTGATCTTGAGAATCCTCAAGGGGGGGGGGGGGAGGATTTTAGAAATTTGGGTACTCCAGTGTAATGCATGGGTCGGAGCTCATTTTTTTATGTGGATCGTGTTCTTTTTTTACTTTTTTGCTGTGGGTCGGGTTTGGGTCCGGTTGGCTTCCATTTTTTGATCCTCTCTGGGTTAATTCCTACTTGGGTCGAGATTGGGTCGGGTTGAGTTCCACTCTTTGCTGCTGTTCAAGTTAATTTCTGATTTCTTTTTTCTTTTTTTGTCAGATTTGGGTCTCGTTGACTGCTATTGTTTTTAATCTGGTTGACTTTTACTTTTTAGCAGTGCTTAGCGCATTTGGGACACTTTAGGATTTGGTTTTTAGCACTTTCCAACAAAGTTGAAAAGTGCTTATGCATTCGGTTTGTCTGTCCGTCTGGTCGGATGGCCGTCTGTCTGTCTGTCCGCGCTCTAACTCCCGTAAATATACTCGGATTGCTATGAAATTTTTATACGTTGTTGATGTTTACCCTAGCACGACACCTATTAAAAATGAAGTATGTACCATAATTAGTTTATCTACAGAGAGAATCAAAAGTTTCCCATTACATTACGGCGTATGGGGAAAATCGTTAATATACTCGGATTGCCATGAAATTTTAGGACGTTATTGACGTTTACCCTAGCACGAATGCTATTGAAAATGAAGTTTCTACCATGACTAGTTTATCTACAGGGCGAATCAAAAGTTTTCCATTACATTACGGCCTATGGGGAAAAATCGTTAATATACTCGGATTGCCATGAAATTTTAGGACGTTATTGACGTTTACCCTATCACGAACGCTATTGAAAATTAAGTTTCTACCATGATTAGTTTATCTGCAAGGAGAATCAAAAGTTTTCATTTACATTACGGCCCATGGGGAAAAATCGTTTATATACTCGAATTGCCATGAAATTTTAGGACGTTATTGACGTTTACCATAGCACGAACCCTATTGAAAATAAAGTTTCTACCATGATTAGTTTATCTACAGGGCGAATCAAAAGTTTACCATTACATTACGGCCTATATGGAAAAATCGTTTAAAAAATTTTTAAAGCTGTTATACCCTGTCAAACATATTAAAATATGCATTCTATAAAATATAAGGTGAAAATATAGCTATTATTCATTTACATGGCCACACAAAAGAATTCCATTAGATAATGGTAAAAGGGGGAATTGTGTGTGGCATATTTTAAATATATTAAGCTGTTTCATGTATAATAAAATTGATATATGTCACTGAAGCTTAATATAAATTATACGCTACTGTCTTGCATAATATGAAGTACATAGCATTTACAGGGCCATACAAAAGATTTCAAATAGCATATTCTTTCCGAAGTACCGCATATGTGTCCGATGATGGCTGATGGAGGGATGAAATGCATTTTAATTATGATATGCGCGTTTATATTTCGCTAAAAATATGCACATTATATGGTGTGTATAAATGTTATAGTTGATATACAGGGCTACCCAAAAGAGCTCACCAACGTTACTGAATATGAGCATAGATTATTTAAACGTGGTTCTTAAATAAGCTATGCATTTTTACGCTGAGCTTCATTGAATTTACTGAGAAATGTTTGCAAAATATAGATAAAAGGATATACAGGGCCAAGCAAAGAATTCAGTACATGGACGCCTATGAATGATAATTTATGAGAATGTGATTTCAGTTGTTTTAAAATGTTTTAGTTTACAATAAATTTTAGCCTAATGCTGACGTGTAATAAAGGTACAATGTAAACTACAGGGCTGAACAAAAGTTTTCAAGTATATTTCCATCTGATATTATGAAAATGCTGAAAAATAAATTTCAAGCTACTGGGTATTTTCTTGCTAAACTAAATTTTCCCATTATATCAAGTGACATATGAAATACAGAGCTGTTCAAAAGTCCTGGAATACATATTTGGGTATATTTGGCTGTACACTATTATTTCCCTAAATAACAAAGTTTTGTTAAAGATTTCATTAAGTGTTGGAAAGTGCTTCATAATCAATGCTTAACGCGTTATTTTTCTTACTTGTTACTTTATCGAGAAGGGTTCGGGTTGACCCGAATTTATTGGGGTGAATTCTTTGGTAAAATGTTCGTTCTTTTTTGCAATTTTTGTACAAAATGTGCGTCTGTTTCACGATATTTTGAAGAAATTCTTGTTTTCTCCGCGATCATTTTACAAAATTTGTTGTCCGGTTCGCTTCTATTTTTTGCTGCTGGTCGGGTTTAATTTTTTACTTTTTGTTGTGGGTTGCGTTTGAATCCGGTTAACTTCTACTCTTTCCTACAAACACGTGACGTTACACACAGCAAACACGGGGGTGGTTTACAATTCTCTATCGATATACAGAGTGATATCGGCTCATACAAATTGCCCTCACCTCCGGGAAAAAACCACAACCAGAGTGAAACAAAGAAAAAAGGAAGACAATAGAAATCGGAGGAAAAAGAAAAGAGAAAGATCATTCAGGTGGCTTGGGTTAGGAAGCCCGTGAATATTTAAAGAAGGTATCCTCCAGGGGGCGATTAGTTTTAAGAATGCATTTAATAAGTATAGGGGGAGAAAGGGTAGCTACTCGCCCCCCCCCCCTTTAAATTTAGAAAAAGTTTCTTATGCTGAATTACCACATTTCGTTCGAATATCGTAAATCATATAAATAATTGGTTTAAAATTTCCTTTATATAATTGTGGGAGATTTCTGAGAAGGAAAAAATGAAAAGTATTTATTTATTTATTTTGGAGGGGGATGAAGGGAATTTGTTAGATGACTTACTTTATATGACTAAAGATTAACAAATATGGCTAAACACAAAATAAAGAGATTTAAAGACTAAATTTTATGTACTTGGTAAGGAGAAATAGGGGGAAAACATAAATTTTTGTGGGGTTAAGAGTAAAACTATGTTTGATTATTTATTACTACAGTAAAAGTTTTAGAAAAATCGATGACTTTAAAAGTATAAAATTTGTGAGCTGGGGGGGGGGAGAAACAATTAATTAATTATTTATTTTGGTGTGTATGTGGGATGGAGAAGTTTTTTAAATGACTTACTTTTATTTGCCTTTTAAAACATTAACAAATGGGCTTAAAAAATAAAATGTGGGAAAATTTCAATGAATAAATTCTAGGCATTTACTAATAGGATGAGAGGGAAAAATCTCATTTTTAGTTAGTGGGGAGGAGTTTTTGTGATAGATTTTTTATTGTTACAACAAAGTGGCAATATTGTGTAAACATGGATACAGTGAGATAGACAGCAAAACAGCGAAGTGATACTTCTGGAAGGGATAATATTGAAGGCTGTGATGAGAGCAAAAGGCGGGAACGAAATTTTGATACAAGGGGGGGGGGGGGCAAGGGTGATATAAATTATTTTTCTAAATCAGACTTTCAGAGAACTCAGATTTTCACCTCCAATTAATAAATAACAGAAAACTTAAATATTTTTAAGGACTTTTTGCAAATTCTGCATAACACTAACAAAGTTTTTTAAGGAGCAAAAATTACTTTTAAAAAATTAAACACTTTTTAAAAAATTGAAGAAACATAAGAAATGCGTAGGATCACTCAAAATTATTCCGCTACATTATGATCTATGTAGATAAATCATTTGCGGTGTTTCAAGGAGCGCTATACTAATTTAAAAGTAATGAAATTCATATACATTACAGAGGTACTCTGGAAGACAATTATAAAAAAATATGTCATGTATAGCACTTACAGTATACACACAGAGGATTTCCATAGTAATCTATTATACTCTGGTCTAAAAATAATTTCGTGATGTATTGTTGTAATAATGTTACTCTTTTACAAACAATGAAATTTATACGAACTTCTGAAATGGACTTAAGAATGCTTGCGGTATAATATTTGGCGAAAAACATTTGCTATTCAATTACAGAGTTACACAAAAGAATTCGGTTGTAAAAAGCTCTTCGGAGAAAAACTATCCCTAGCGTATTTAAATTATGTTCACTACTTTGAACATGAAATGCAATGAAATGCTGTTTCGTGTATACTCTGTGTTAAAAAGAATTTCCATAAAAACATTCCATTTTATATATAATCATAATAAACCTGTTAAAATTGGTCTTCTGTTTCCCGCCGTCTTTTTTTTTTTTTTTTTTTTTTTTTTTTAAGGAAGATACCGCACACTCAGTTTAGCTTTATTAATGTTACAGTGTTTTACAATTAAGTTTTCTTTCAAAATTTATTATTCATTGCAGAACAATGTAATAATTCCCACGAACCATCTGTCGACATATAAAAAGATGCGATTCAATAGCAAGATTTCAATATGATGAATACCAGAAGCGATGGGGCGATCGCCCCCTCCTCTTTTGAGCCCAATGAAGGGTCTGCAAAATGATATTAGATGTCCATAGGATAAATGAATCGTGTTTAAGATTGAGAACGGTGCGACCTGATCGGACTGGACGAAGCTGTCACTGCTCGGGTTGGGCCGGGCCAGTTTTAACTCATGAGACTAGGGCTTGCTTAGGTCTAGAGATCTGCATCGGCCTGTATCAGACTGGCAAAAAAAAAAAAAATAAAATAAAATAAAATAAAATAAACAGGCCGTATGAGCCAGTCCGATAAAAAAGTTTAACGGGCCTGCCGGCGTGTTATAAAGATTTCGGTAAAAACGCTAAAATGAGGTCTATTTTCAATGAATATGGTTTTAACGACCATAAGTATAAATGTGCGTCACGAGTAGATACTAGTTTAACAACATCAATACATAAATGCAACGTGTACAGCGTAGAAATCAGCATCGGACAATTGCTTTGTGTCTATACGGGTATAATAATTTTTTGGCAAACTGGAGCCGGGACAAGATCAGGTTTGCACTGTTTTTCTACATATAGTCGGGGTCAGAACTAGACTTAATTATTCGTAAGACGTGTAGGGCAGACAACATTATTTGTAAAAGGGATAAAAACTATTAACGTACTGTTAACGTACTTTTTGAAAATATACTCCTTGGTGTTTCTTAAATTCATTTCTGAACAACACGAAAGTTTGACGCATTTTCTGACTAATTTTTAACTATAAAGGTACAAAATTGACAAGCCTGACTATTGAAGGGATTTGGAATCGAACAGAATATTTCATTTTTGGTAAATAAGATATTTGTATATACTTGTTAAGGTATAAGAGATTCTTGTCACGTGGTTTCAGATTTTTCTCCTTTTGCATGTTGTCGCTTCCGGAAATGCGATTTAAAACTCTAATTTTCACAATATTTTCATAAATATCATGAAAATTAGCGTTTTATATAGTGTGTTGCGCATTGTATTTGCTTTTATCAAAAAATGGACAACGCCATTCCATTACATTGTTTCTGAATAAAAACACCTGTTAAACTCATGTGTTTCCAAAATGAAATGAAATCAGAAATGCATAAAAATTAGCTCCTCTAAATTTGAGAAAATCTTTGATAAAATGATAAAGAAGTATTTTCATAAATGTACTTTTTATTACACAGCTTCAAAAGTTATGATAATTTTAACTTCCTTTTTTTTTTCTTTTATTCTAAACCATATTAATTTTTCAGTGCATCTTTATTTGAATGTTGAAAGTCTAAGAACCTAAGTAATCATTAATGTTCTTATTGTATATTGTCAGTAAAAATTTTCTATAAAATCATCCAATAAATATGAATGCAGTAATCTTTAAAAAATCTTAATTGTATGATAAAAATCTGATTTTGTTTCGAAATAAAGATGCAGGCCGATTTCGGTCTGGACTGTTTTCACTGATTTCTGTACGGCCCGGACCTGGCCTAGAAATGTAAAAGTGTAAACGAGCGGGCCAGGCTCGGGCCGAATATTTTGTTTTATACCGGGCCGGGCCAAAATACCAATCATTCGGTCCGGGCCGGGGCGAGACTGGAAACTCCAGCCCGTCCAGACCTCTACTCAAGTCTTCACTCTTTCGGTAATCTTACTTTTTTTCTGCAAAACTTGACCACACTATATTTTTTCTTCCACTTCGGGCCTGGCGTGAACTTCGTTCTTTTAGAGGTCTGCCCGAACCTAAATTTCCATGCCCAGGCTCAAAAAGCAATTCAATTTTAACCCAACCCAAGCTCGCTAAAAATAAATAAATAAATAAATAAAAGAAAAAAATCTGATTCAGTACCGAATAGCCTGATACAAAACAGATCAACAAATCCAAAATGAAACAAAACCAATCTAATATTTGAAGGAAATTGGGAAAGGTATTCCATATAATTATAACAATATTTTTTTTTTTTTTTTTTTTTTTTTTTGTTTAAGTAGAAAAATGAATATATATATAATGTACTCGTCAATATTCAAACATATAGTTTTTCATATAAAAAATTGTCTGATCTATTGAAAAATCCAGTCATCTACCAGTTTATACTAGATCCGAATTTGTCAAAATCCAAAAGAAGAAATGTCCCGAATCCGAAACGTTTAAAGTCAACCCGACCTATAATATATCAATCCGAATTGAAAAATTACAAATTATGTCAAATCGAGCCCTTACCCGAACACCTGAAATTGAAACGAAAGAAAATAAGTTCATGTATTTTAATAGAATTAATTGAATGTTATAATTTATAGAGAAAAAAAAATCTAGTATTTGCTCTTTAGTGCAAAACCTATTCCTAAGTCAGTCTGCTCAAACTTGGTCGGTAGCAAAAAAGTATAAATCTATCCGGCCTACTACAAAAAACAAACTCAAAAAAAAAAAAAAAAAAAAAAAAATCCCTAACAAAACTTTCTAATTAACTCGAATCCCCACCTTGTTCTTTGCGCAGCATATCCTGATGTAACTTTGCGCCATAAAACCCCATTCAACCAACCAATCAATCAACCTGAGTGCTACTCTCAGAAGTGAAATTTTATCGAGAACAGAACCGAATTTGAAAAATGTAAGCCAAACTGACCCAAATCCGACCCACAGCAAAAATCTCAAGCCGATTCGAACACGACTCACTGCAAAATTTAGAAATAATCTCCACCAGCAATGAAAAATATCACCTCCTGCCCGAACCTCCAAATTTTGAAATCGCTCCCCTTGAGGATTTTCGTGTTCCCCCCTTGAATCAGAAAAGAGTGTTCCTCTAAGAATTGCACTTAAAATAACTTCATTTTTCAAATATTCGACAAAAAAAAAAAAAAAAAAAAAAAAAAAAAAAGACCCCTGAGCGTATAGTATTGCCCTGCTTCCGATCCGAACGCGAAAATACCATTGGAAATCAAATCAAAACCCGACCAAAGTTTTTTTTGTCAATTTAGAATCGAAATGAAAGAAAAACAATTCATGTTTTAGTGGAATTATAAAATGTCGACATTTATATTTCTAATATCAGTTTTATCTTTTATATAGAAAATAAATATCTAATATATACTCATAACGGAATCAACCAAAAAAAGATGGCTAAATTGTTGAAAAGTGTTCGTTAAATAGAGGTATTTTCTATTCGAGACATTCCGTATGGATATTTTAATGTACATGTTAACACTTGCGAATAGCAATGTTAAGATGTAAATTGAAATGTAAAATCTTAAATATTCATAATTAACTATTTGGAAATGTCTGTTATGGCGTTTATATAGTTTCATTATAGTATCTTCGATATTTTCTTTTATAATACTTTTTAAACTATTTTCGTCCATAACGGAGAAAATATTTAGACTTTCATTTAAAATATGGGGTCGAATCGAATCCTTCTTGCGAGATTGAAAATTCACTATGAATCAGATCAGAACCCAAAATAGTGTAAATTAATTTCACCCCAAAACAGCTACAGCAACAAAAAAGAATGCAGAGAAAAGCAAATAAAAAGTAGAATTCCACTCTGTCCGTAAGAAAAACGTAAAAATCCACTCGACCAGTAGCAAAAAAGTAAGAATTCAACTTGACCGAAACCAAACCAGCGTTAATAAAATAGTACTCAACTCAACCTCCCCCCCCCAGGGCCGTAGCTAAGGGGGCGCTATGGGCGGCTCAGCCCCCCCCCTAAAATATTTTGAGCCCCCCCTGGAAAAGATTCCAAGGTCACTCAATGAATTTCTGTTCCGAAAATTCAAATGAAATTCTGTTCAAAAATCTAACTTAGTCTTGAAAACCTTTCACAATTTTGCAGGATTACTAAATTGTATCTAAAATAAGTGTGTTCAACACCTCCCTCATCCTATTGGCACATAAGAAGCTAGCATGATGTTTAATTTTGATCAGCTATACACTCAAAATTTTCATCATCCTATAATTTTCTTAGTATAAAATGAAGTTATTAGAACACTTTTTAATAAGAAACATAGTACCTACAATATGAATATGCATTACTTTATCTTTCTGTGGCAATGCAAGAGAAAAAATTATGAGCCCCCCTTACATTCTCTTGAGCCCCCCCCTACATTCACTTGAGCCCCCCCTATTGTTCACTTCTAGCTATGGACCTGCCCCCCCCACACACACACACAAAATAGAAATCAACCAGACCCAATACCAACCAGCAGCAATAAAGAAAGAGAACCGGACCCCAACCCAACCCGCAGCGGCAAAGTAGAATTCAACCTTACCCAAACACGACTCGCAAAAAAAAAAGTATTTAACCAGAACAACGGCAAAAAATGAAAGTAAACCGGACCGAAACCCGACCTGCAACGAAAGAAATTAGCCCCGATCCTACTCATGATGAAAAAAAAAATGTCCCGACACGAGCTGCAGGTGCGATTGGAATCTCCAAATTTCTGAAAAGTCCCCCCCCCCCCCCTCTTTTTTGAGGAGTCTCCAGATCTGCCCTTGTACCAGGACAAACAAAAACTGCTAAAAACTGCAAAATCGTCTAAAAGTTTTACAATGTTATATTGAATTGTCACCCATTAAATATATACGAACTTGTAAAGTTTGTAAGTATCTCCACAAATCTTGTCCACGATACTTTGTACTATGATGTTTTGGAACATGCAAAAGCCTTCTGCTCGATAGAAGCTGCATTAGTTGAACGTCGACAAGAAACTCCAAAGAAGAAACAATTCTGAAAAGTATTAGAGAGTAAAATTTGCTGAATAGCAGACTTTAAAAAAAATGCTATATTTTGCCTTACAGTTTCATTATTTTTACTTTTATACTATAACTAGCGGCCCGCCCTCGCTTTTCTTTGGGTAAAACAAGTCGCCCAGTCCCCCGCCACTGCTGACATCGCAAATTGTTTCTACCACTTCATCTCATTAAATTCAACTACTAAAAACATTACCCTCATTTTAGGTAGTCGGATAAAAAATAGCTTATATGTTAATCTAAGGTGTCAGATCCCTCCATACAAAATTTCATAAAAATCGATCCATCCGTTCTCGAGTTATAAATGGTGTAACTAACACGATTTTGCTTTATGTATATAGATTATAGCAGCCCGCCCCGACTTCTCACGGATATTTAAGAAAAATTTCAAGTTATAAATTTTTACACACACACTCATAACCTAATAATTAAAATGCCGTCTCTGACATTGACTCTCCTCCCGTGCCCCAGTGACGCCTATATCACACATTATGATGCAGCCTAGTCGAGCGGGGTAAACGGCAACCATTAAATCAGTCTTGATTTTAAAGTAATTTATTTTGATAAGAATCAATACCAAAGTAACAATAAAGGGCTTTTACAGAAACGGCATTTTAATTATTTTTTAAAATAAAAAACACTTATTGTGACATAACTATAACAGTTAGACATATGCTGTTGCGACATTTTTTGTAGATAATTACATGTTAACAAAGTCGTAGTACATTATTTTGTTCTATAATCAATAGTATTCGCAACGCACGCGATGTAAAGATTTTTTAAGTTCATTTTTCTACACCTTGGGTTACAATATTGGCATTTTAATAAGGATTTCAAATAATTTTTTTGAAAATATAATATAGCCTATGTTCACCGGAAATAGTGTAGCTTCCATACGGTGAAAGAATTTTTCAAATCCGTCAAGTAGTTTTGGAGCCTATTTAATTTAATTCAAACAAACAAACAAACAAATCTTTCCTCTTTATAATTTTATATTAAATTAAATAAGTAATATTTATCCCTAGGCTTATTGAAACAGTCCGCATTTGAAATTGTAGAAAACGTTACAATTTTAAATATTTGACTGCTCCTCCTAAAAAAAAAATCCTCCTTCCCCATGTTTGATGCTCACTACTCTTTAAAATATTTACTATCTGCTTTAACTTTTTTGAAAACTCCAAAACAATCGTTTCGTGATTTATTTTTAACTTTAATTAATTTGCGTTTCAGCATTTCTTTTCCTTTTTTTAGTAATTGCTAAATAGTTTTAAAAATTAAAAAACACGGTTTTATATCAGGTTGGTCTAAAAAGTTTAAAATGTTTTTTTTTTGGGGGGGGGGGGAGGGGGGTGCATAGTTACGATTTTCATATGTGTTTCAGTGATTGTCATGTGTCTAGTGGGCCAGGTAACCTTTAGTTTCTCAAATTGCTTTTGATTCGTTTATCCGGCGTTTTATTTTTATCCTTTTAAGCGGCGACTATAGCCTATGTTCACCGGAAATAGTGTAGCTTTCCAACGGCGAAAGAATTTTTCAAATCCGTCAAGTAGTTTCGCAGCCTATTCAATGCAAACAAACAAACAATCAAATCTTTCCTCTTTATAATATTAGTATAGATAAATAATGATAAATATTTGCAATTCGTTGTCTTTGCAAATATACCTTTATGTTATATTAAAATAAAATGTATTACGCAGGATAAATTCCCCATTTTTAACGACTGTTAAAAGTGTATCGTTTTCCTCAAAAGTAATAAATATTAAAAAATATTTCTTTAAAGTTTGAAACAAAATGATCAACAATTTTAAAATTACCAATTTTTAAAACTTTCTAACTTTAATTTCTGCTTATTTTTGATAAAACTGTTTTTCGAACTGAAAATGTTTATTTTTTTTACTGTTTTACTTAATAATACTGGACTGAAATTGGGCTGCCTAGTATCGTATAGTACCAAAAACAAACACAGGGAAGAGAAAACTGCGCCTGGGGCAAAATTTCAATTTGGCGCCCCCTTTCCCAACTTTTTCTTGTAACAGACCAAGAATGATGTTGATAGTATAAATGTGGCGCCCCCCCCCCCCCCTCGGACGGCGTGGTGTTGAATAAGCCTCTTCAAAATGTACTCCTTGCAGCGCCGTGCGAAAAAGAGAGGGACGAAGGGGGTGGTTGCCCCGGCATCGAAATTTAGGAGGAGCCAAATTTTTACTACTAACGTAATTTTTAGTCTGTCACAAGAAAAAGTTCAGGGAATGGGGCGCCAAACTGAACTTTTTACTCCGGGCGCAGTTTTCTCTTTGCACCCCCCCCCCCCCTGTTTATGTATTTTGCAAGCTGTATAAGGAAATTTATAATTTCCAAATATAGCTCCTTGTCCTTTTAATGCTACCTATGTATTTCACAAAAGTTCCAATTATATTTTAAAATTATCAGAATTTCCTTTTTGCTGAAAAGGAGCTTACTGTAATTTGTATCAAATCTACCTTGTTTTGTATGGACTTGAAAATATAAATATATATACAAAAAAATGTATAATTTTCTTCCTTGGAAGTTAGTTATAGTTATATAATAATAGTAAAATGGCGTTAGTTTTATAAAAACAAAAAATTAGAAGTCGTTGATTTTTTTCAAGACTATTTTAGCTAAAATTTATCAATAATTGTAGAAAAAATAAATCAAAACCTTGAAATAAGGGAGGTTATTTTAACACGCTACTATAAACCAATAACAGAAAGGAAATACAATGAAAGGAAAAAAGTTACTTTCATTTGCTAAAATGGATTGGTGTTAACCAATTGTAATTTTCAAAAGGGCAGGAGAGGCGGAGACTGGCTGAGGCGGAGCGCATATAATTAAAACGCTTTTGTTATTAAATTTCTGATCAAAATATTTCCAAATTTTGCTCAGCCTAATTGCAGTAGAAATATGGAAAGCATATCATTGGAAAGCTTAAACACTAATATTCCGTGAAGCGTTTTTAATTTTTTCTGAAATTTGCTGAAATAGATTTTATAAGAGTAAAAAGGGCACAACACCTCGAATTTCACTGAATCCAAAATTTAAAGGGTCCTCAGAATTAAACTACAACGAAAATCAGAAAAGTAGAAACTAGCCCGGTAATAGAATGTCCTCAGCTATCCTGAGAAAAAAAAAATCATTTAAAAATATTGAAAATTAAGCGAGATATTAGAAAAGAACGCTCCCATAGACTTTACATTAGCGCTCGGCTTTTACCGCGTGACTAGTGTGGGCTCTTAAGGGTATATTTCGATTCAAACTGCTTATTTTCCGATTTATTTTTAAATTCATTTTTGCTCTCATATGCATCAAACTGGCGAATTGTCTTATTTAAAAAGTACACAAGGTGCCGTGCCTGTCGATTCTTTGATAAATGCATAAAATATTGCAAAAAAAAAAAAAAAAAAAAAGAAAAAAAAAAAAGAAAAACCAATCAAAAACGACATTTTGAACAGGTTTTTTCGAAGAGGGATATTTGGGAACGAAAAAAAGTATCATACTGAGAAGATAATTGTTCATAAATCAAATTCTAATGAATAGAGCGTAAAATGACATCACACGGCACCTTATACGTCTCTTCAAAAATCCCCTCAGCAAGTTTCATGTTTCTACTTTTAAAAATGTGTCTGAAATTGTATCGGAAAATTTCGAGCTGTTGAAGATGGAAAAGCGTTTTTTAGAATGCACCCTTAACTGATAAGTGACAAAGACAACAATTGTATTATTTGTAACTTTAATTTTGACGCATTCGAAACTTATTTTTTATTAACTCTTTACACAGGTGCTACGTGCAATATCGGTTGAAATTCAGAGATGATTTGTTATAGCGTTCCATCGATTATAATATCTGTGTGAAGCACTGAGCTCAGTGGCGTGAAGTCATGCCGTCAGCCGGGTAACCTTGAATTAGTCGTCGCTTCGTGTTAACTTTTTCCCTTTTAAATTTTTAGTCATCAGTGGCGGACGATGACTCAAATATGAGAGAAGGCTTTAATCGACATCATAACCGATACCATCTCCCCTTCTTTTGCTCTCTGACAATTAATTTAGTGGTCAGCAATTGCAAATTGTAGCTTGAAAGGCATATTTTATTGAAACAAGATGTTATGTATGTGTACTATATCAACAATGAGATTTTTTTTCTCGATTTCCGTTTTTTATTCCTACCAAAATTTTTAAAAAGAAAAAAAATCTCCATTTTTCAAATTTTAAAGAAAATTCTTAAGAAGTCAAAAAGCTCACCAATAACTCCAATTACGTTCCCTTTTAACCCTTTATCTACCGACAGTACTTTAAGTACCATTAAAAATTACTTATTATATAATTCTTTTAATACGTCAATTAGTTGTAATACTGTTTAGAATGAGTTACAGATACATCACTTCATTTTGTTCCAAAAGCAATATTGGTTATACAAAACAAAAATATTTTTAAAAGGATGATTTCCTTTGCCTTTGTATCTTTTCAGCTTTCTTGGCGCTGAGGGAGGGGGATGGGGATTTTTCAATTCGGAAATATTTTTATATTTATAATGTAAGAACATCCTATTTATACATTTTATAATTCTACAAAATGCTAAGAAAACAATTTAAAATAAAAGATTTGAGTGGGGTTATAAATGTTGCACAAAATCCCTGTAAATTCAAATTTAATTATTTTTTCTAAATCCTTCAATACTTCTAAAATCATTGAAAAATTTATTAAATGATTATGTAAATCTTTTAATATAGTTTAAACAATTTATGTAAATGTTTTAGGATGTAAATTTTCATGAATTCATAATGTGGTAGGCAAAGGGGCGTGGCGATACAGGCGGTTAATCAATTTACATACTTTGTCTCCGAAGAAGAAATATGTCCGATTCTATTTTTACTTTCTTCTATCTTTACAAGAAAAAAAAACTGTTGGATTAGGGAAAATGTTTTACGTTGTTAAGGCAGATTTAAACGTTTTAGGAGTCAAACTACCCGAAAATTATGCTTTTACAAAATGTCTGTTTGTGAATCTGTGAGTCTGTTTGTATGTGACAAAAATTTTGTGGGCGCTCTATCTCAAGAACTAATGCGCGGAATTTCACAAAACTTTATATTCTGTTAGACCTCAATATAAACTAGGTCTGATTAGTTTTTGGTGTATCAACAAGCGGCGCTACTATGCTGCATTATTTACAATTTCAGCAATTGCCATATCTCAAGAAATAGACCATGGGTTTTCATAAAACTTTAGATTTAGGTAGTACTTTTTATAACATGGTTCTGATTTCGTTTTGGTGCAAATCTCTCAACACATGGCGCTGGCCATGATGCATTATTCGTGATTATTACAATAGCTCTATCTCAAGAACTAATGCACTGAATTCAACAAAACTTTAGATTATGTGAGACCTTAATATAAGCTAGACCTGATTAGTTTTTTGTGTACATCGCTAAATAAGTGGCGCTGTTATTAATGTTACAGTTTTTTTTTATTGATTACTGTCTTTCTTTAAAATTTTAATTATTCAAAATTCAAAACCCCTCTTTCCTTTTTTTTATATACGCGCAGGCCCTTAATACTTTTGTTATTTCTTTTTCCTTTCCCACGCTTTCACAAGCGTTTGTGAATGTTAAAAAGAAAAACACACCCCCTCCCCTTAAAACTCGCATAAAATCCCTGCTCGGCAGAGAAATGCGATAATTGCTAAAAGCCCTTTTGTTAAGATTAAAGATGTGTGTGGTTCCCATGCTATGAGATTTCGGACAATAAATAGCGTACCTTATATAATTGGCCACACACAGAGTTTTTTAAGCCCTGAGAAATTGCCAAAAGTACACCCTTTTTTATGACCCATAAAAAATTGTATAGTGTCATTTTAGAGAGAGAGCAAGATACATTTTCGCCCATAAAAATATCCCCAAGTCTGTTACTTCCATTATGTGCAATACTTGGAATCCCAGCTGTAGATTTCATGGGAACGGGAATTGGAAAAACACCTGCTTGAGCAGGACCTCGTGTAAGTCACGTGATTGAGAGATAGAAACATTTCCTTATTTGGACATTGGATATGGAACTTACGCGCTGACCAACGAGAAGTCACCCTTTTGGTTGGGGAAAAGGGGGATGCGTCCGTGTTCTCAGAAAAAATACCCCCGTATGTTAGAGGCTTGCGCGCAATTGGTTTTTAAAAAAAAGTCAGTCCTGGTGATAGCAGTCGAACGGAGAGCATCTGGTTGAAGATAGGTGAAAGTTCTGTCCCCCCCTCCCCTGTTTATTCTGGGAGAGGGGAGGCCTAAATAATTCATTGAGATTCGGGGATTCTGAAAAAAAAATGCTAAGAGTTGGTTAAAAAAGTGTGGTCTGCCGCAGATAGCTGAGAGAGTTTGCTGAAGAAGAATGGTTTGCTCAAACTATATTTTCTAGAGAAAAAAGGGTCGAAGCCCCTCGACTTAGAATTGCAGCACCCTACATGTTGCGGCTGAGTATGCTAGATTCCCAATTGACTTCCTAAACTCCTGCAGTCCTGAGGGTTGTTTAGATACCCGTTTAACAGAGACTTATCCCGAGCGCAGCATAGTAGATTGTCCTTGGCGGCTAATGGCTGTTAGTTTGCGTCGATGCTTATCCAAGATTATTTTTTGTTTCAAGTGCACTTCCGGGTAAGATGTCGAAGCCCAAAGGCGTGAAATCTCAACTCCAGTGTGTTGAAATACTCATGTTTTGAGTTGCTGAGGGATGCTAATCGAATGTGTCGCAGACATGAAACTATAGTAGCCCTGTTTACGTTCTCAAATGAAAGGAAGTCAGCGTAAAAACCCTATCTGAATAGGACTCCAAGTCTGATTTATGTAAAGGTCTCGTCATGAACGGGTGAAATGTATTCTAATGCAGGGAAGATTTGGTGTAAAGTTAATCTTGACAATGAGAGTGTCTCTAAAAGGGAGATAGATATCATTATAAGCTGTGGGTAAGAAATTCATATTGTATTTGCTCTAAAACTACTTTTTATCCTATTAAATATTCTTGTTGTGAGTTGATATTTCCCAGTGTTTGCAACAAATTCATGTTAGTGAATTCTGATGGTTTTTTTTTTTATGTTGAATTAAATAAAAAAGAATGTATTTGTTAATAGAATTTCAAGATTGATGATTTTGCTTTAATATATCCTTTATTTTAATTATAAAAAAAGGGAGTTTAATCTATTTTAATGCAAAGTAAGCATTCAGTTTTAAATTAAAAGTGTTAATAAAAAAAAAAAAAAAAAAAAAAAAAAAAGGAAAAAAAAATGTATATTAAAAAAGGATATACTCAAGCATAGTACTTTAGTTTTTTTTTTTTTTTTTTTTTTTTATCCCACCTTGATATTAATTTAAGTGAATTTTAATTTCAATAGTGTCAAAATAACTATACTAAAATATGTAATATCTTGAAATTAAAGTAGTTTCTCTGAATGTTTAAAAGTAAAATAATTTCAACCCTTACCTTTTTATTCAGAATTTAAAGTAACTTATCAGAATGGAAGTCATATACGCATTGATTAATTAACATACTTTTATCTTAAAGTTGAGTAAAGATATTTAACTAAGTAGTGGAAATTCTTAAAGCAAAACTTTTGAGGAGTTCACATGATTTAAAACAAATTAATTTATCTTATGAATGAAAAAAGGGAGAAATTAAGATAGATGTACTACCACTATATCTTTTCTGGCCACAATATCATTGTTGTATTATGGGATGCTTGTGTTTATATTGTTGAAATCTTATTGCTTATAAAAAAAAATTTTCTTTCTTTGCTCCCCACAAATAGATGGGAGATTCCAGTGTCCTTCTTCTATCTTTTGAAATTTTAATAAAGATCTTGAGCTTTTAAGTTATCTATTCGAGTTTGATATCCCATAAAACAACATTGGTAAAAATTGGGTTCACTGCTACAGATCCATATATGCTACGTCTGAGATCTAGACAGATTGAGAATTTTGTTGTGTTATCATTATTATTTACTAGCAATCATTAATATTTATAGAAACATAATGAAAGTATATATATTTTTTAATTCATTTTGATTTATCTTGGTAATCTTTCTTATTTCTGTAATTTCTTAACTTAACTTGTGTAATCTCATAGTAATGACCCTTATGAAATCTCCTCTTGTGTGGGTTATCTTAAATTACAACAAGATTCATATAGAAGGTAATCTAGTCCTGATCTCAGTTAATTCATTGGTAAAGTAGATGAAATACTTGAACTAATTGAAAAGTAAGGTGTAGAAATGATTGTTAATATAGCAATACTTATATGAAAAAACAATTTTACTGAATGGAATTTTTTAATTGATTAAATTATAATCTGTAGCAGTATAAAAAAAAGGGCCCAATATTAACATGCATGAGATAAAAGAAAGTTTCGGGATTGCCACATCTGTCTACTTTTTCTTATGAGCTTTTGACATTAAAGAAAAAAAAAATGTGATCACGATAAAGCGTTTCATGCTGCTACCTTAATTTTCATCTATATTAGAAATATTTTAATCCAATTATTTAATTTAACCCTTTAAACTCTGGTTGGTTAATTTCTTCAAAATTCTAAATGTCACATTGGCACCAGTATTTTGCAAGAAAAAAAAATCGGTTTACCATACACACGAAAAAAAAAAAAAATGCATTAAACATTTTTCAAGTAAATTTGATCGAATATTCCGGTTCCGTTGTGAATTTCGGAAATAAAATTTAGTGGTAGAAAATTGAGACATCAGAGCTCAAAGAGTTAAAGTGGTTTGCAAAGAGGTTTGTGGTAGATTGTCTGGCTACTCTTTTATAAGGGTACTCTACTAATGAGTGAGTTTTGCGATTTTGCATGCGATAGGTAGTGTCTAAGATTTGAGCGTGAACGACACTTATTCTATAATTTCATTAAGTTTCACAAAGTGCGTTGTGTGTATGGTTGTAACAGTTATACAATGACATATTAATCCGTTCTGCCTCGACAGCTCAGATTTGAAAAATATTTATTCAAATGTTAGAATACATCATTTTATTAAAGATGTAAAAAATAAGATAAACAATTTAGAACATTAAAAAATTATATTATCTAAAAGTAATTTTTTTTTTCATCTGCTATTAAATAGAAAATTACACACTTCTCATAAATATTATCAAATTTATAATACAAAATTGTACAACATAAGCACTTAAAAACTATTTTTGGCCGTCTCCATTCTTTTTTTAGGTGCGTTCGTAATTATACAAATACGTAGAACATTATAGTCATCATCTGGTTCGTCCGTGTGTCTGTTTGTCCATTAACCTGCCTGTAACATCGCTAAAACTACCAATCGAATGGTTTGAAATTTATTATGTATAATCGTTGCAGAATTTTCTCGAGTCATTTCAAATTTTATGAACTTCGAATCAAAACTGAAAAAGATATTCATAAAAGTTTTCTCCATTTAATTAAATCCTATCATAAATAATTAGTTCAATGATATCTCGTGCTAGTAATTATTTTTGTTAGCCATACTGATTGCGTCCTATTTAAGATGGAGTCCTATTACTTCCGTATTGCTGAATTGTAATCGTAATAAACAGGGTTAGCAAGATTTTGACACACAACAATTTTTGACGGTTTTAACCATGGTTTAAACGGTCATGTCATAAACCTCCTTGTCAAAAATGTTGAAAACTGTCAAAAACCTATATTTATATGTAAATAAAAACATTTATTTACATATATATAAATATTTTTACAAATAAAACCAAAGTAACTCGGATATTACCATAACATAACTGCCTATATTTAATAAGTAAAATTTATTTGCTTTTAATAAAGAAAATGTTTCTAAATATGTTGTAGAAAAAATAAATTTAAATTTTTGAAGAAAGATTATTTTGAAGAGTAAACAACTTACACTTTGGAAAACTTATCTTTTGTAATATTATTTATTAAATTTTAATATGTTGTTCAAAATATGCAGAGATATTATATTATTAAGAAATTTATTTATAACTTAACTTAGTGTCTAAAATAATATTAGAGATTAGACATTTTTAAGGATAAACATTAACATTTTCTGAACAATAGATGCTTTTGAAGAAAATTCCTTTAATCAGGTTGAGTATTCATTAATCATTCCCAATCTGAGAACTTCTATTTTTTAACTCCTCTAAAATAAACTCGAGAGGGGGGGGGGGGTAAGTAAATTGCTTTTAGTGTTGTTGTTTTTTAAGGTGGGGGAATAGGAAATGCCCCAAGGTGTTGCTTTCATATTCCTGGATGGATCCTGTAACATGGTGGCTATAAGCAAATGCAAATTTTTCAAGTCTGGTCCAGCTTCTGATTTGGTAAGAATTAGCCGTATAACCTTTATCATGTCCTGCCAGTTCTGTTTCAATAGATCGAATATTTTCCAATTTAGGACTAATTCATTCAAAACTACGTAATCGATTAGGGACAGAAAAATGTTCAAACTTGGTATGCGCTACCATACGCTACGTGGTGCAAATGAATTGGATTATTGAACTAAATTTCTACTTTGATAATTTTCATTTGGGTTGATTTCGATAATGTAATCAAATTAATTGGAAATACTTAATGAATGTTTTATTTTTAAAAAATTTGCATTTAATTAGATTTAAAAAAAAAACTACATAATATTTTGTGTTTTAGACGTATTTCATAGATCAGTGTAATATTTTTTCTGTTTTGATTTTTACAATTGTTAGTAAGTTTTTCAGAAAAATCAATAATTCTGAATTTTAAATCATCAATCATTTTTTGAATTTATAATTAACATAAAGATAATAAAAAATAACCCCTTTCTATAAATATCTGAGTATCTATTTACAATATTCAAGCTAATTATTTACCATGCTGAAAAATTAACTTATGCAAATACTGTGAATTTTTTTTTCCTTCACTGAATGCTATAAAATTTTGTTAAATATCTTAAGTATTCAGCTGTTGAATAATTACTTCTTGTCTTACCTTGCTTTCAGATTAAACGTTATTTGTATTCTTAATAAAATTAGTGTGTGTGTGTGTGTTTTGAAGGGGAGGGGATTAGAGATAAAAATGGTTTATAATGATGTATAATAATCATACATATAATAATAATATGCATTATATTTAAATTCAAATTAACCTACTGGATATTATATATATAATGTGTATAGCGTTAAAAAAATTATTAAACATGCATGTCAAGATCCACACTTTTGAAAATCCTGCATTTATAACACTTATAAATATTAGCTATGTCAAAATGCATGTTAAATAAGTAGATTTTTTTAAATATTAAAATAATAATAATAAATAAAGAATATATTTAAACATAATTTTTGTGCAAATATTTCTGCATGTCCATTCTGAGATAAATTTCCGAGATTTGAAATCTGTCATTTTACCTTACTTTTTATTAATTAAAAATATTTAAAGACCTGCTAATTACCCATAATATAATTAAATTTCAACATAATGTATGACAACTGTTGCTAGTTTTAAAATTTAACAATAAACTCTAAACTCCTAAACAAACTCTTGTGCAACACAGCAGATTATGATTCTATAGGGGTTTTTGACAGGTTTTTGACGTTTTAATCCGGTTTAAACTTTTGCCATGTCAAAAAACCCTTTTCGACATCAAAATCCCAACCCTGGTAATAAATTTTGTATTCATGCATTTTTGCATAAGAGTGCGACAGTTATTGCACCAAGAATATTTACAAAATTAGTTATAATTTGAAAGCACCTTGTTTGACGTACAGTTTCCGACTAGTTAATTTTTCAAATTTTACGAAATTCAATTTAGTGGTAACGATATACAACTTTTCAAATGATAAATAAAACTTTGGCGTGAAAAAGTAACTTTGTATCACAGTCTGTTGAGAATTCTATTAACAATTAATATTAATTGTTGCGTTGAGAAATAACGGCAATGAATAAAATCATCTTTTAAAGTCCACTTCCACTGTATCAATAAAACTGACTTTTGGTTGTGTTGCAGACATGTAACATGGTAATACAAAAGGTCTAGGTAAGCAGTAAAGTTGTGTAGTCGAGATTATTTTATATTTAAACGATGTGGTGCATTTTGGATAACATAAACAAAACACTCGAACAGAATTGAAGTTCATTTTTTTATTTTATGCCAAATTTATTTGTTAATTTACTTTAATAGATGACATTTAACTACATACCAGCACTGTAAAAAAAAGAAAAGAAAAAAAAAAAAAAAAAAAAAAAAAAAACGGGTTATTTTTGGAAATTTTACTGGTAATCTGGACGCCAGTACAATTTACTCTTTTTTAACGGAAGAATTTTCCCAAATTGCAGAAAATTTTCCGCTTTTTTCAGTTTTCCTGGAATTTACGGAAAAATTTCCTTTAAAAACAGTAAATTTTACTGGCGTCCTGATTATTAGTACAATTTCCGTAAAGTGGTCCGTTTTTTCTTACAGTGAGTATCAAATTAATGCGATACATCAAGCGTTTCTTTAAAATTCATCCAACCTTTTTTTTTTTTTTTTTTTTTTTTTTTTTTTTTTTTTAATATCCGCAAGTATAAGCATAGTTAGTTAATCAATCTAAATGTACGAAAATAACATTACGCATTTTTAAATTATTACAATAAGAAGGTGTTAATAATATTATAATCAACATTTTCGAAAATTCAAAATTAAACTCTTTTATGTTGCGGTATTTTTCGAATAACAGAAACCCATCGCCTCTCCAAAATCGAGATTAAGCGGATTATTCTTTTATTCGCAAAACAAAACTTAATCGACGACTTTTACAATCACATGCAGGAGTTTGAAATTATAGTGTGATACATGAACTGTTTACGTTATTGATATACAGGAAAATATAAGGCAAAGTTTTGAATAAAAAATGGGGTTTTAAAAGTTTTGTATTTTATGATTACAAATTAATTACATCCAATAGTGCTCTTTAAAAAAAAAAAAAAAAAAAAAAAAAAAAAAAAAAAAAAAAAAAAAAACTCTAAATTCAAATTATTATTATTCATAAGCATAATATTGTCCTTGTATTTTTGTTCTCTGCTTCGAAACACAAGCCGAAAAGAAAATGAATCATTTGTGAAATGTTCTGTACAGAGGAATTAAAAAACCTTGAAAGTAGCACCACCATCTAAATCTACACTAGAAATCATTAGAAAAATAGAAAATCTCTTCAAAAAAAAAAAAAAAAAAAAAAAGAAAAAAAAAAAAACCTTTTATATCCATTTATATGCAGACTAAATAACTGAAATTAATGTATATTATTAAAATTATAAATTGAATATAATAGACGGCCAAATATATATACATATATATATATATACACTATATTGCCATTGATTATTGGACACTTGCGATTTTAGACATTTTACTAAATATCTAGAAAAATACATGAGGAATCATCTCAAAACTCTTAGTGTATGAATATAATAGTATACGCCATACATCGCCGTGAATATTTTTTACCGAAACTCCATAGGGGACCGTCAACAAATTAAAAAAGAATGAATATCTTTTGAATAACACTGTCAAAACTAATGTAGCAAAAGCGCTCAAACTCTAGATTATGATTGAATGCCTTATTGCAATACGCCTTGTTCATTTTTATGCAAATAGCATGCATACTCGCAGAGTAATTAAGGTTTTTATAAAAATGGTCCCAAATTTTTCCAAGTTTTTTCCTTATAATTTTCAGAGTTCTTAATATAAAATAATATTTTTTTCAGAAAATATGACAAACAACATTGCACACAGTACCTTGTAAACAGAATTAAAAAATAATGAAAATTTTGTAAAAAATGAGTAGGTTTACTAAATAATTTTTTACTGCGCATGCGTCAACGATATCAAAATTTCATTTGCATATTATGTTAGCTAAATGTATAGAGCAACTTTTGTGAAAGTCACAAAATCATAACTGGAAAATTCTGAAAATAATCGTCAATTGAATTAGTTGAAAATCCGTTATTCTCAAAATGAAGCAAAAACAAGAGGGGTTGTATCCATATATTCATTGATTAGTGTCAATATAGAATACACAATACGGGATGTACTACTACATTTGGATAAAATCCCTCATTTTTTTGCTTCATTTTGGAAACAACGGATTTTGTCCTTTTTCTATAGACGATTACTTTCAGAATTTTCAAGCTATGATTTTGAGACTTTTACAAAAGTTGCTCTATACATGTAGCTAACACAATATGCAAATGAAATTTTGATATCTTTGACGCATGCGCAGTAAAAAATTATTTAGTAAACCTACTCATTTTTCATACAATTTTTATTATTTTTTAATTCTGATTACAGGGCAATGTTGTTTGTCCTATTTTCTGAAAAAAATATCATTTTATATTAAGAACTCTGAAAATTATAAGGAAAAAACTTGGAAAAATTTGGGACCATTTTTATAAAAACCTTAATTACTCTGCGAGTATGCATGCTATTTGCATAAAAATGAACACAGTGTATTGAAATAAGGCATTCAATCATTATCTAGAGTTTGAGCACTTTTGCTACATTAGTTTTGACAGGGTTATTCAAAAGATATTCATTCTTTTTTAATTTGTTGACGGTTCCCTATGGAGTTTCGGTAAAAAATCTTCACTGCGATGTATGGCGTATACAATTATATTTATACACTAAGAGTTTCGAGATGATTCCTCATGTATTTTTCTAGATATTTAGTAAAATGTCTAAAATCGCAAGTGTCCAATAATCAATGACAATATAGTGTATATATATATATATGTTTTTTTACGTGTTACTGTTTTAGCTTGTATAGAAAACTATTGCTTCCTGCTTTTATAATTTATTAACAATTTTATAGCGCTGTCCTCTACATTAATGGTGATAACCAGATAAGTTTCTTCTTCTTTTTTTTTTTTCTCTCAATATTTTGTTTTTTTACTTTTTATCCAAATTATATATGAATGTAATGTTTATCATTTCCACGTGCATAAATAGGGTTAGTTTGTACTCTTGTTACTGACACTATTTGCTGCACGCTATTGTTTCAATATATATATATATTCATTTTTTCAACTATTTATTTCTATGTTCCTTGTTTAATAATTTGGTTTTTGTGTGCTGGTAGCCCCAATTACGTGTTATTTTGCTATTTCATGGCTAATACGTGGATGAAACCGCACACTTCATTTGTAGTTCCAGAGCATTTGGGGCCTGATGATTCTGCTCTGTGGACTACAAATTTCCTTTGCATTCATTTTATTTTATTTATTTATTCAGATATACTCGTTTCACTATTTTATTTATTTATTTATTTATTTATTTTTTTATTATAATTCAATTCTATTCAAATTCTTCGTTTTGGTTTATTGTTTTATTGATAAAATCTATTGGTGAATCTTGTCTACTTTTAATTGTATTATATATATATATATATATATATATATATATATATATATATATATATATATATATATATATATATATATAATAAAATAAAATAAAAATAAATAAATAAATAAAATTGTAATTCTACAAATGTAAACTTACAAAAAATTGCATTCTTACTAAAGTTTATGTATGCATAGTACAAAAGAAAGATGTAAATCTACAAAACTAGTTTTTGTAAAGCTACATAAATCTGCAGCTTTACAAAACTGCATGTGTGTCAGACATTTACCCTGAGCCTACTAAATATAATACAATAATCCTACAAAAATTTTATCTGTAACCCGGGTTGCAGTTACATGAAAAGTAATCATCTACGAATCTACGCATCCTAGTTTCCTAATAAATTCTTAATAACCTTACGGATTTTTGGATTTACAGTAAAAACGTACATCTGTTACATGAATTTTTATTGTTGTCGTTACATGAAATGCTCTAGGAATACCAGTTTCCTAGAAAAATCTAAATAAACTCTTCATTTTTTTTTTTTTTTTTTTTTTTTTTTTTTTTACAATGTATTAAAAAAAATAAAAATAAACTGGAAACTATACGTTAAAAAATATTTTCTAAAATGCTGGCAAAATTAGGTAAGATTACTACAGTTTAATTTTATTTTTAACAAAATTAACACGTTGAGATCCGCGATGTCTGACACAGAACTTTTCGTTTAGACCGCGTCAGTTCCCGGTGACTAACAGTGCAAAATATGATATAAAACTAAAAATAAATTATATCGTTTTAAGTAATAATTAAAAAATATAATCCTGTAATAAGTAAAAGTTAAGTAAACTTTAAATAAATGTTCAGTAATTACTTAAAACAATATACTTTTTTTAGCTTTATATGATATTTTTGACTGTCAGTCATCGGGGACTGATGCGGACCAAACAGTAAGACAACGATGACTGACATAGCTCTGAATGTGATAATTATATAGTATAATACTCTATTATTTTCTTTTACAAGTAATTCAAAATTTATTGTTTTGCAATACAACGTCATTTTTATTCCTTTTGAAAATGATTAACTGGCATTGCTTTATATATTCCAACAGTGTTTTCCCAAGAAAGGACAAGAGTTTTGTAAAAGCTTAACTTTCCTTTCAGCTTATGTTTTAAAACAAAGAAAAAACGTATCAATAATGCTGTATTACGAATTAATAATGAATGATTTACCTACAAAAAATATTAGATACAATTAAATATGGAACAATAAAATAAAATTTTAGTACTCTACTATGTGTATTACAGTTTTAACCAACGATTTTATATTAAAATTAAAGTGAAGAAATTCAAAAATTCATTTATTGTAATATTACTTTATATTTTAAACTTTAACTCATTTTTTTTGTCTCAATTATAATATCAGTTTTAGGTATAAACCAAAAAATACGAAATCGTCAGATGCATAAAAAATGTATAAACGAAAAAGTTACATTTATGAAAAGTCGAAATAAATCCCATCCCTGTTTAATATGATGCGATATATTTCAAATAACGGGAAATTTCTTTTTACTTGAATTAATTAGATTGATATTTTATATACATATTTTTTAATGAACAATTCGAAATTTACCATATAGATAAGACTTGCATACATCGTATATACATGAATCCAGAAATTAATATGATATATAAAATATTATCATTATTGGAATTGCAGTGGCTATAACCTTAATCATTTTTCTTTTTTGAGCTTTAGTAATCAGATTATCCTCAGTTTCAACAAGAAATCTGAAAACATGGAAATTTTTTCAGTATATTCTTTCTGATTCTGGTAACTTTTAAAAATATCTAGGATGAGAAAAAATCTTTTAATAAACAACAACATAAACAATAGCGTCATCCTACAGAACAACAATAAAACATATTTTCGAAAAGCCTAAATGAATATAATACAATAATTGTAAAACATTTTTCTTCATTTAAGAGTGTATTCCAATCCAAACTGCTTATTTTCTGATTTATTTTAAAATTAATTTTTGCTCTCAAACGCATCAAACTGGCAAAGACTCTTATTTAGAAACTATACAATGTGTCATGCTTGTTGATTTGTTGCTAAATGCAAAAAATATTGCGAAAAAATGCTATCGAAAACGGCGTTTTGAACCGAAATTTCCGAAGCGGGAGATCTGCGAACGAAGAAAAGGGTCGTACTGAAAAAAATATTGTTTATAAATCAAATGCTATTGAGTGAAAAAATAAATCACACGGCATCTTATACTTCTCTTCAAAACTCCTCTCATCAAGTTCCCAGTCTTTACCTTTAGGCCAATGCCAGACGACCGATTTTTTCGACGCTTTGGCTTTCGAGTGAAAAATAAACATCTGCGCTGCCTCATTCACACGGACGTGACCTTTCCGTCAAAATGAGCAGACGATATTGTCTCTAGATATAATAAAAATCTTTTGATTCGATGTTTTTAATTTAAATTAGATGGATCTTTTGAAGGAAATAAAATATTCTGTAATTTTATCAATTATTGAAGAAAATTGAAAAATATACATACACAGACGGTACTGGAGTCATCCTGTGAGAAGTGATAGATTATTTACTGGATCCAAAATTAAATTACAGGAAATAATTTTTAATACATCTGATGTTAAATGAAAAATCCACTATATTTTAAGAAATACAGATGACAGCGAATATTATTAAATGATTATAATTGTTGTTCAACTTTCATTTAGATAATATTTCTTATTTCCTATTATTATTAAATAAATTTAAAAAAAAAACTAAATTGATTGAAAAAATGTTGCTACAGTACATGGTAGCAAAACAAGCATCTTAGTTCTATAAATGTAATATAGGACCGACAAATTTTCAAAGTGGGAAATTTTCGTTACATTAATCAAGAAGCATATGCTATCGTCTCATGAGCAAAAGGTAGATTTTTTTTTCCTTCTTTTAGGGCTGTACATCCATATAAAAGTTTGTCACTTTTTTTTGGTAATTTTGGACACCCTCCCCTCTTACGATATTATATGCTATCATTCCTCGAACACCCTCTCCCTCAGTAATGGTATCTTCAATAATGTGTAAAAATTCCTTTGATTTTTTGGGGTTTTTTTCTTTTGTTTGGAATGATGGTTACATTTATTTTTCGAATAATTTATTGATTTAGATGTAGAGAAATCTATAAAATGTCACTTTATATCTGGAATAACTTTATATCAAACAACACTTAAAAGAAATAGTTAATATTTAAAAGTGTTTTGAAAGAGCTTTAAAGCTTTTTGTTACATACCTTCAACAGTAATAGTGTCTTTTTAGAAATGTTCTCGGACAAGGCGGGGCAGGCAGAACTTCGAAAGGCGGACATAACAAAACAGACGGACAAGTTTTTCTTTTATTTACTAAACACAAGTATCGTTTAAAACATAACATCGTGTACAGTTTGCCGAACAACGAATCAATATACACATACACATATGACAGCATAATAGTAATGTTAAACGTTGGGGTATTCCATATTTTGCAATTATATAAATTTATAATCATTTAATTATTTTAATAACATTGCATCTGCATAAAAATAGATAACAGTTAAAAAAAGATAAAATACTATTTTGATGTGAAGACCAAGTTACAAATAAAAAAAGAATTATTTTTTCTTATTGGGTCAAAAATGATAACAATATCAAAAGACAAACCTAAACCTGTTAGCCCTGTTTCTGTTGTTCTGTTCTGTTAGCCCTGCTTCTGTGCTAGATTAAAACGCATTTTAATCTAGCGAAAAATGTTTCCAATTTTTTATTATTTTTCATTTTTAAAATACATTTAAAAATTTAATAAATATAATTGTTATTAATATAATGTAAAATTCATCAAGGCTGATAAACATACAATATTGAAAACTAAAAAGAAATTTCTTTCCATGGTATTTACAAAAAAAAAAAAAAAAAAAAAAAAAAAAAAAAGTTAAAAAATTATATATTGACAATTTTGAAAAATGAAATATTTCCAAATTTGTCGCCATATGTAAATAGCCTTTTAATAGTTTACTAGATTATATTAACTTAGCTGCCATTCAAAATTTGGCAAAAAAAAAAAAAAAATATATATATATATATATATATATATATATATATAATAATAATCTATATATATATTACGCTATCGCATGAGACACAAAAATCATGATTATTTGTTAATTGGAGATTAAAACCCAAGCGAATAAAACTAGGAATGACACCACGTTGTTTACAAGTACATAAAAAATGTAAATGATTAAAAAATTTCCCACGCTTTAATCTAAGATTGTGAAAACGAATGAGATGCGACATTATAAAATAAGTTAGAATAAACAAATAGGCCCGTTGAAACCAAAGATAATCGCTAAAACCTTGTGCGGAAAATTACAATCATTAAAATCAACGTTTAATACACAATAAATAAAAACATGCTATAGACGTATACGTTTCACGAGCACCAGGGCCCTCTTCCTCAGTGTACAAAAGGTAAAAATGTTTAAAATCAGAAAACCCCCCAACTGACAGCAAGTCAGAAACCCAAATGACTGCATAGTACCAAAATACAGTAGAACCCCGCAAATTTGGACCCCGTAAATTCGGATCTCCGGATAATCCGGATCGATTTTTTTCAGCTTTTTTTCAAGTTTGAGAAGCGATTGGCTAATTTCCATAACATTAACTTGTTTCATCATCATATTCTGAATTTAAAAAAAAAAGTTTTCTGAAATCTTTTCGGAAGAATTAAACGAAGAAAACATTTTTGCTGTCTGTAAATATTCAATACGTTTAACATAATGGTGATTTTCTGTATGTTTTATTTTATTTCATTTTTTTTTCTAATTCTCCGGATAATCCGGATTTTCGATAATCCGGATTGGGTCTGGTCCCAATTAATCCGAATTATCGGGGTTTTACTGTACCAACAAGCCTCGGTAACCAATAGGATCAAACCAGAAATGAGGTGCACAATCTTCAATTCATCTGAGCATAATCTTCGGTTCAAATCTAAAAATGCTTTAGTTTGACTACGATCTAATCCTGAAAGTTTATTTTGACAAGATTCAGTACCCGATCCAAGCAAAATTTCTATGAAGGTAGCAAGACAATTTTTATAAAAATGTCGATTTTTTATCCATCATTTTCGTACAATTAAAATCCTTTTGAAAAACTATTATATATATGATTTCATCTTTTACGCTTTTTTCCTGTAATTTATTTTGAGCAGAAAATTTTGACTTGTTTAATCTTAGGTTTTCGGTGATTAAAGAGAAATTTATATGTTAAAAAAAGTAAAGAAAAAAAAAAGTATAAAATTTGCAGGTATGGTATGCATACTTATGTAATAATGATAATAATAATAATAACAGTATTTTTCAAAATAAATGCTCACAGTAGATAGAACCGGTACTAGATAGGAACACGGAGACTCTGTTTTAGTGCCCGTTTTCCCACAACGAATTTTTAAAACGAGATTTAAATTGTAATGATTTTAATTTCCAATATCGATCCAGGCGAAATTTGCGGTCTTTGTAAGGCCTTCATACAAATCCACTTAAAAAAAACAAGTTCCTTCTCAAAGTACGTAAAACTGGTACTTTCACAAAATTGTGTTCCATGAAAACATACTAATCATTAAATATTCTAATGTTGTTAGATTTAAAAATTTGTAATTTGAAAAGCAAACAAATTCCTCAGAAAGAAAAAAAAATTAGAAGAACAATTTAAAGAAATTATTATTAAAAAAATGCTTGTTTCGAATTAATATAAATAGATTTCATATCGTTACAAAGTGTTACTTTTTACAAACATAAAATAAATCCCCCCAAAATATAATAAATTTCACAAAAATACTTTTTATTTTTCTCAAAATGCTTCCCTTATCCCCAAAACCTGCATCGATTCTTGACTACGCTATCACAACAAAAGCTCGTGAATCTCGGAAAGAAAATAAAAAATCAGCGTTAAAAACCACTCTCGTCTGAACAAGATCTAATAAACAGAAGCCACCAGACGCAAGCAGCTGGCCAACGGCTTGGGGGAAACGCGTGGCTTCGGCTAATGACAGACGACCGATTTTTTCGACGCTTTGGCTTTCGAACGAAAAATAAACATCTGCGCTGCCTCATTCACACGGACGTGACCTTTCCGTCAAAATAAGCAGACGATATTGTCTCTAGGCATAATAGAAATCTTTTGATTCGATGTATATTAGATGGATATTTTGAAGGAAATAAAATATTCTGTAATTTTTATGAATTATTCAAGAAAATTGAAAAAATATATATACACAGACGGTACTGGATGCATCCTGTGAGAAGTGATAGATTATTTACCGGATCCAAAATTAAATTATAGGAAATACTCTTTAATACATCTGATGTTAAATGAAAAATACAGATGACTGCGAATATTATTAAATGATTATAATTGTTGTTCAACTTTCATTTAGATAATATTTCTTATTATTATTAAATAAATTAAAAAAAAAAACTAAATTGATTTAAAAAATGTTGCTACAGTACATGGTAGCAAAACAAGCATCTTAGTTCTATAAATGAAATGTAGGACCGAAAAATTTTCAAAGTGTGAAATTTTCGTTACATTAATCAAGAAACATATGCTATCGTCTTATGAGCAAAAGGTAGATTCTTTTTCTCCTTTTAGGGCTGTACATCCATATAAAAGTTAGTCACTTTTTTTTTTGGTAATTTTGGATCCTCTCCCCTCTTACGATATTATATACTATCATTCCCCGAACACCCTCTCCCTCAGTCAGGCACGTAGCCAGGGAGGGGGCTAAGGGGGCTGAAGCCCCTCCCGAAAGTTTGAAAAGATTTTACAAAATTACCTCCATAGTAATAAAATATGTTTTTCTAATCTTCCATTACATCAAAATCAATTGTATTTTTAACTTTAAAAATATCCTTTTATTCAATTACAGTTATAGTAATGCTTCATTATATCGGTCATTTGGATATATTGTTTTTTAATAGATATTTACCACAAAAAATATATATTATTTTTAAAACGCAATTTTAACTATCTTTAACTTAAACTATCTTTATGCTTTTATCTTTTCCTTGTCTATCTATTTTTTATTTACCTATAGTAGACTTGTTCTACAGTTATACAGGCTTACATCATGATGTGCTCAACAGTTACTCAAAGTCAGGTCGTGGACTTGCTTCGCAACTGGGAAGCCCCTGAAAATGCCTCCTCATGTTCATGCGCAGTAAAATTCGATCTAGTGTAATTCCGTATCATAAATTTGACTAAGAAAAATTAGTGTAATACATATATGGCATATTAACTTTAGGAGACAGATATAAAACCTTTACTTGCATGTTATGATCTTCCTTAATTTTCTTTATCTTCATGCATATAAACGAAACTTAGGGAGGTCAATGTTAAAATATTTTGTACAGAAGGGAGTCAAAAACTTTAATAGCCGCTTATAATGTAAAATCAAGTGAAAAAATATAATTTTAAAGAAAGTATCTTTGATAATGATGTTATAATTGTAAAACGCTTTTTATTAGAAAGGAATTATTAGAATGTATTTTTGAAAAATAATGTTGCAATGAAAAACAAAATGGTATCGAAAAACCTTCAAGAAACGCAACGGCGGCGGCGGCATCCCCCAGTCTCTTCACTGAACACCTTTCCTGCGGATTGTTTGCATGTGAATCTTTAATAGTAATAAAATGTGCGTAGCTGCTTTGTCTGGTTAATTTTCTTTGTATTTTGTAGAACTATCAACTTCAGGGATGGATACCTCTATGTAGGTCTTTTTTTTCTTAAAGTTAAAAAAACGAATTTTATCAAATACAATTTCTGGGTATAAAATAAACTTTTTGAGCCGCGAATTTAATGACAGAAAATACAGTATTTTGTCAAATGGCTAGATAAGAGGGAAGGAGAAATGTAAATGATTGTTAATGGAATCTTTTAAGTAACTAGAAAATATGATATGAAATGGAACAAAAATAATTTTTCAGACGTGTACTTTTCTTTTTTAATTGCAAAATCACAAAACAGCACCATGGGTGCACTAAATCTTGAACTAACTTACATAATACCAGACCCTGATTATCGCACGGACACTTGGAGCCCATGCCCTGGTCACGAAGATTCTGTGAGACACAACATTTTTCAGAATTTCATCTACATTTCCATTAAAAAGTTATAGTTTTGCAAAAATATGATATTTGGGATGTTAATACGATAAAATGACAAAAATATACTTCAATGTTGTTAAAAGCACTTTTCAATAAAAAAATAGAAATTTAAAATAGAATTATTTTTATTCCTGGAAAACTTAATTTTTTGAGTTGACACTTTTCGAATAAGTATATAATATGTAAAAAAGTTAGTAAATTAACCAATCTAAGGGGGCACGAAAAATTGAAAGTGCCCTGGATACAAAAACTTTTTACAATGGTGGCCATAATAAGACACCTACCTAATTTGGCATACAGTGAAAGGAAAGATTCAGAGCTTAAAAATGCTTCATCAAATACGACAAAAACATAAATTTATTCTGTTATCACACGTAATTGTTTTACAGAAATGATATTTTTAAAGGGTTTAATAAAAAATTAAAAATACAATGGGCAAAATTATAAGACACCCTAAAATTTTAATTAAAACTCCTGCTTTTTTTCGAAAATAATGTGCAATATGCAAATTTTGTAAACGCTGTTATGGCGTCAGCACTTAACTAACGCAGACAATAACCCACTTCACACATTTACAAATATGCCACGAGGTATAGAATTAAAGGAAAGTGAAATTCGCAAAATTTGGAGATTAAATGGGACTGGTGCTTCAGTTAATAATATTTCAAAAGTTATTAAATGCTCTAGATGTGCGATTTCAAATGTTAGGAAAAGAAGAATTAACGGATCGGTAATTAAAAGATCTGGACGTACTCCTTGCTTGCCATCGAGAGACAGACCCCTTGCGCTATCGCTCGCTACACTGAATAAGATGACACTACATGCATTAAAAATGCTTTAAAACTGAATTGTTCAAGGAGAACCAATCGAGTTGTGTTGCATAATGCTTCTTGTGTGAAATAAAAAAAAAATAAAGTAAAAAACACCGCTTCTAAGGCGGTAAAAAATGGATTATTTAAACTTCGTTAAACCAACTATGGCCTGGACTTCCAAATGGTACTTTGTGTTATTTACTGATGAGAAAAAGTTTAATCTGGGCCGTTTTCACTATTATTGGCATGGTTTACGAATGTCTCCTATGTACAAATGAGCCGCAAAATGGGTGGAGGCTCATTAATGGTTTGGGCTGTTTTTTCGGCTCAAGGGAAATCCGGTATCATTTTCGTGCAATCAAGAATAAATTCCGAAAAGTATAAGAATCTTCTTAAAGATCAACTAACCATATACGGCGTACTTCTTTATGGCGAAAACTACACTTTACAGCCCTATAATGTGTCGTTTCATACATCATACGTAACAAAAAATTGGCTTTCAGAAAGAAGTATCAGTGTTCTTCCGTGGCCTTCTCACTCCTCAGACTTAAATCCCATCGAAAACTTGTGGAGGATCTTAGCTCATGAGGTCTACCGAAATGGGAGGCAGTTTAACGAAGACCTAAAGAATGGTAAAAAATATGCTCGGGAAGAACTATCTTGCGATATTTTGTTAGAATTGATAGATTCGATGCCGAATCGCATATTTCATGTTATAAAAACAATGTCGGCTCCACCAAATATTAAATAACCATGAGTGAGGATTTTCTTTTAAACCATTAGTGTCTGCTAATTATGTTGACCATTGTATTTGGAAAAAAAGATAGTCTTATAATTTTGTCCATTATGTTTTTAAGTTTTTTCATTAAATTGTATGAAAATATCATTATTATAAAATAATTATGTATGGTGATAGGGTAAATTTATGTTTTTCTCATACTATTTGATGTAATGCATTTTTAAGCTTTACATAGTTTATTTAATTTTATGTGAAATTCGGTAGATGTCTTATAATTATATACACCACTGTAGTCGGGCCCTGCGTAAAACCAATTCTAATAATATCAACTTTTTCTGGCAGCAAGTCTTGTTTAGAAATTAAAATTTAGAATTGTTTGGATGTTAGCGTTCGAAACAATTTGACTTTGGTGGGAAATCGTCAAGTACTCGATATGAGTCTTCAGTATGACAAGCAATTTGATTTGATATTGCTATGTAACTAGAGATGACTTAAATGATGTCACGAAGAGAAGCATTTTTGGTTCCATTTTAATTTTTAAACTGCCATATAGTTTTCCAATAACTGTAGAACAGAAAAGAATGGAAGAAAGATCCCGAAATAGTATTTCCTTTTCTTACATATTCCAAAACGCATTCAATGTAAAACTAGATTTTTTTTTTGTGTGTGTGTGTTTTTTCACGAAAAAATAAATACAGAAAGGGCACAAAGAACCAGAAAGACTAGTTTCTGCATGTTTTAGACATTGGAAAAAAAGTTAAATGCGTTTCTTATGCAATTCTTATAACATATGCAATGTAATTAGATTATCACAAACCGTATGTTATTTTAGCAAACAAAATTTAGATTTCTTTAGAAATACAGCAAATCAATATTTCATTGTTGAGTTTTCAAAGAGCTTCAGGAAAAGAGGAAATCAGAGCAGCTCTTGGACCAATACTTGAAAAAATCATATTTTTTGCACAGAAAAATACGCCACTTTGAGATTACCAAATGATGATCCTCCAACATTAGAGAAATCGATATAAAAAAAAAAGACTGTTAGCTAAGAGTCTTTTAAATTTTGAACAAAGTCTGGAGAGAATAATTGAAATGCGGTATTATAAATATCCGCAGAAATGCTATTTACTTTACCCAAGACATTTAGAATAAAATCACACAAATGTTCTCGGATGCAGTTACCGAAGAATCAATTACCATAATAAATAATGTGATCTGATTTGTTATTACAAACAAAACGCGTAGTTAAATTGCTGATGAAACTCAAGCGCAGAATAGTTTGACCTTTGTGCTAGATATGTGGACTATTAAAAAATTCACAAAACCAGATAATTCAAAAAATTCTTTTAGATTTTATATCAATAAATGTCTTCTCTGCCAAAAATTCAAGAAAAGTAATATTACAATAATGTGATGAATTTCGCCTTGACATGTATAAATGCGTCACTAAGGCGTATGATGAAGCAGCTACTAAATCTGGCCATGTTAGCGGGGTCCATTCTGAAAATTTTCAGAGTATCCAAAAAATAGATGTGTCCACTTTGAAAGCCATCTGTTAAATCTTGCCTTGTCCAATAGCATGCTGAATCTCATAATCCAAAAGTATCATGGACTTGTTAAAGCAGTGACAAAAGTTTTTAAAAATCACCTAAAAGTAAATTTAGCGCTTCAAGAAGCAATTGAATAATATGCTTGCATAATATCCGCCATTAAACAAAAGAAAATGACTTATCCGCATTTGTGATAAAAAATTTATCAAGAGGCATGAAAACATATTAACTTTTGTTGAGCTACTGATATTTGCATTAACTCAGAAAATATTTTGAAAAACACATGGAAGATTTCTTGGGTAGCTGGAGCTTTTTTTGGCAGTCAGGAGAGATTTTATCATAAGCCTGTGTGTTTGTGAGGAGATTTTCTGTCTCTCAAAGTCATAGTGAGTTCTTCAAGAAAAATTTCGTAACATGATATCAACTGTAACTTATGTTAAAAATGTCCTAATTTTGTATATAAATATAGCGAAAAATGCAGAAAAAATCTTTTGTGAGATATTTTATTGTGCATCAAAACTTCGGGAAGACATCTTCCAAATTGAAATAAAGATCCCAAGACTAAAATTTAGACAGACAACACATACCAAGCCTCAAAATACATCCGCTGAAGAGTGTTACAATATCACAGTCTTTATTCTCGATCTAGAAAGTCCTATTGAAAATTTTCATGATAAAGTGTCAATGTAGCAAGTGAAAGCTGAACATTAATTAGGGTACAAACAAATTTTTAACACCAACGCAGAGGTCCTAAAATTTTTAGTACTGTAATGTGACGTATTACAATAATATCAAACACTTGTTCACAGTCTTGATTCAAACCCAGTAACAACAGTCAGTGCTGAAAGATCTTTTTCAATGACAGACTCTTCCACGCTAGTATTAATCCTGTGTTTTAAATAAATTCATGTTACTTGTTTCTATTTCATCATTTTAAAACTGTTTTCTTAATAGGATACTCATCTCAAACAGTGTTATTTTGTGCTTTTTAGGTTTGCGGAACTTGTTAATTATTTTCCTTCCCCCCCCCCCTAAACTATCCGGTTTTCGAACAGGTTTGGAAACTGGAAATGCTTTTAAATGTAAAAAATTGCAACAGAATTGAAAAAATGAATACGAAATAACAATATTTGACATGTTATCAAGTATCCTATGCAGAAGCACATTTTAGGTTTGTTTAAATTTTTGCTGTTAATTATACAAATTACTTTTGTAAGATCAGAAAAAAATTCTAGATTCAGCCCCTCCCGAAAGTAAATCCTGGCTACGGGCCTGCCCTCAGTAATGGTATCTTCAATAATGTGTAAAAATTTCTTTGATTTTTTGGATTGTTTTTCTTTGGTTTGGAATGATGGTTGCATTTATTTTTCGCATAATTTACTGATTTAGATGTAGAGAAAGCTATAAAATGTCACTTTATATATGAAATAACTGCATATCAAACAACACTTAAAAGAAATAGTTAATATTTAAAAGTGTTTTAAAATAGCTTTAAAGCTTTTTGTTACATACCTTCAACAGTAATAGTAGTGTCTTTTTATAATTGTTCTCGGACAAGGAGAGGCCGGCAGAACTTCGAAAGGCGGACATAACAAAACAGACGGAGAAGTTTTTCTTTAACTTTTAAACACAAGTATCGTTTAAAACATAACATCGTGTACAGTTTGTTGAACAGCGAATCAATATATACATACACATATGACAGCATAATAGTAATGCTAAACGTTGGGGTATTCCATATTTTGCAATTATATAAATTTATAATCATTTAATTATTTTAATAACATTGCATTTGCATAAAAATAGACAACAGTTTAATAAAAGATAAAATACTATTTTGATGTGAAGACCAAGTTACAAATAAAAAAAGAATTCTTTTTCTTATTGGGTCAAAAATGATAACGATATCAAAAGACAAACCAAAACCTGTTAGCCCTGTTTCTGTTGTTCTGTTCTGTTAGCACTGCTTCTGTGCTAGAGCGCATTTTAATCTAGCGAAAAAGTTTCACATTTTTTATTATTTTTCATTTTTAAAATACATTTAAAATTTAATAAATATTATTGTTATTAATGTAGTGTAAAGTTCATCAAGGCTGATAAACATACAATATTAAAAACTAAAAAGAAATTTCTTCCCATAGTATTTACGAAAACTAGTTGGATGTGCCAATCCCAAAACTTTCTTCTATCTCGTACATGCATTTTAATATTTTAAAAAAAAGTTACTCATTTTAATGCTTTAATAATTTTAATTCAACACCCTACCAACTTTGATTTTCATCTTAAATTTCTGCTTCAATCAATTAATCGGAGTAAAAACGAATTTCCGTCTCTGCACGAGCCGATGGACAATAGAATGATAGGCAGATTTTTTTTCAAATTCAGGGAGGACCTACTTGCCTTACCAAAAAATAATCATATACAAAATGTTTAGTTCAGTTCTAGAACTAACTTCATACAGAATATTGAAAATGGCATAAAATTCGGTATTGCAGCGCCCCCTTCCTGCGGATATTTTTCAAATTCAGGGAGGACCAACTAGCCATAGTCATACACATACACAAAAAATTTGGGTCAATTCGATGCATAACTCCATATACTTTTGGTCGGTACAATATTGAAAATGTCACAAACATCGCAATTGCAGCGCCCCCTTCCGGTGGAATATTTCAAAACTGAAGGAGGACCTGCTTGCCACAGCCAAAAACACTCACAAAAAATTTGGTTCAATTCTATACATAACTTCATACACTTTTTGATGGTAGAATGGTGACATACAGACAGACACACGGACAGACAGACATTTTGTAAAAACAGGTTTTTTGAAATCTCTGACCCCTAAAACGTGTAAATCCGTCGAAAACCGGAAGTCGAAAAAAATTTCGATTACAATACTTTCTTCTATTGAAGATAGAAGAAAGTAGAAAGAAAAACGTTCAAAAATTATATATTGACAATTTTGAAAAGTGAAATATTTCCAAATTTGTCGCCATACGTAAATAGCCTTTTAACATTTTACTAGATTATATTAACTTAGTTGCCACTCAAAATTTAACAAAAAAAAAAAACTATGATAATAATCTATATATATATTTATTACGCTATCGTATGAGACACAAAAATCGTGATTATTCGTTAATTGCTTAATGGCAACGTCCAAATTAAACCCATCTTATTGGTTACTGTGCAAAAGTCCTTTGTTAAGACTTAGGCTGTGGTAAATTAGATTTGTATATGTTTTGTTCCTTCGCTGCAATTATGAAGCTTCAAAATATCATTATTTTTATTTTTTCTGTTCTTTTTCACTTAAAAAAATAAATAAAAGTCATGAATTTTAAAGTTTTCAGTTTCAAATTAAAGTTATATATTGTAAATGAAATGAGTGGAATTATTATATTATTATATTATATAATATAATATACGATATATTATTATATAATATAATACAATATATAAATAATTAATGAAATACGAAAAAATGCCACGGGTACAATATTTGTCGATTTATTATCTGCGCCAGGCTAGCATAAAAATACTGAGCTCTTGATTTATCAGCACAGATGTCATATATGCAGCACATTGCGCGTTATTTTTCTGACGCCAATTTGACGAAAATTTCGTTTTCAAATACCAGCTACATACATATTTTTAACTAATTTCTATTATTTTAAAAAGGAAACAATAATAAATAAAGTTTAGATAATAATAATAGAATAAAACAATTTGTATCATTAAAAAAAAAAGAAAATAAAAGTAAACAAGCAGTTTATTAATAAATAAATAACAATAGCCGGGTTACCGTCTGAGGCGCATATAATTGCTACTTTGTTGCAGTCGCGCCTGTGCATATGATATCTGTATCTATTTCTCAGGGCGAAATCTTCTAATTTGGCAAAAAAATTGAGCAATTTAAAATAAATTATGTATAAAAGCAATATGATTTAATGCTTAATATACATTTGTGGGAGACCAAACTGGTCGCCAAGAGCAGCTACTAAAAAAAGAAAGAAGGGGAAAAAAGAAAAGGAAAAATCTATTTTTACCAAACTTAAATGTATTTGCTTCAAAAATATAAATGAAGCTTCTTAAAACTGGTACTTTCACAAAATTGTGTTCCATGAAAACATACTAATCATAAATTATTCTAATGTTGTTAGATTTAAAAATTTGTAATTTAAAAAGCAAACAAATTCCTCAGAAAGAAAAAAAAATAGAAGAAGAATTTAAAGAAGTTATTATTGAAAAAATGCTTGTTTCGAATTAATATAAATAGGTTTCATATCGTTACAAAGTGTTACTTTTTACAAACATAAAATAAATCCCCCCAAAATATAATAAATTTCACAAAAATACTTTTTGTTTTTCTCAAAATGCTTCCCTTCCCCCCAAAACCTGCATCGATTCTTGACTACGCTATCACAACAAAAGCTCGTGAATCTCGGAAAGAAAATAAAAAAATCACCGTTAAAAACAACTCTCGTCTGAACAAGATCTAATAAACAGAAGCCACCAGACACAAGCAGCTGGCCAACGGCTTGGGGGAAACGCGTGGCTTCGACGTGAGTCTTTGCGTATGTTTGAACGCAATAGTACCGCGTCGTCCGTCTGACAAGAAGAGGAGATAGTAATGCTCTCAATAGCGGGCGTCGTTTTGTCTGTTTTTGGAAATCGTCCGTGTGACATTACCCTTCGACGTGAGTCTTTGCTTACGTTTGAACGCAATGGTACCGCGTCGTTCGTATGACAGGAGGAGAAGATAGTAATGCTCTCAATAGAGGACGTCGTTTTGTCTGTTTTTGGAAATCGTCCGTGTGACATTACCCTTAAAAATTATTCTGAAAATGTATCGGAAAATTTCGAGCTATTGAAGGTGGAAAATATTTTTTTCGAATACACCCTTAAAAGAATGTTGTAGTTATAAATATATTTTCGCAAGAATTGAAGTTGTTTGATTTTTCCTACTTTTTTTTTTTTTTTTTTTTTTTTTTTTTAAATCTGCGATATGAGATTTAACCGCTTCCCAGATTGTTTCCCGTACATAATACGGGCAACCTGTTTCCACCAATCATGATTTGCCCGTACCACGTATGGGCATTCACATTCCAATAATGATTTATTACTCACACTAGTAAATTTTTATTGTAACTTTTACAGTATTTAACCCGAAAATTTTTCTGATTCAATTGGGTAAAAATTTCTGTTTTGAAAAACCGGTGATAAAAGATTAAAAGTTCTGTAAAAGTTATGAAAAAGAAAAAGCATTATTTAAAAGTTTTTTCAAAAATATTGATCAGTTAAGTGGTTAATTGATTAAATTTAAATTCTGGGTTATCGAAATTAATGTAAGGTATAAGCTATCATGTCCGTAATACAAAAGTTGACTGAAATTTGAGCACACATATAAGGGTAAAGTCTCTGTAACTTTAATCATCCCCTTTCCAATTATAACTTAAATGAGGAAATTCATTTCCTTTGATGTTCCCCTTTTAAGTTTTAATTTTATCGTCCTTTTTTTTTTTCTTGAATATCTTATGATGTCATTCTTCATTTCAGAAATAAATCTAAGAACACGGAAATATCTTCGCAACTTTAATATAATTTAAGCACGTTGGATGATTTTTTTTTTTTTCAAATCAAATGCTGTATATATTACGAAACACTATTGTTGTGCTAGTGAGGAAGAGAGATTAATTTGAATAAAAACCTGCATAACCAGTATAATTATTTGATATTTGAAAAAAGCCTTACATTACCCACCAAAAGCACAGAAGAAGCGGAAATATTATCTTCAATTTAATGAGGGAACTTTCCCCCCCCCCCCCGGTCTTTAATACTATGATGTGAAATGACAGATAGCGTTTTATAATTGGCATCAAAACAGTGAAAGTAATTCATTTTGACCGCTTAATTTTAATATTTCGCTCACTTATTTGTAAAGTAACAAAACTACATCGCAAATATACCTCCCCATTTGCTACTAAGCGGATTCTTTCTCGTATTAAAACACCCGCTCCGTAATGTTAAATCCATGGAATTTCTCGTTTAAATTTGAATATTTTAAAACTTTTTTTTTTTTTGCATAGGATAGCTGAGATCGGTCTTTAATATGGTTATTTTTTACTTTTTTAATTTTGGTTGTAGATTCTTTTTTTTTTTTTTTTTTTTTTGTAGATTTTTTTTTAAAGGTATTTTAATTTTCTGAACCAGTTTTGAAACTGAAAGTATTTAAAAAAAATCTGCTACAAAAATTGAAAAAGTAACAAATAGTCATATTAAAGATTAAGTTCAACTATTATAAAAAAAAAAAAAAAAAAAAAAAAAAAAAAAAATTAAACGAGAAATTAAAAAACAACCTGCCTATTGGTTTAACATTAGGGACCGGGTGTTTTCAAGTGAGTGAAGAATCCCCAAAGCCTATATAAATACATAGTATCCTAAAAAGGACTGGACATTGTTAAAATTCAGCTATTTAACCCTTACAGTAGCAAAGTACTTCTGTTGGTAAAATGTTAAAACAGTTGATTGACATCAGGATTTACGAGAATTTTACAAAAGCAAGTAAATATTTTTGTTGGCGTACATTACATTAAAAAAAAAAAAAAAAAAAATTGTTTTTAAATTCTGGTGCCAATATGACATTTGGAAATTAAAATTAAGTATACATAATAAAACGTAATAATAACATAATAAAGTAGTACACATAATAAAACGCCCCATTTTGAAGGAATTATTCTTGCAGGATGAGTAACGTATGAAGACGGGAATTTTTTACAACGCTTCTTTGTTTTAATTCCAAATATTACGCATAGTAGGTGCTACGTTATAGAATTATTAGATCATTCAACCTTGGGTATAAAAATGGATCAAGATTCAGTCAGCTTTTAACCGTTGTAACATGTCCGTAAAGGCTCTCATGTCAATTTGAAAGGCGACCATAATACAGGTTCACAAAGACACTTTATTTATAACAGCAAGCAGGGGAATGACAGTAGAATGGGTAATTTTTTTAATTCTGACTATACAGAATAAAGCCAATTTAAGAAAGCTGAAGGTGGCAAATCTTTTCCCAAAATTGTTAAGTTTTAACATTTTAACAAGAAAAAAAAAATCTGAAAATATGTAAATATTTTCGAAATATTTTTTTTTTTTGATTCTGGTAATTTTTTTAAATCTCTAAGATCAGAAAAATATTTCATTAAACCACAAGAGGATCATCATCATGCCCACAGCAACAACAATATCAATACCATTCCAGAACAGCAGTAATACATATTTTCGAAAAGCCCAAATGAATATAATACAATATTTGTAAACGAAAAACCACAATTTACTTCATTTAACGGTAATTCTAGATATATTTTCGAAAAAAAAAATGAGGACGATTTATTTTTACTTCTTTATTTAAATGTCCAACATAAGATTTATTTCATAAGATTTACATGCCGGATTCACGAAATTAATACATACAATATATCATGTACGTAATATAAAAACTGATTGAAATTTGAGCACAAGTATAAGGGTAAAGTCTGTAACTTTAATCATCCCCTTCATAATTTTAACTTAAATGAGGAAATTCATTTCCTTTAATATTCCCCCTTTTACAGTTTTAATTTTATCGTACTTTTCTTTTTCTTGACTGTCTTATGATGTCACTCTCCGTTTCAGAAACAAATCTAAGAACACGGAAATATCTTCACAACTTTAATATAATTTAACCCTTTAGAGTACGATTTTTTTTTCACTTTTTAGGAAAAATTACTTTTACCTTAATAACATCAACACTAGGTACCCATATCGATTAATTAGTATTTAACGAATATTTCATTGTCTGAAAGATAACGAGTCTTGTTGTTTTGCATACTATTCAATTCATATTCATATGACAATAGGCTAAGGAAGAATTTTTGGAGATGTTTAGAAAATATTGCAGTATAATAAGATTTAACTTACATTACAACTTTCTAATACTTTTTGCGCATTATTACACACGATTCTTCCAGAAAAAATAGCTTTTATTTTAAATTTAATATGTGAAATATATGTTAAATATAAAAGAATCGCAAACGGAGCAAAGAGAATTAAGCAAATAATAATAACTATTATTATTACTAAATACCTCAACATAAAGGAAGCTATATAGTAAACATATAGACATATACTAACATTACTACATCTAGGGGGAACTGGGGTACATTGATACTTGGGGCACATTGATACACGCCCTGTACAGCACACAGGATCATTACAGGAAGTTTCACAACAGCTCCAAAAGGTGATACTAGTGAAATTAACAACATACAGTAAGTTTTGGAATGATTCAATAGTTTGATAAAATGGGATGGGTGATTAATTGTTTTTGTAGGTCAAAAGTAAATTTGAGTTGTACAATTGAAATGGTATTATACAACTGTTCCAGTATTTTAAACCGAAAAGAATACCCTCCCTGGCAAGTAACGCTAATCTTTATCAGTTCCTCATTCTTTATTGTTAGATAAATTATGATGTGTTGGATTTGCGACTCATTTTATTTAAAATGGCTGCATGGGGCACAATGATACAGTCTTTGTCGGGGCACATTGATACAACCTAAATCCTTTTCTAGTTCATTTTTTCATTACCTTTTATTTTTATTTTTACCATACACTCCTTAATTCAACCATTTTTCGTCAAAAAGTTCTACTATTAGTTTTTATTGAAGTGGAATAGCTCTAATTTCTTTATATTAGAACATTTTTTAGTATTTTTGCAAACAGAAGACGTACAAACTTACACAATATCTAGTGCTAGTAGAATTAACAAAAGAAATGGACGGCAGCCTGGCAAATCTCAAATTTATATCGATTCTCCAGAGAAAAAAGTATTATCGACATGAGAAATGTTAAGTAAGAGAAGCAAGCTGCAGAACAGTACATGATAATTATATTATAAACATAATTTTTAATATAATTATCCTTTATTTTCTGTTTGTAAACCGATTTATAAACAGCAACCTGGTAATTCTTTCACCTTTCCTAAGAAAGAAGAGAATTCTGGGGTTAAAGTGCCAGATATGACAAAGTTACCACAGCCAACAAACAGACAAGGAACAGCCAGAACATCAGGTCATTATACATTTCATTTTGATTGCTTTAATATCACTTACAAATAAATTGTGTGTGATTTTAGTGTCTATAAATATATATAAAATGGTTTGCTAACTATTTTCCTGTGAAAAATATGCATTGGTGTTATTTTGTCTCGATTTTTCCCAGCCGTTTCAAAGTGTATCAATCTGCCCCGGGGATGGGGCACTTTGATACAAATTACTTTTTTTTATTTTTTTAAAATTACATGCAAAAATAATATATAAAACAACGATTGTACATTTTTGTAACACAACAGAGGTTTTGTTGACATCACATAGAAAAATAACTTGAAATTTCTGCTTTCTAGACACCAAAAATTTTTTTTTGAAAAAAGCTGTATCAAATTCCCCCATTTCTTCCTAAATAATAGCAAAAGTATTTCTTGAAACAAGATTTTACTCCATTAAAATACATGTACTATTAATAGTACACTAGACCCGAGAGGGTTAAGCACGTTGGATGAATTTATTTATTTATTTTCAAATCAAATACTGAATATTACGAAATGCCATTGTTGCCCCCGTGAGAAAGTGAAATTAATTTTAATAAAAACTTGCCTAACCTGTATATTTGATCTGTGTTTGGTATTTGAAAAAGCCTTACATTATCCACCAAAAGCAGAGAAAAGCGGTAATAATATCGTGAATTTAATGAAGGACTTTTTTCTGTAGTTTACTTCACTTTAAATTATGGTGTGAAGTTATAGATAGCATTTTATAATTGGCTTCAAAACAGTAAAAGTAATCCAGTTTGACCGCTTGATTTTAGTATTTCGCGCTTTTATTTGTAAAGTGACACAGCTAAAAAAATTTCATCTTTAAGAAAATAATATGGATGAATCTTAAATATATACCTTCCCATTTGCCATTAAGGGGATTCTTCACTCTTTTGAAAACAACCGCTCTATAATCAGTGGGCAGGTTCTTTTCGAATATTTTTAAGCATTTTTTTTTTCTTTGCATAAGAAAGCTGAAATTGATCTTTATTATGGTTATTTTTTACTTTTCAATTTTGGTTGCAGACTTTTTTTTCTTTTTAAAAGTTCTTTAACTTTTGCAATCAGTTTTAAAACTAAAATACTTATAATAATAATAATAAATCTGCAACAAAAATTGAAAAAGTAACAAATAGTCATATTGGAGATCGGCCTTAGCTATCCTATGCAAAATAATCGTTTAAAAATATTCAAATTTAAACGAGAAATTCAAAAACAACCAGCGTATTGGTTTAACATTAGGGACCGGGTGCTTTCAAGTGAGTGAAGAATCTCCAAAGATTGTATAAACACATAATATCCTAAAAAGGACTGGACTTTGTTAAAATTCAGCTATATAACCCTTCCAGTGACAAAGTACTTCTGTTGCTAAAATGTTAAAACGGTTCATTTTGACATCAGGATTTACGGGGAAATTTACATGAAAGTAAGTAAAAGTTTTTGTATCCAATGAAAAAAAAAATTAAATTTAAACAAGAAATAAAAAAAAACCCTGCCTATTAGTTTAACATTAAGGACGGGGTGCTTTCAAGTGAGTGAAGAATCTCCAAAGAGTGTATAAACACATAATATCCTAAAAAGGACTGGACGTTGTTAAAATTCAGCTATTTAACCCTTCCACTAAGCCGGTCTCCACACGAGTGGAAGGGTTAAATAGCTGAATTTTAACACTAGCGTCTAGCGACAGCAGGATTCCTAATGGTAGGACTTAGAATAAAATCTGCAAAGCTTGAAACTTGGGATTTATCCCTAAAGAGGTATATTTTCCCCTCTTTCCTCAAATGCTTAGGGGAATTATCGATAGCGATCTGTTAATGCGGGTTATTGAAAATGCGATAATCAAGGTTTTTCTATCAGGGGCGTACTGGCATGACAAAAAGGGCGGTGGCAACTTATATTAACAGGGCGCCAACTTCTAATCAAAAGGGCGCCAATTACTATTTTAAAATATTTTAAACCCTTTTTTTTTTCTTTTTTTTTTTTTTTTTTTAAAGGGTTGACATAACGGCTAGAGACTTATCTTGAGTGAAATAATTTGTTTTATTTAATTATGTGTCCTTTATTTGTAGATTAAATGGATTGTAAATAAATCCAAATTAAACAGACTGGGGTTTATGAAATTGTCAGAAATTGTCATGTGTTTTTCTGAAACGCCCTTTACCTTCTTTCCTTCTCTAATTTGCGTCCCAAGTAGTTTGGCAATAAACTTCCTTTTAAGAGATATATTTAATTTTTATAATCCGCCAAATACAACTTTGTACTAATAGCCGTATGTATAGCATAACTCTGCCAGAAAAGTTATTATTTTTTTTTTTTGAAAAATATCTATATTAATAACAGAAAAAGAGTTAATATCTCTCAATGTATGTATGGGAGGGGGAAAATGGCTAAGAAAATTTGCAGCATGAAAGATCTGAAAATTTGAATGAGGATAGTCCAATGCAGGTCTTAATGCATCTGAATCTGAATTTTGCTTTTTTAAATAATTGGATCCAATATTAATTAAACTCCACAGAAAAAAAAGAAAAAAAAAGTCGTCCGATAAATGTTACGTCACTGAGTACCAGAAATCACATTCCGAAACTCGAAGGCAAATAAAATCCAATTGCGAAAATAATGTTTTTAGCATTAACAGCATATTAAAATTTTATGAAGATTAGTCACTCTCAATTTTTACGAAAATTAAAGCCTAGAATGCAATTTAAAGAAAAAGAAAGCGTGAGACAGAAACACATGAAAACTGAAACAGGGCCATTTACAAAGATAGAACGCTTCTCATGCCTGGAAAAAAGGAGTTTGAAATCAAACCATCTTTTCAAGGGTTTAAAATAAACAATGTACTTGTTTTCGAGGTTTTATTTTTTTTTATTTTTTTAAATACATAAATATATGAATATTCACAATGGTGTAATTGTGGGGAAATTTTTTTCCACAAAAATCAATTGCATCAATTTAAAAAGCGATTTCAAACAATTACTCTATACTGAGAATAATAATACAATTAGATCCTTTAGTGTATCCTTGTAAATAAACAATAAAAAAATTTCAATTCGTATTCTTTGTAGTGTATCACAGTAATATATATCGATTTAATTGTATTTAAAGAAAGGGAACACATTAAAATACATTACAAACATTTTTTCTCATATGAAATATTCTAACGGATTATTTTTGTGTATTCTTGTAAACGAACTGTGAGTACTATAGACACTCCATTTTCATTAATAGGCTACTTCAGGCAGCTTTCTAATGCTATTTCTAAAGAAGAAATTTATAAAGATATCTCGGTTGCATTTCAACCGGTTCCAAAAATGAAAGTGTCCTTTAAGGAATTCCGTGTATTAGTTTTTGAGATATGACTATCACAGAAATCGTGTAAATCCAATAAAATGCACCATAACAGCTTACCTATTGGATAATTTATACCAAAACCTAATTTGAAACAATGTGTCACTGAATTTGAAGTTTGGTAAAAATCCATGCATTAGTTTTTAAGATAGAGTTATTGCGAAAATCGGGAGAAAATCCAGCATAACAGCGTCACCTGTAGAGAGATATACACCAAAGCATAATCAGCAGCAATTCATATGAAGGACTAACTGAATTGGGCGTTTGATGAAAATCTGTGCATTAGCTCTTGAGATCGAGCTATAGCGGAAATTGTGAAAAATGCATTATAGCAGCGCCACTCGTAGGGCGATTTAGACCAAAAACTAATCAGCCCTAATTTACATCTGAAACCACCTGAATATATTTTTTTATGAAATTCTGCGCATAAGTTCTTGAGATAGAGCGCACACAGTATTTTTGTCACATACATACAGACTGAGTCAGAGGGCTTACAGACAGACATTTTGTAAAAATATGTTTTTCGATAGTTAATCCTTAAAGCGTATAACTCTGTCGAAAACCGGAAGCTGGAAATTTTCTCTAATCCAATACATTTTTCTTGTAAAATAGAAAAAAGAAAAAAAAAATCATTTTAAACTATTGAAATGCAACCAAGATATTTTCATAAATTTTTTCCACAGGATTAGTATTAATGAACGGATCTTTTCGTTTGGCTTGACTGAAGTAATCTCTTAATATATTTAAGGAAGCCGCACTCATTTAACCCTTTCAGGGGCAAGGTATTTCTGCTCCGAAAATGTTCAAATAATTGATTCACACCACAATTTAAGAACAGATTTATTTGAAAATAATCAAGAACTGTTTTTCGCGAATATTATAAAATCGAAATTGTACTAAAATTATACTGGTGCCAGTTCGAAATTGGAACAGTAATATTAAGTGTTTGCAGACTGCAAACACCGCCCCTGAAAGGGTTAAGTACAGTATTTTTTTATTTATTTATTTATTTATTTTTTTTTTTTTTTGGGGGGGGGGGGCACCTTACAAAAGCAATTCGAAATAAAATCTTTCTAAGATTCTTTTATTTTCGATGAGGGTGTACTAGGTAGTATTTTTAAATTAATAAAAATGTGGGTAGTCATATTTTCTTGTGATTTAGTGTCAGTTGTAAATTACTTATGAACAAATCGTGGAAGTAAGTACATTATCTTTTTTTAAAATCTATGTAAAAAAGTAGTGTTTTTTTTTTTTTCTTTTAGCCAAGTATATTATAACTGACAATATGAGTTGAAATTTGTGCATAAAATATTGAATACTAAGATTTATCACTTAGTTTTATCTTGCTTAAAAAATTTACTGGCTTTTTTCATATTTTTTGTTCTTACATCATTGTTTGCCTTATCTTTAATACCATAATAAAAAAAAATATTGCATGTTTCTTTTGTTTAATTTCTCTTCGACCTTAAATGGATAAAGAAACCTTCTATAGTAAACCACATATTTAAGTGACATGGTTTTATATGTATTTGATGAACAGACTAATCTAAGTCATACACTTTTCAACTATATTGGAAAGTGTCAAAATGTTGAATTTAAAATTTTTTTATTATTGGTGCAAATTTTATAAAGATTACACACACTTTTGAACAATATTGCCAATATTTAGTAAAATATTACCTTAACTTTGCGGGAGGGGGAGAGAAATATTTTAGATATTTCAAAGTAAATTATAATTTTTTTTTCATCCCATGGGCACATACACAGCAAAATCCATGAAGAGGAACAAATATGTGCTTGTAATACATTACCAAAACTTTTCTTCGGCAAGAATTTTGCATAAGACAATTTCGAAAAATACCAATAAAAAAAAAAAAAAAAAGATGTAAAAAATAAGATGCATAAAAAATCATAAATAATTTATTAATCCCCCCCCCCTCCAGTTTATTTACTTTTTCCAGACCACAGTTTTAGATAATTTTGAATGCATAAATGTAAATAAAAATCAGAGTTGAAAATAATTTTTAAAGGGATTACAGGAGGACAGATGGTTTATCCTTTTTCTTTCTTTTTTTTTTAATGTTTATTTATTATAAATAATTTGAATGGAACAATCTTTATTGTTTTTCCAAAATCACCGGCGAGAAAATTAATTCAATTCGAAAATTCAGAGAGAGGTAATTGCTTTTTTCTGTCTCTCCCTACCCTATTGTGAACGCCCATGTTTTATCCCTTTCTACAAAAGAAATCAGAAGCATATTGATACTTGTAAGATATATAACACTTATGAAAAGTTTAAGACATAACATAAACATATCATATAATTAACATCTTATTATTAGTAAAAACTTAATCTTTTAAAATTACTTACATTTCTCTTGAATCGAACGTATTATTTCCAATTGAAATCAATAATTTACTATCTGTGTGATTGTGTTTGGTAAAGATTTTAAAATATTCCAGGTCTATTCCAGGTCTTTCCAGGCTCCCTGTCTGTTTACATTTTGTTATTTTAGTATTCGAAAAACGAAGAATCAGAATTCAGAAAAGAGCCTTGTCCGAAATCAGTCTAACACTTGACGTTTCTTTTTCTTTCTTTTTTTTCCCTTTTGCCAAAAAGAGATAATTTTTTGGGAACTAATCAGGGGTTAATTGACATTGTGAATGATGAAAGAAGATCATAGAGGAAGTGGGGGGATATTCCGACATTCCGAGGAATAGTCTCTAAAACGATTATTGTGCAGCCAACAGGAACAGGTGTGTGAGTGTCGATTGATGGTCCATAATGTGTTCAAAAACGGACTCCTTTTAATCCCAAATGCTAAACAGCTGTTGTTAATTGTCGTTTGAGGAAAACCCCCCATGTGGTACTACTTTGTATACTGTGGTACAGTATACAAAGAGGTCGGTTTAAAAGCTGATTGTGGGATAGTTTTCGTTTAGAAAATTCCAAGTAAAAATACTATAAACTTTTGAAGAAGTACCTTTGTATCTACTGGGAATGAAACAGAAAGTACACAACTTTTTTTGTGCAAGTCTTTTCAATTTGTTTGGAAAAAAAAAAAAAAAAAAAAAAAAAAAAAAAAAAAAAAAACTAAAATAGGTTTAAAATTTACTGCCTTACTTTCAAAAATTGAATTTATTAATATATTGTTCTTTTAAGCATTTAATAAATTAGGAAAGTCTGCATCCCTTCGCATAACTCATGTAATTAAAAAGAAAGTGGACGAATTTCATGACCTCTTTTAAATCATGATTTAAAAATATAGACAATACATTTTTGAAAATGACAACAGTAAGAAAACGATTCTATTTTAGTGCAAAATACATAAAACTAATATTTTTAAAGGTATATATAACATTCAATAAGCGAAAGAAGCGTTAAATAACATTTAAATGTACGGTTAAATTATACATATATTGTTGTTTTTCCATCAAAATTTATAAACTTCGACGTTGTATAAACAAAAGCCATAAGAAATTTCGACTCTAAAAAACATTCCATGAAAAACATTGCCCTTAAAAAAGAAATCTGTTAAATCCAGTGTTGACTTTTTTTATTAAAAAAATTATGTAGCTATTTTCGAATAGTAATATTTGGCTTACCAAATGACAGCTTAAATAAGGCTAATATTACTATTCGGAAATAGCAGACACAAAGATGGACGGACAGCAATTTTTTTTTCTAAAATTTTTTTTTTTTTTTTTTTTTTTTTTGAATCTCTAGTATCTAAAACGTGTAAATCCGTTTTTTTTCCGATTTTCAAAACGATTGTAAGATTTACCATATCTACGTATGATGAGTAAGTTAAAATGGCAAGGGCGCCATGACTGTCAAAGCCGCATCTGTCAGTAGGTCGAATTAAATGATTTTTAAGGCATTTAATCCTGTTTTATCGTTTTCATTATCTCAATAAGTAGAAATTCGTAAATTCCCCGCAACCATACGAAACACCCAATTTTTAAAGGAAGAAAATACTCTAAATACGAGAATAAATCTTAATATCAGTTTTTTAGAAGACTTCATTTGTAAAGGCGCTTAAAAGAAGAAAAAATCTATCACAGGGCGCCATGACGGCCAAGGCCACATATATCAATAGCTAGAATAAAATGATTTTTAAGGCGTTCAATCTTGTTTTATCACTTTTATTAGCTCAATAAGTAGAAATTCCAAAATACCGGGCAACCCTACGAAGAGCCCAATTTTTAAAGGAAGAAAATATTCTAAATACATGAATTATTCTTAATATCAGTTTTTTAGAAGACTTAATTTGTAAGGGCGCTTAAAAGAAGAAAAGAAATCTGCCTGAGGGCGCCATGACGCCCACAGACGCCTATGTCAATATGTAAAATAAAATTATTTTTAAGGTATTCAATCCTGTTTTATCACTTCCATTAGCTCAATAGGTAGAAATTCCAAAATACCGGGCAACCCTACGAAGAGCCCAATTTTTAAAGGAAGAAAATATTCTAAATACATGAATAATTCTTAATATCAGTTTTTTAGAAGACTTCATTTGTAAGGGCGCTTAAAAGAAGAAAAGAAATCTGTCTGAGGGCGCCATGACGCCCACAGACGCCTATGTCAATATGTAGAATAAAATTATTTTTAAGGTATTCAATCCTGTTTTATCGCTTCCATCGGCTCAATAGGTAGAAATTCCAAAATACCGGGCAACCATAGAAGGCGGCAAACACTTAAAGAAAGAAAATAAATCAATAATTCTTAATAGTTAATCTTAAGTTTTTAGAAGGCACCACTCGTAGAGGCGCCGAAAAAAAAAAAAAAAAAAAAGAATTCTGTCCGAGGCAGAGGCACGCGAAGAGAACACTGCGCCCGGGGCAAAGTTCAAATTTGGCACCTCTGTCATGCAAATTTTTCTTGTAATAGGCCAAAAATGACGTTGTAATATAAAATTTGCGCCTCTAAGTTTCCGCGTCCTTGGCAACTGCCCCTTTCGCTCGGTGCTGGTCCTAGGGCGCTAAGAAAACCAAAGCCACCTACTAATATAGTTTTAAAAAAATCTGTCCGAGGGCGCATGTTTACCAAATAGCGAGCAACAATTCGAGTCGCAAGTACTTAAATGCAGAACACATGATAAAGATAACACATAAAAAACAATAGTTTTGAATACTTTTCTTAGAAAGCATATCGTTGAAATGTTTTGAAAATGTCTTTTTTTTCTCTTGCTGATCAGAAAACTTTATTTTAAATGTGAATAAAAAAAAAAAAAAAAAAAAAAAAAAACTCGACTAGGGGCGCACCGGGCATTTGCCTCGTTGCCCGGTGGGCCAGTACGACCCTGTTTTCTATCATAACCAGCGATAAACCAGATATTCGTTTTTTTATTATCTTTAAGACTGCTTCTGAAATGAAATCTGTTACTTAATATTTATTGACACTGATTAGAGGGTCGAAGAATTTTAAAGTTTTGCTACGAAAAGAATTTCTGGGAATATTTGCTTGTTTACACTCTTAAAATAAACTGTAATGAAAGTTTTTTTTTCGTGGGGGGGGGGGGGGGGTAAATTACTTATGCCAATTATTTCAATTCAATATATATCATAAAATATATAATAATGAATTAGCATGCTTAGATTATATGTTGTTATAAAACTGCAGCTATATTTTAAAAAATCCGCAATGTAATTACCACATAAATTCAAGAATCGCAATAGAGAACAATATAAGTTCTATAAATAATTTAAATGCCAAAACTTAAAGTAAGAGTTTTTATCAGTCCCTAAGAAAACCGTTTCTGGGAATGCCTGATTACTATCTTAAGATGTTGTAACATTTTTTTTGGCCGGGGGGTGGGGGCGGAATCATTTTATTATGTTAATTATTTTAATTTAAATTGTAATTTATACGATAAATATGAAATAATAAATTAGCATGTTTTTGTTTAGCTTATCATACATGAAAGTATGGATGTGATTTGTAAATATTAAAATATAATTATTACATAAATTCAAGAAATAGTTGAATTAAGAGCAATATTAACTTAAACTCCATTGATAATTTATTTTAGTTTTGTCTGTCACAGTATTCAATGTAGTAATAATCTTAAATAACTGTAAGTACAAAAGCTTTAATTTTCTATTAATAGATGGCAGCACAATACAACAGTCTAAAAGAGGAAAATATCCCTTTTTAGGGATAAATCTGAAAGTTCAAGATTTGCAGATTTTATTCTAAGTCCTACCATTAGGAATCCTGCTGTCGCTAGACGCTAGTAATTTTAACAACGTCCAGTCCTTTTTAGGATATTATGTATTTAGGAAACCGGCTTAGTGCGCCGATGCCGTCCCTTCTTTTCATCCCCCTGTACGAAGTGCCCTCGGCGTCACAGAGACCAGATATCGTTGTCACCCCCGTTTCTTGTACTTATGGGCACGAAGTGACAGCTTCCTTTGCTACTAAAGTAGAAAAACTCTTTTCTGTTGGCGTTAATTTGCTAAATTGGTCGCTTTAACTTCAACTTTAAATCTTCAACTCACAAAAATTTTATGCACGTATATTTTATGTATGTCTATAATAATTTTTTTTTCTTTGCTAAGAATATCCATTAAATCAGAGAAAAAGGAAGAGTATAAAAATGTATATTTGTTAATATAAAATGCACAAACTGAAATAAGATAAATAAATGAAAAAGGTAAATAAATAAAAGTATGATGATAAAAAATCCGTATACATATTTTTTCACAAGAAATTTAAACATTGGAGAATTTTTTTAAACTACTTGAGAAATGAAAATCTTATGAAGAAATAATACTTGTTACCTAACAATGTGCCATTTTTTTTTTCAAGAATATTATTTTTCGTTCAGAAACATATTTTTTAAATACTTGACATAGCATAATTATATATGGAAACAAATATTTTATTCATTTTTAAACTAATTTCTCATTGACATTCAGATACTTCATTCTAAGTAAGATGTTCTTTCTAGGCGGTTTTATAAATGAAACTTAAATGTGTATTTCTTGATAAAACTTGATTTTTACTGAATATATAATTCTTACAATCACGCACGTTTATCTTGTGCTCATGCTTACAAAAATTAATTATAAGAAGATGAAGAACATTAAATTTTCTCATGAATTAAAAACTGAGAATTGCGTTCTAATTACAAAAACATGCATGTAAAAAGAGGGGGGGGGGGTAAAGAAACTTATTATCTTAAGTTGCACTTAAGGTACTTTACAAGCTCCCTGCACAACATTGACTGATTCTTGTCTGATTCATTTTTATGCTTGAGGGAATAAAATTAACAGGAATATTGAGGCGATTTTTAATTAAATAGTGTTTTCCATTTTCAGATAAATAAATTACTAAAAGTTATAAGTCATTTTTGTTACGTGACAACAATTTTTTCTTCTTTCTCGCACTGCTATATCGAGAATTTGGTTCAAAACTCCAACTTTTATTATATGTTTTCTAAAATCATATGCGTATACCATGAAATGAAAAAGTCATTCGATTAAATTCTGAACTAGAACACCTTCTAATTTAATGTGTTTTCGAGCAAAAATGAATTCAGAAATGTGTCAGAAAGTAGCTTCTTTAAATTTGAGAGCAGCCTTAAGATTGTTTTCAAAGCCAAACTGGTTATATCCCAGAATTCATATTTGTTTGTATTTGCATGAGAGTGACAGATACTGTTATTAAGAATTATGAAATCGAACGGTGTTTCCGCCCCACCGGTGGCCGGAGGTTCTGACCTCTTAACTGGTAGACGGAAGGTCCTGGGTTCGAAACCAACTGCGGCAGTCGGCCTAACCGTTCGGAGTTTTCGTGGTTTTCTTCGAACCTTGCGTAAATACGGGTTAGGTTCCCCTAGAAAGACCCCTACGGAGGGCACTCCCCCCTGGGCCCATATCCCTCGAGTAGATAATCGGCCGACACAAAATAAACCAAACCAAACGAACGGTATTTCCAATTTTCATTAAAAGCAATCTTTCTCAAAATGCTGTTAAAAAGCATTTAGAATTTGAATTAAATTTCAATATAGCGCTCTAAACTGAATTTTCAGATGTTATAAAGCTACACAATTTTCACCGAACAACAATCGCTTATAATTCAACATGTAATTCAGTTTATATAAAAATGAAAGGTTATTAAATTTTAAGTCAATTCAAAATCATGTCTGTAAGTAACATGCTTTTGCGTTTAAAAATGAGTATGTATGAATTTGTAAATTTCGAAGAAAACTCTTGCAACATCTTTAAATCTTAAAAGTTTCAACCACATGATTTTCTATTGCGATTTTTTAATTTCGTTATAAATTAACATATCTGCTCCAAATATAACTTTAAGGTTTTAGTTATCTCTAAATATAAAATATCCTTTTCAATAATAAATGATCTCCTATAAAAGAAAAATACATTTTAAATAATAAGTTGTAATTGATTTTATGATTTTCATCTTCAAAATATTTAATTAATTTTTTTAATAACTTTTTTAAAATAAAAAGCCAAATTTTTAAATAGAAATATTGGATCAGTTATTTGGTAACTCAGAGAAAATATCAAATATATGAATGGATAAAAATAACGTTGTGGAAAAAAAAATATATATATATATATTAAGGCTGGTTTTAAATCAAAAAAGGCATGACATAAGTTTTTATTTATTTTTGTTCGGAAATGCATGAAACTAACATGTATTGTTGTTCAGAATCTGTCTAATCGCACCCATTTTCCCGTTTTTTTTTTTTTTTTTTTTTTTTTTTTCTCATTTGAACACAATAGAATTTTCAGAAAATAGTTCAGAAAATTGTCATTTTAATTTTAGGGTAAAAGTCAATATTTTTCGTAGCATTATATGGTACTTATGAGTACTAATTAGTGCTTTTTCTCCCGAAATTAAAATGATATTGTGACTATTTTTTTAAATGTACATGATTTTATTGAAACAAACTGTAACAAAAATATTTTGCAATATATCTCGTAGACTTGATTAATCTGTCATGATTGAGTGAAAATTCAGAAAATATGCGCAAGAGATGCGGAGATAATAAACATCTGCACATATATGACGTCAAACCCGCGCATTCATTTGCACCCCTGCCACCAGCTGGCGCAGCTTGTTAACTTACGACAGATTCCAGCATTAAGTTGGTACGCTCTAGCAGCTCTGATCCGAATTCCTTGAAATTAAGTAAGCACGTTCATAAGGTACACAGATTTGTCTGTATAGTTTTTGTTATGTTTTATTCATTCGTTCGGAAAATACAGAACATTTTATTTTGCACCATAATGCTTTTCAATGGCAATTCAGACTATTTTCAAAATTGTTGAAAGCAAATGGTGCATATGATTAGCGCAATTTAAATGGTGAATTATGAATGTTAAAAGTTCCAAATAAGGTTTTTAAATTATTCCCATTCATTTGAAATTTTGTCAATATATTTCTCGATCTTTTTAAAAATTATGTGTATATATATATTTTTTTTTGAAATTTAGACGTTTTTCAATATTAAAAGCCATTTGTTTTATCCTCTTGCGTATTTGGTATGATACATATTCCATTTTCCCCGTTTTCTTTCGTCAGTTGCTTGGCAACGCATTTTACAGCTGATAAAAAGAAATCATTTAAATTATTCCAATTACGAAAATTTAAGTAGAAAATCTGAAACTGAGCAGTAAAGGTTAGTTAATTTTTAATAATGTGGTGTGCAAATTAGATTTGTGTCAAATCTAATCTATTTTAATAAAATTATATTTACATTACTTTTCAACACAGTTGAAAAGTGCTTATAAATTCAGTTTGTCTGTTCGTAAGTCTGTCTATTCGAGCTCTATCTCGCGTAAATATAATCTGATTGCTATGAGATTGATATATCTTATTGTGGTTTACTGTAACATATTCGGTATTGAAAATGAAGTGTGTATCATTACCAGTTCATTTACAGGGCTACTGAAAAGAGTTCTTGCATGAAGATCTACGGAGGGAAATCGTTTGATGCGTATTTAAATGATATTTTAAACATACTGAAATTGATGTACATTACTAAAGTTTACAACAAGATAGAAAGTGGTGCGCAAGGAACATAACACTAATTTACATGGGCACATAGAAGATAAAAAGAAGCCTATAGAAGAAAATAAGCAATAATTGGACCTATGAATAATAATTGCCGGCAGTGCGTTTTCATTTGAATTATGAGTCTATGAACATAAAAACTGTTTTCCGCAACAAGATTTATAAAAACATTATTATAAATTAGATATAATTTAACTTATAAAAAATTGTGTTTAAATAAATATTGCTGTTTGATATTTTCTTCTATTATTTATTTCTATTGAAAACTTCGAAGAGTTTTATATACTTATAAATATTTATGTGTTAAAAAATGCAGATTGTTGGAGGTTGAATATTATATAAAATGAGATTAAAGTAGAAAAAATTGCACAGCTGACGTTGAGGTTCCTTAACTGCAGATTTACTAGTTAAAAAAAATATTATGAATATATTAACAAAATTTCAAGTGAATGGGAATAATTTAAAACTTTATTTGGAACTTTTAAAATTCATAATTTACCATTTAAAATACACTAATCAAACATGCCATTTCCTTTCAACAAATGGAGATTTGAAATTAATCTGAATTGCCATTGAAAAGCATTGTGGTGCAAAATAAAATTTTCTGTGTTTTCCGAACGAATGAATCAAACATAACAAAAAACTATACAGCTAAATCCGGTTACCTTATGAACGTGATTACTTAATTTTAAGGAAATCTAATGCTTTTTACGGTAGTAATCGCGGATCAGACAGACATATGGACAGACAGACGGAAACCAAAAATTTCGAGTCTCCAGAGTAAGCCTTCACTGATGTTTCGGCAAAAATAACCGTAAAAAGAGATTTCTGGGTATACATCCGCTCATCCCCACTTAGTCAAATTTATTTGCACAGATATTAGCAATTCAGGGTACCACGATCGCACACAAAAATTCAAAATTCTTTCGTGAGTCATAGTATCCTTGTAAAAGAGTAGCAAGGTAGCCATATCTTCATTCGGTTTAGTTCTTCAAGCGTCAAGAATTATAGTTTGTGTTTTGAAAAAATGCAAATTTATTTCAAGCAGTTAATAGCTTAATAGTCCGGGTGCTATGCATCAGAAAACTGCAAATCGTGATAAGAATATACCGCTTGGTCAGTATGTACTTTATGATAATACAATGCATATTAGAGGGGGAGGCATCTCGCAAAGTCGTCGGAATTCAAGATGGCGGCTGTTATTCAAAATGGCGTCATTTTCTGAATATGCTTAATATAAATGTGCATTTCATGTCGATTTCGATGTTTTTAAAGTCAAGTTTTTGTTTTTAACACTATTCAACATTATTTAAAAGAGAGTATGAATTCGATTTATCTGTCTGTTTGTCTGTCTCTCCGCTTGTCCTTCCATGATCTAGTTCGCTTAAATGCTCTCAGATTGTCATGTATATTTTATATGTTTTATGAAGTTTATAATAACATGTTCGGAGTAAAAAGTAAAGTGCATAGATTTTATAGTCCATTTACAGGGCACTCAAAGTATTTACGAATTGTCTGACCCTGCTCTTTTTTGCTTAAATTTACTCAGATATCCGTGTAATTTATGTATGTGTTATCTCTATGTGTAATTTAAAGACGTGGTATATTGCAAAATGTTCTACATCGAAAATGAAGTGTCTAGCATTTTTAGTTCGTTTATAGGCACACTCAAAATTATCCCTTTACATTATGGTTCATTTGAAAAATTCCTTTTTAGTGTGTTTTAATGATGTTGAATTATTTGAAACATATTGAAATTAACATACATCAGTGAAGTGTAGTACAAGATACTTACTGTACAATATGGTGAGCGTAGAATTTATAGTTCATTTACAAGCTCTAAAAAAGAATACGTTTACAATTCTGTCTATAAACACAATGTTGTCTATGTGCTTTTAAATTATAGTATGCTTTTTTAAACTTTACAAGGTAGGAACGAATTGCAAAATGCCATATGATCATTTTCTTTGGTTGGAATGTAGCTTATAAAATGTGATGCTTTAATATATGATGGGCCATTTCTTGTGAACATTTTAAAGCCTCAACAGACTTTAAAGACATTTAATGATTACTACATTAAAACGTTTTATCCTTACTTACGTAAAGACATTGAGAGTTTTAAATGTCAAATAATAGATTTGATTCGGGATAAATATATTATACTAAGCTTTAACCCTTTCCGGCATGAGCAAAATCTGTTAATAAAATAGAAATAATCGATTGACACCGGAATTCAGAAATGAATTTTTAATATATTTTGAATTCCTCAATTTACGCTTTTAATGTAAGAGCAAAGTTTTACTAAAATATTACTGGTGCCGTTTACAAGTTTGGAATTAAAATTAGGTATCCCAGACCGGGCACAGTGTGCCGGAAAGGGTTAAAGGAGAAACTAGACAGAAGAGGGGTTCAAAGGGCGAGATGACAAGTGCAACATGTTAGATTACCTAAAAATTTGCACGATTTCTTAAGAAATTCAAATAACAAAGAAAAGCTTTTTAATCTCCTTGGAACTCTAGCACCATACAAAAACACACAAGTTATAAACACTCCAGGAGAAGAAATTAAAGGCAGTCTTACTGCCGTAAGTTCTTTAATTGCAACGACTTGCCCTGGTCACGAAGAAGCAATATTGAAGAATAATACTGCATCTCAAAGACATGTTTGAAAAAGGACTGAAAAACAATATTGTACGCTCTGTAGGCACTGATGTATTAGTTTTGGTGATTCCATATCTTTTTTATCCTTTCAAACAGATGCTTAGAAACTGTTCGGATTGCATTTGGAACAGGGAAGAAATACAGATTTATTCCTGTTCATACGATTGCTGCAGAGATTGGATTTTTTAATATACAATATAAGTAATCTATTAATAAAAGAGTATTTTTATTTTATATTCATTCTTTTAAATTTTCTACTGTAAATGGCAAAAATACTTTACTAAATGTCCTATTTTCATTTTAGGTATATTTCTAGTATTAGAAAGATTATTTTTGAGTTATAAAATGCGGAAATTAACATAATAAATAGCCTTGTAAGATGCAGAGGAACAAAACTGCAAAAGATTTTAAATAATAGTCGCCATTTTGAATTCCTATAAATTTATACGATACCTCTCTTTCTTATATGCATTTTATTAATATAAGATAGATACTGACTATTCGGGATATCCTTATTACAAAGGTTTTATCCCACCTAGCACTTTCACTAATAACACTTGAATTATATGGTGATCGTTATAAGATTTATATGCAAATTACAAACGTATATTTTCTTGTTTTGTTTTGTTACAGTAAATAAGCGATAAATACTATGGACACCTTATTATATAATAAGCAATTGGTAGCTCATTGTAGTATTAACACTGATTTATATAAATTTTAATGTGTTTTAAAGAGCATAACATCATTAAGAAACATTGCAAACGATTTGGCCACACACACACAATATTGTAATGTAATTTTTTTAGCGCCCTGTAAATGAACTATAAAGCTATACACTTTACTTTTTACTCCGAACATGTTATTATAAACTTCATAAAATATATAAAATATACATGGCAATCTGAGAGCATTTAAGCGAGCTAGAGCATGGAAGGACAAGCGGACAGACAGACAAACAGACAGATAAACCGAATTCATACTCTCTTTTAAATAATGTTGAATAGTGTTAGAAACAAAAACTCGACTTTAAAAACATCGAAATCGATATGAAATGCACATTTATATTAAGCATATTCAGAAAATGACGCCATTTTGAATAACAGCCGCCATCTTGAATTCAGACGACTTTAAGAGATGCCTCCCCCTCTAATATGCATTGTATTATCATAAAGTACATACTCACCAAGCGGTATATTCTTATCACGATTTGCAGTTTTCACCTTATTTTTGTCGCGTAGCACTCGGACTATAAGTTTGAGACAGTATAATGACATTTATGTGTAATATTTGGAACTAAAACAGGAAAACGGAGCAACGAAACACTCAATTTTACAAAATACTTATATAAAAGAATAACGTCAGTATTTGTCGTAGTTTACTTGATATTGAATTTTAAAACATTCAGTGCATATGAAAACAGCTTGCATCATTAAAATCATCCAAGAATTTTATAAATAGTCGTATTTAAATTGATTCGCATTTTATTATGAAACCATCGCTCCAATTTTGAATAATACTGTAATAATATATAGTGTCACAATACTTAGTACTAAAAATAAAATAAAATAAAATTAAAAAAAATATTGTACAACAACCTATTTTACTAAAACTTAAATAAATAAAAAAAAACCTTTAAAAATCTTTTATAAATATAAATATTTTTGCTGCAGTTTATTTTATTTTATTATTTATTTATTAATTAATTTATTTATTTTTTCGCATAATTCATTAGAATAGACCAGCGGTTCCCAAACTTTCTTAGTGCGCGACCCACCTTTTAATTAAAAAAAAAAAAAAAAAAAAAAATCGCAACCCACCTTTCAGTAAAAAAAAAAAAAAAAAAAAAAAAAAAAAAAAAAAAAAAAAAAAATGCGACTCATCTAAGATAAAAGTTGTATATAAGTATAAAAATTTTTTTACGACCTGTATATACTCGGCTATCTTATCCTATGAAAAACGCAAATCTTCGTACAGATGATACATCATAAACAAAAAGAAGAATCGATAATCTCAATGTGTCTATAAGTGAATAGAAATTAAAACAATGCACGAACTACAAAGATAGTTAAAAATATGTTTAATTATAATGAAAACATAACTTTATAATCAATAAGATTTCTGGTACTTGTGTTTACCAGTGTGGGAACATACGCAGTTCGTCTCAGTGCTTGCCTTTCAAAAACAGCAAAGTAGAAATGTTCTCATGAGCACGAAATGTTGAATTTCATAATATGTCTGGATATTCTGTTCGTATATTAATCTAGAAAGAAATTAAGGATTTTTCTTTGAAATACTATTTCCTGTTGAAATTGTCATATCTTCTTAATCAGATGACACAAAAAGTATATTTTAGATGACAAACTTCAATTGTTCCGCGACCCAATAAAACAACTGCCGAGCCCACCAGTGGGTCGCGACCCATAGATTGGGAACCGCTGGAATAGACTATATAAAATTATGCATGCATTTTTAGATGTATGGGGTTTTACATTTAATAGGATTTTTTTTCTATCTCTCGAGTCTATTAAAAAATGAAGGAAACTCAACAAACTTTCAATTTAAATATTTAAAAAATAATTATAAATTTGAATGTTAAATCCATTCATAAAAATATTAAATGCACCATAAAAAATAAGTTAAAAAAATCTAACTTCTATCTGAATTAGCAAAAAAAGCCTTAGTATTTAACCTACAAGAAAGTTATAAAAAATTTAACAGTTTTCATTTGTATGGGTAATTGTGCAGGATCTACACTATCTACCAAAAAGTATTTGTACACTTTCAGTTTTTGACATTTTGTCAAATATTTAAAAATATACTGGTCGGATTCTTCTGGAACTTCAGAAATATAAAGATTATGTTTCACTTTATATTTATTTACATTCATTTGTTAAGCGGGTAATTAGGGGGCCGGCAAAAAAACAAAGAATAATAGAAATATTTGGGATCGCCCTGTACATGAAAATGCGCGAAACGACTTATCGCTTTAAAATACAAATATATGAATACAGTAGAATATGTACACTAATTTTTGTGAGAATAGCATGTATATTTATGGCAATAGAGCGATTTTTTTGAAAAATTCAAAAAATTCTGGTATGTTTTTTGTTTATATCATGTTGGGTTTTTGACCAAATTTAACGCAAATTTCAGAAAAATTGGCAAAATGCAATAGAAAAAATGTAGCGCAATTAAAATATAAATATATTAAATATTTTATGAAATATGAGTAGTTGTATAAAATAATTTTTATCTGCGCATGCGCGAACTAGAAAATTTTTTTTTTTACATCATTTAATAGTCAATTCTATGAAGTGACTTATAAAAAAAATCCAATCAAATATCGTGAAAATTCAAAAAGATATCATTATTTTAGTGAGATGTTTTTACTCTGCTCTCTAAAAACGGCTGAATTTTAAGGGATTCTCCACAAATTGACATTTTTTAATAACTGACTTTAAAAAAAAACTAGTATTGAATTAATACAATATCTAATACAATATTGCTGCTAATAAGTACTTGACAATTGTGATAGAAAAGAAAAAGAGCTTTATTCACAATCAGGGCCAAAACTAAGAGAGGGTTGGAGGAAAAGGGCATGTGCCCCGGGCGCTAGGATGAAAGTGTCCCAAATGTACATTTTGTTTGGCGATTTTTTCCATGTCTATGTTTAGCATGATATTGTCAAAATCGCCCCATTCAAAGCATTTCTCCTATACCAAAGCATAGAAGAATCTAATGATGATGGCATAAAGATCCCGCATAAAGCAGATTTTTTTTTTCGTTTTGATTCGGTTTCACGATTTTAAGGTATCATTTTTTTTAAACAAAGCAGACTACTTTAATCAATATTACATATTTTAAGTTTTAAAATAAGTCGGCTATTAATAAATTAGAAAATTTTTCTTTGCAAATACTTTTGCAGATGCTTTGCAAAGAAGAAAAGGGAGGGGGGGGGGAGTTCACCAAAATCCATTGAAATACATATATATTAAATATTTTCTAAAATGTTCTATGCCATGCAATATTTTCAACCAAATATAAAGCCACATTCAGAAAAATTCGCAAAATGTAGTAGAAAGAATAAGGGGCTATTGAAATATAAAAATACTAAAAGTTTTCTAAAATATGAGTATTTGTATGAAATATTTTTTAATCAGCGTATGCGTGAACGATAAAATTTATCATTTTACATAATTTAATATTCAACTCTATGGAGCTACCCATAAAAAAATCCGATCGAATTTCGTGGAAATTCAGAAAGTTATTGTGTATAGGAGTGAACTGATTTTCAATTGGTCTCTGAAAGCAGTTGAATGACGTCAGATTTTACGCAAATTGCCAAATCTCCATTTACGTTTTTTACTGGTGATTTACTTCTTTTCTTAGATAATTACCAGAACGAACCTATTTCAGGATAAAAATAATTATAAAAAATCGAAGCATTTGTGTCAAATCTACCCATTGATACATAATTGATAATGGCTCTTATGCAAATGCCGATATCTGCGATCCTGAAATACGTCAAGTTCTCCACTGTTAAATGTGGTGTCGAAAACAACACTGACATCAATCGCATGCATGATGCCAAGAAGAACAGAGCTGTCTGATTTTGAGAAAGGTGTGATCATCGGGTACCACCGAAATGGCCGATCTTTAATCGACATATCTAGCGAGCTTAATTACCCCAAAACGACTGTGGCTTATGTGATTAGAAAATGGAAGCTGAATGGTGATTGTCAGAATGTGGCCAGAGTAGGCAGACCGACGAAACTGGGAGATAGAGACCGACGGGTTCTGTCTAGAGAAATTCGGAAGAACCGCAACCAACCAATGTTACACATACGCCAAGAATTTCAACAAGCTTCAGGATGTGTTGTTTCCATGAATACCATCCGTAAGGAAGCTCATCTGCTTAGTTTTTATGGCCGTGCTGCCGCCCATAAGCCTTTAATCACCAAGTCCAACCGCGCAGCTCGGTTAAGTTGGTGCAAAACACGCCAGCAATGGACTGTACAGCAATGGAAACAGGTTCTCTGGAGTGATGAATCAAGGTTCACCCTCTACCGTTCTGATGGTAGGGTCTGGGTCTGGCGTCTGCCTGGAGAACGCCTCCTACCAGAATGTATTGTGCCCACAGTTAAATTTGGCGGAGGGGGAATTATGTTCTGGGGTTGTTTTTCCTGGTTCGGACTAGGACCCTTGGTCCCAATTCATGGTAAGCTCAATGCCGATGCCTACTGTAATATACTGGAAAACAGTGTACTTCCTATGTTGTGGCAATACTATGGATTGGACCCATGTTATTTCCAGGATGACAACGCAAGCTGCCATGTAGCGAGGTCCAGCATGGATTGGTATGCTGATAATGGAGTGCATCGACTCGAGTGGCCTGCCCAGAGCCCAGACCTGAACCCAATATAGAACCTCTGGGACGAGTTGGATCGTCGAATTAAGGCGGGTGACACACGCCCAAAATCAGTAAAAGAGCTTACCTGCCTTGTGCAAACAGAGTGGAATAAAATACCATTAAATGTAATACAAGGACTAGTTGAGAGCATGCCCAGGAGAGTCGCAGCTGTAATTGCCTCTCGAGGAGGATCTACAAATTATTAAATGTGAACAGGGCCAAAACCAGTCTTTTTTTCCCGAGGCAAACGTGGATTTTGAAGGTTAGATTTTTTTATGCTTTAGCATAGCCCAGATATAATAATTTTAACAATATTATGCTAAACATAGCCATGAAAAAAATCGCCAAACGAAAGATACATTTGGAACACTTTCATCCTAGCGCCCGGAGCACATGCCCTTCTCCCCCCCTCTCTTAGTTTTGGCCCTGAATGCGAATAAAGCTCTTTTTCTTTTCTATCACAATTGTCAAGTACTTATTAGCAGCAATATTGTATTAGATATTGTATTAATTCAATACTAGTCTTTTTTTAAAGTCAGTTATTAAAAAATGTCAATTTGTGGAGAATCCCTTAAGATTCAGCCGTTTTTAGAGAGCAGAGTAAAAACATCTCACTAAAATAATGATATCTTTTTGAATTTTCACGATATTTGATTGGATTTTTTTTATAAGTCACTCCATAGAATTGACTATTAAATGATGTAAAAAAAAATGTTTTTCTAGTTCGCGCATGCGCAGATAAAAATTATTTTATACAACTACTCATATTTCATAAAATATTTAATATATTTATATTCCAATTGCGCTACATTTTTCTACTGCATTTTGCCAATTTTTCTGAAATTTGCGTTAAATTTGGTCAAAAACCCAGCATGATATTAACAAAAAACATACCAGAATTTTTTGAATTTTTCAAAAAAATCGCTCTATCGCCATAAATATACATGCTATTCTCACAAAAATTAGTGTACATATTCTACTGTATTCATATATTTGTATTCTAAAGCGATAAGTCGTTTCGTGCATTTTCATGTACAGGGCGATCCCAAATATTTCTATTATTCTTTGTTTTTTTGCCGGCCCCCTAATTACCCGCTTAACAAATGAATGTAAATAAATATAAAGTGCAACCTAATCTTTATATTTCTGAAGTTTCAGAAGAATCCGATCAGTATATTTTTAAATATTTGACAAAATGTCAAAAACTGAAAGTGTACAAATACTTTTTGGTAGATAGTGTATTAACCCCTTGGGGACGAGCGACACGTATACGTGCCGCAAAAAGGCTTAAGAAACCTTATTTAACCCCACCAGTAAAATCTTACTGTAAAATTTGCCTGTGTTAATCGGAGCAATTCTCGATTGATTTCTCGATTTGAAAAGGCACACATTTCTGTTTATAGAAACCGGTGACAAAACATTAAATATTTCATAACAGGCTCCCGTCGCGAAAGGGTTAACAAGATTTACAATATCTCGCGATATACTTGTCGTATAGGTAAAAAAGAGGTGTCAAAATACAGCCGAGTCTCTCTATAACAAACCTCTATCCAACGAACTTCTCTATTTAAAGAATTTTTTCTAGGATCGGTCATTTTTTTCATGATTACATTAAAACTAATCTCCATATAGCGAAATATTTAACTTCATTTAACGAATTTTTTTTTCAAAAATGTTTTTTTATATGTTCAGAAAACGCTTCAAATAATTTGTAGAATAATTTGTTTTCGTTGATTTCTGGTTTATATTTCATAAGTACATTGCTCTATCTCATCCTTATGTCCTAAAAAAGGCATTCACCCCTCCACCCCATCCGCCAAGAAAAACATCATTTTTGCATGGCTACACTTGATTTTGTTTAACCAAGATGAGCATGTGTTCTTGGAAAAGTTTGAAACATATGCTTGCTAGTGGAGCAATCTACAATTATCGCAAAGCATCCTAACCGATAAAACTATTCCATTTTCGTCTTGAAAATGCTGTTCGTTTCTTGGTTTGGATAGTAAGGCAAGGAATAAGGAAGGGATAAGGGGGCAGTTGCAAAAAAGGTCTTTTTTTCAGCAGGTTTTCATGTACCTAAATTATCTCTCATTACTCTTAGAGTTTAGAGTGGATGTTTGTTGTCTGTGGCGACTCGGAGCATTTTTTGTTGTGAGAGATCATTTGAATGAAGAATTGTTGCTAAATGTCATCTATGCTGGTGTTATCGTCTACTGCATCTGCATAAAATCGCTTCTACGATAATCTTAACTCTCTCTTATAAAGTAATAATTTTGAAAATAATCAATAAGACACTGAAAAAAAAGGAAGTGGTGAAAATTCTGGAAAAATTCCGTTAAATATTTCAAAAACTTAATTAAACACCTCAGGCTAATTCCATGGGTTCTGTAGTGTAAGTCACATAACTTATTAATTGCTATACTTGTTAGTCACCGTTATTTTCGAAAAGTCTGCTTGGCCTTATTCAATTAATGAGAATGTGCCAATAAAATTAATCACATTTTTTTTCGTTCTATAATACTGGTAGCCAAAAATCGTAGCCTGTGACTTACACTACAAGTACTCATGGAAATAGCCCTCAAAAACAATTCTGTTTCAAAATTTAAATATTAAATGAAAAATTTTGTGCCGTTCTCTATTCAACGAATTTTTCTATATAACGAATTTTTTCACTGAACGATGGATTTCGTTATATAGAGACTTGACTGTATTAACAATTAAAGACTTAAGGGGTCTCAGGAGTCTTACTTTTTATCTGGTAGTGCGATTTAGCAACATATACATTTAATTTTTTTCTCAATCCCTATTAAAATTAAATGCATAAAATTTTCAATATAGATAACTTAATATCTCTTCTATTTAAAATAATTTTTTTAACAGTCTATATTGAATTTTTATTACATATTTTTTATGTTTAATTTTGATTTAAAATTTAAATTGTTCTTTGACTGCGCGCAACATTTCTCAAAAAATAATAAAGCAATTTGCATGAAACTTGGTAAATATCTTCATTTTAAGTTTAGGAACAACTTATACCTCAAATTTTAGAATTTTAATTACATTGATAATTGATAATTAGCATATTTTTTTTAATAAAAAATGATTTTTTTTTTCATTTTTTTCAATTTTAATTTCGATTTTAAATAAATAAATGCATAAATTGCTTTAAAATGAGGTATAAGTTCAAGATACATTAATTTTACACCATTATCAACTTTTTTAGCGGTTCTTGAACTAATAGTTTTTCTAGAATCCTACGCGCAATGGATACAAGTCTAATTTTTTTAAATCAAAATCAAACATTAAAAAAATAAAATAGAATTTCGATGTAGAATATTAAAAAAATTATTTTACATAGAAGAGATATTAAGTTGTCTATATTAAAAATTTTATGCATTTAAGTTTTATAGGGATTGAGAAAAAAAATCAAATGTGACATGTTGCTAAGTTGCACTACCAGCTAAAATGTAAGACTCCTGAGACCCCTTAAAAAAAAAAAAAAAAAAAAAAAAATCAATATTTTGACCAATTTCAAGGTAGTGTGTCCCTTTAAATTTTGTAACTTTCAAAGCAAATTTCCCAAAAGTGAGGATGTTGAAAATCAGACAGATATAAATGATTAATATTTTACAACTGCATTAAAATCAAGGAAACAAACGCAATGTTGATTCATTATGGATCATTTATGCACGCTATTTGTAATAAAAATAGCAAAAAATACATGCGTTTTAAGAAATTATTGATAAGAAAAAAGGAAGAAGATGATTGAAAAAGAAGGCAGAACGTGCGCTGACTATTAATGAAATCGTATTCATGTCAAGTTAAAAGAAATAATTAATTAATTTAATGATTATTAATGATACTGATGTCTGACAATCTATAATAAACGCATGGTAAAACAGTGGATACTTTTTAAGTAGGCGTGTGTAAGTGAAAAATATATAGATAAGGTAAATTAACGTATATAAGTAACAAATTAAGTAAAAGTCGCGATTTGAGAGTTGAAACTAATAAGTCATAAATTGAAATAATAAATTCTCTCATGATGCAAACAAGAAGGAAAAATCGCGCACCATGCATAGAGTATGAAACACCTTCCAACTTTACCGGAAAAAAGTTGCGAACTATTATAAAATCTTTATCTTTCCGTACGACGAAAGAAGATGACTAAGCTTGCTTACGTTTTAAATGAATAAGCTGATTTTAATTTTTTTTTGTCTTTTAATTACTGAAATTTCTATTCTTATTATAAAATGAACAAAAACAACATTGTTAAAGCACGATATAAAACTAGTCAGATGTTGCAATCTCAAAACTTTCTTTTATCTCATACATGTTAATACTTCCTGAAAAATGCAGTATGGCAGCGCCACTGGTTAGGTGATTGATCTAGTCAGCAACAACTTATGTATATTTCTAACTGAATCTGAAGTTTGATAAAAATCCATATGATAGAGCTATTGCGGAAATCTTAAAAAAATCTGCTTAACAGAGCTACCTGTTGGATAATGTATAACAAAAACTAATCAAGACCAATTTTTATGAGATATTAACTGATTCTGAAGTTTGAAAAAATTCCATGCATTAGTTATGGAGGTACAGCTATTGCGAAATCGTGAAGATTTGCAGCAGAGCAGCGCCACCTGTAGTTGCTTTATATATATATATATATATATATATAAAAGTAATCTATACCAGGAACTAACCAACTATGAAATTTGATGAAAATTCGTGCACTAATTATTGAGCTAGAGCTATTGCGATAATCATGAATAAGTACCACCTGTTGAGCGGCTTGGATAAAAATGTAAACAGCGCTAAATTATATCTCGGAATAATGGAATCTAAACTTTTATGAAAATCTGTACATCAATTTTTGAGATAGAACTATTGCAGAAATTGCGAAAAATGCAACATAGCAGTGTCACCAGTTGAATGATATACAGTAAAGCATCGTTTATACGACGATCACTTATACGACGTTTACATTTATATGACGTTTTAATGTGGTCCCGATTCATTCCTATTCATTTTAATGTAAAAATATATCGTTTATACGACGCCCAAAATCGTTTATACGTCGATTTTTCGATTTTGTATAGGTTTTTTTTTTTTTTTTTTTCTTCTTATATATTTTACGAACGAGCGGAAGTTGGCAGCTATGAATGACATCAAAGAGCGTGTTTAAATGCACTCCACATTATAAAAATGTGGGTTGGTTTTAGATTATATTAGACATCTATTATGGTGTTTGATTAGTGTGAAAAATCAGCTTACGTGAACAGATTACACTGGGAGGTGTCATTCTTTTTTCGGGGATGGTCAGCTTTCCCGACCTATTTTAAGTTGCAAATAGACTATTCTTCTAACTGTTATCAGTATTGGCGACTTTTAGTTGGCCACGCAGAGTTTTTTATCTTTGAATTTAAATGGAAAGGAAATGATGCACTGCAAATGAGAAACCTTTCGGTGAAACATAAATAAAGATACGCATATTTAAATTGCTTACTAATTCCCCCCTCCCCTGTTTTTTTTTTTTTTTTTTTTTTTTTTAATTTTGGTTTGTTTAATTCACAAATTCATGCAAATCATCACGTTAAACATTAAAATTAAGTGAAAACAAAATTAATTCTAGTTTTGGAAGTGAAAATCGATTATAAGTCGTTATCGTTTATACGACGTTTTTCGGTAGTCCCTTCGGCGTCGTATAAACGATGCTCCACTTTATACCAAAAACTAATCAGCTCCAGTTAATATCGAGGTCTAACAGAATATAAAGTTTTGTGAAATTTTATGCGTTGTTCTTGAGATAGAACGCTCACAAAATTTTTCTCACATACAGACTGACAGAGTAAGAAATCCAACAATTAGGAAGTAGAAAATATCCAACAATTTCATAACTGACAAGGAGGGCCAATCTTGGTAATTACAAATTTTGATACTTTTAATACATGCTGTAGGGTAGAGATCCCTTAGTCTCAGGTTTAAAGAATAGTATGCAACGCTCCTTAGTTTCTAAGACACAGAGAAGAGTCTAATATTATAACACAACTTCAATATTTACTTTGTAAGATGATGACTATGTTGGTAGGGCGTTAGCTCGATATTCCGCAGGCTCGGGTTCGATACCGGTACGCTATGTTTGTTTTTCTCATTTTTTGTTTTATAAATATACGAGTACTTATATCTTAATAATCTCAATTAAGATTTTTAATGTAGTAGATTAATTATATTAATATTTAAATTTTAATTTAGCATTTTTAAATCATTATTTCACATCATTTAAAGAGATTAAAAAAAATGGATCTATTATTGAATAATAAAAATTTCAATATCGTTACAAAATATGTTGTGATGTTCTTTAGTTATGATAAAATAAAATATATACAAATTAAATTTAATTAAAAGCAGAAAACAATTGTTCAATATTATTGCATTGATAAAAAGTATATGAAATCCATTTTTAAAAGTGATTTTTTTTTTAAATAACAGTTTTATGATGTTTTATCTAACAATTTGTTACATGTAAAAAAGTAAATAATTTAGAATTATAACGGATAGATAATATAATAATTTTTAATTGACAATTAGATTATTAAATTATAATTACAAGTATATTTCTAAAACAAAAAATGGAACAAATTTAGTGCAATCCAGTAACGAACCCGTGACCACGGAAAAATGAGCAAACGCCGTACCTACTAAGCTACAACCAACATTGTCATCCCATTACAAAGTAAATATTTAAGCTGTGTTATAATATTAGACACCACCCTCCCCGTTTTTCAAGAACTAAAGAGCGTTGTATAAAATTCGTTGAACCTCAGACTAAAGAGTCTCTATCCTATAGGGGAGAGTGTTGTACCTTGGGACAGTTTTCACATTTTAATTTTTTACTTCAATGATTATAGCCCGATTTAAAATTTGAAGGAAGCATTTTAACACACCAACATTTATCTCTATAATATATTTTTAGAAATTGAGGCAGTTTGAAAATAAAAAGTCGCCACTCATTTAAAGTAAGGAAGGCGAATTGTCCCAAGGTACAACAGGGTGTTGTACCTTGGGACATACTGCATAATTTACGCAATAGATTTATAACTATTGAATATTTTTTGTACAATAACTAACAGAATATTTTGTAGAATAGCAATAACAATTTTATACCAACAAAACTTTTTTTTAAAGGAATTATAGGAAATAAAACTCAAATTTTCATCATTGGCAAGATGGCAAGGGCATCAACTAACTCTAGATAAAACCCCAAATGAAACATTTTGGCGCAATGGCAAGCGGTAGCGAGAATCCTGGGCTTAGCCCTGTATTCCTAACTGTTGCGGTTTTTATGTGTTATCATACACATATAAAAGACAATGTAATATTTTTCATATAACAAATATTACACATATAATTGTTAAACATATCTTGTCCCCAATGAGCTACACTCGCCAAACCCCCGGTCGTACATCACTGATTCTATAAGCACGCTAATTTCATCTACTTAAAAAAATTGGATTAAAATTTAAAAAAAAAAGTAGAGATTTTTTATGTAAATGGGTTTTTATTAATTTTCCTTTGATTGGAGATTTTAAATATTAAATCAGCCGTTTTTAAAAGATGCAATGTCTGTTTTCGTCTTTGATTAACAAACTAGTTAAAAGTTTGAAAATAAGCTAATGTAAAATGAATTAAGTAAGCAGAGTCTTTGTTACTTGGCATTTTTTTTACAATGCTATAAGAAAGCGCACACTATTCCTTATCTTATCAAAATAACACAGTTAGTATAACAATGCAAAATAACAAAGTTAATATTATCAGTTGGGTTGAAAGTTTGTCGCGGGAGAAACATTGCCATAAAATCCAACTCCACTCTTTCTAAATAATAAACTTCTTCAGATTTCTATCGTAAATGCTGTAGAAATATCCCTAGAAGTATGCTAGTTGGCAATAGTGCTATAAAATGTTTTTAGTGCCAATTTACAAAAGCCATAAGAGCATAAAACGTAATAATATAACAATACAGAATTTAAAAGTTCCAAAAAAAAAAAAAAAATAAAAAAAATAAAAAAAATAAAAAATAAAAAAATAAAGGGGATTTTCTATAATGAATCAATTGTTTTCTCAGTAAGCATAAAAATAATTGTAGAAATATATAGTGCAAACTTAATTTGGAATTATATTTGATCAATTTGGAAGAGTTAGAAACGTATACATCACTACAAGACAAATTAGACTATATGGAAAAGGAACTTTTTTCTAATGAAACTGCTTTTAACATAAATTTAATTATAAATAACAGGACATATTTCATCTTCCCATAAAAATATATAAAACAACGCTTAAAATCTTAAATATTTAATTATGAGCATCTCAAATGTGCACAGATGAATACGCACCACAATTGCACGGGCTTTTCCTTCCGCCAATTTGGCCACACACACACTTGTGCCAAGGAGAAGATCTGTTTAATAAATTTATAACAATGGTTAGAGAAAGGAAATGGGGAAAATTAAAGATTTCAGTGAAATGTGCTGATTAAATGATGCAACTGCATGCACTCAATATGGCAATACGCATTAATATTTACAATTTGTTGCGAAAATTATATCTGCTGTTTTGTTGCGTATCAAGTTTATTATTTATAAATGTTTATTTATTGTTTCCTTTTTGATTAAATTCATGTTTATTTGCTGTTATTTTTTATTTTATTTCTTTAAGTTATTTTTATTATACACTATATCAGTAATTATTTATATCAAACTATCATTTATTTATTTTTATTTCCCTTTTTTTAAAAAACTTGAATCTTTTTCCGTTTTTCACGCTATTTTATTTTTATATTGGAATAAAAAATCACTTACTGTTACTGCATGCAATTCATAACTTACATTCAAAAACAAAATTTTCGCCAAATTGGCGGAAAGAAAAGCACGTGCAAATGTGGTGCGTATATGACATCTGTGCCCTCAAATGATTGTATAAATATTTTATGATTATGTGCCTCGTTCCGCACTTAAAATGTCGCCGGGCTACTTGAGGCTCGCGGCCCGCATATGTCTGTGGCTAATAATTAAACTAAATAATTCTGACCAAATGAGTGCATTATGCATCACAGAAGGTTAAGGATGTTTGTAGGAAGCAATATTAAAATTAAAAGTTCGTTAGATAAATTTAGAAAAATCCCTTGTCGGGAAATTATCCACGTGCCTTACATTATACCGAACCAATATTAAATGTATTGAACATACTAAAGGCTGTCTTCTAGTCTTTCAGTTTTTCCCTCCTCTACAACGCAGTTTTGATTCAATTAATAAAAAAAATATTTAATTAACATTCATTGTAATACTTCAAAGAGAAAAGAATATATTTAATCATTATATATTTATATTTCAATATATTTTTATAAATTCTCAAAGCTGTCCTTCACTTTTTTGTTTTCCTTCCTTAACAACGCCACTTTGGTTAGTGTTTAGTTTATTTTAAATAAACTAATTTATTTTCAAGCGATTAATTTGATTTTATTTTGTTGGCTTTTTTCAAGCTAAATATTAAGCCACAGAGTTGGCAAGTTTTTTACGCATGATGGTTTTTACTGGATTTTACCATGTTTTTTATCGTCATATTAAAAACCTCATTGTCAAAAGTTTCAAAAACTGTTAAAAACTTATTTTTAGTAGTTTGTTTTTCATTTTAATTATTATTATTTTTTCTCTCTATCTTAAGTATTAATTCGTTTTACATAAAATATCCAATATAAAAAAATTCTAAAATACATTTATCCATCCAAGAAAAAAAAAAAAAAAATCATTAGAATACTATGGATATATTTCTGATACATACCTATAATAACTTTAAACTATTTGGCATAATGTAAAAAAAAATAAAATTAAATTAAAAATGCATATAATTTCGACAGAATTTATTACACTGTTTAAAACAAAATAGCTTTCTCTCAGAAATTTCCTGAGAAATAAGTTTTCTTAAAGTTTTTAATCCAATTTATTCAATAATTATTCCTATTTCTATATAGTAAAACTTGATTTCATAAATATATTATATACAATATATTATTTATATAAATATATTATATATATTTTATACATCGTTCGGGAGGAAAAAATAAGACTTGTTCCTTAAATTTAAATCTTGTAGAGATCAAAATTTGCAAATCAATATTCAACTTTAAACCATGTGAAAATTCCATTTTTTACTATATATTTTTTTAAATTAATTTACTATAGTATTATTTCGTAGACTTGGTATTATTTCCCTCAAATAAATAATTAAAGTATTAAATTTTACTATTTTTTTTAAGCTGAAATAAGTTGAAATGTAGACTCGTAAAAAAGATTAATTAAAAAGTTAACTGCATTAAAAATAAATAAATAAAGCATTTAAGGATCTTTTTAAATTTAAGAATAACTTTAAAGATAAAAGATTTTTACTCATACAGTCACATGTATACAGGGTGATTCAAAATAACGTGGACAAATTGATATGACAAACCAGGCATATGACAAGAATAAAAAATCATACATACATAGGGCCGCAAATCACTTATTGAGTCACAAATACAGGGTGTTTCATCCTAACTCAATTTGGGTTGACGGTCATAAATTTCAGAAGATTGAAGTATATTATAATAAAACATTTAACAGACATTCTCACCTTTGTTTTAAATGTAATAACACCAAACAAAAGTGGTAGAAGTTTGCATTATGCGTACCAACAATATGCACTTGGCACCTCACATTTTAAAAAGTTAAATTAAATATAATTTAAGAAGAAAAATTTTATGCCGAAACTTAGGAGTTGAAATAGTCTATAAGATTAATTGTCTGAGCGAAGCGAAGTCTTATACTCAGAGTACGTAACGATATTAAAAGTAAAAAAAATTCTTTCATCAAGCAAATCTCAAAAAGTGCTTGTCAGATTTTGATTCTGTTTGTACCAGTAGGTACCTATGAAGGTAATCTGGTGAATGCACCTACTACGAAAAATTAGTTCCAAATAGTTGTCTGAGCGAAGCGAAGTCTTATACTCAGAGTACGTAACGATATTAAAAGTCAAAAAAATTCTTTCGTCAAGCAAATCTCAAAAAGTACTTGTCAGATTTTGATTCTGTTTGTACCAGTAGGTGCCTATGAAAGTAATCTGGTGAATGCACCTACTACGAAAAATTAGTTCCAAATAGTTCAAAAGTTATATTTAAAAAACTGATAAAAAAGCACAATTTATTTGCATACGAGTAGTAGGAAAAGGAGAGTACGGGGACAGCCGGAGGGACGGAGGGACCGTCGTGCCGCAGCACGCAGCAACCGTCCCTCCTTGTCCCTCCTGCGGTCCCGCCGCTCGAAATCATACTATAAGATGAAGATTAAATTTATATTTGAATTTTGAACAACCGTACTTTTAATGAGTATTATTATGAAACAATTAAAATCTCATTTTTAATCATTTTATTTAGATTTCTTCAACTACAAGATGAGATTATCAATTTGACACAAGAAAGTTAAACACATATTTGAATTTTGTTTGATAGACATCTTAATGAGTATTATTAATTAAGTAAAAAACAATAGAAAATATCCAGTTTCATAGAAAAAGACTGATTTCTTACGATTTTTATCAACTACATGATCATTGTATCGACTTAAAAGTTGAAAGTTAAACATGCATCCTAGTTTTTCAATAGATATAACTTTAATGAGTGTGGTTAATTAAGTAAAAAACAATGGAAAATATCAAGTTTTATAGAAAAAGACTGATTTCTTACGATTTTTATCAACTTAAGAGAGAAAACTTAAACGTACATTTCAGTTTTTCAACAGCTATAACCTTAATGAGCATTAATAATTAAGTAAAAAACAATGGAAAATATCGATTTTTATAGAAAAAGACTGATTTCTTACGATTTTTATCAACTACAAGATCAATGTATCGACTTAAAACTTAAAACTTAAACATAAATCCTAGTTTTTCAACAACTATAACCATAATGAGTATTGATAATTATATAAAAAACAATGGAAAATATCCAGTTTTATAGAAAAAGACTGATTTCTTACTATTTTTATCAACTTAAGAGAGAAAACTTAAACGTACATTTCAGTTTTTCAGCAGCTTTAATCTTAATGAATATTGATAATTAAGTAAAAAACAATGGAAAATATCAAGTTTTATAGAAAAGAATGATTTCTCACATTTTTTCAACTCAAACTTCAGAATATCAATTTGAGATAAAGAAATTTAAACGTGCATTTCAGTTTTTAAGTGGCTATCACTTTAATACCGTCTTAATGAGTTTTGTTAATTAAGCAAAACAACCGAAAATACCGATTTTTAAAGAAAGAAAACCAATTTCATCATACTTTTATGCACCAACTAAGTAGAATTTTAATACATAAACGAATCATTTAAAGAAATATTCAATACACACGCACATTTGAACCTACGGGGCATTCTTCATTACGTCATATCCAAACTAAAACTTTTTCTGCAACCCCTCCACTCATGCATTCCAACTAGGGGAAACACACAATAGGGTTCTGACGTCACAACTTCCAAAGGTATACAACAAAATGTTTACGTTCAATTAAAAGTATCACCTAGAGAGAAAAAAGAAGAGATTTAAACTATTTATCCATTCTAGTTTTATAATAGTTACCACAACATCTCCAAATTAAAATTTGGAAGTCATAATGAGTGTAATTAATTAAGCAAAATAATGGAAATATTAGTTTTTCAGTGGGGAAAAGACGAATTTAAACAAATTTTATTAGTTTTACACTAGTTTAATAATAATTTTAAGAGGAAAAAGACGAATTTAATCAATTTTTTTTAGTTTTACACTATTTTTTCTCGTCTCCAACACGGATATATGATTTTTAACAGAAAAATTAAACGTATATTTTAGTTTTTAACAACCGAAAAGTAATAAGTATCATTAATTAAACGAAAATAAATATCGATTTTCAAAAAAGACAATTTTTTACACAAATTTTCAACTTTGAAATACATGTGTTTACATATATTATTACAATATATTGCCAAACTAACTATTTTTAAAAGTTTGAATGTCATTATAAAATGCTCATATTTATATTTTTCACGTCTTGACTACATTCGACATCTTTCAACAAATAGTATGCATTTTTTTATTCTAGAAACTGAAAAAGTCACTTCTTACTGTTTCAGAAACTTGACATGTGAAAACTTCTCTGAGTTATTCGATTCACATTTTAATCGAATTGGCATGTTTCACCTCACCTTTTTGAAATTTCCATATTATCAAACATCCAGTTATTTAAAATATAAATACTGCTTAGTGTTTAGATAGCATACATGACTGATTCTACTTATTCTGTTCGTATTAGTAATCAAATTAGCAATTTATTATAAAACTTAATTGTACGCATGCGCAAATTGTCACGTGACATAAACGATTAACAGCAATATGAATTTTCGAATAGCAATGCAACGTTCCTCATTTCTGCAGTTAGCTTGTGTGGGAAGGTAATTCGAAAAGCAGCGCAGCATTTTGCATTCCCACTGTTAGACTTGAGAGGGAAGTTGGCAGGTGCACAACTCTGATTAATTTCCAGATTTTAATGCAAGTGAAAACCGTTTTCTTCGTTAACAAATAAAGTAACGAAGAGTTTTATTATATCATTGCAATATATATGTATCAATAAAAATAAATTTAATGAAATTTAAAAAAAAGATTTTTTATATATTAAGCATTTATTAAGTATATAAATATACTTCTTTTATTACGCAGATGTTTCAGCAAGATGAAGCAAAACAGCAGCAAATTTCCGAAATGTATGATCCGACTCATTCGACCTTAGCACATACAAAGTTAAAGAAAAATACATATGTAAGTTACTTATATGTTAAATACTAGAATTCATACACTATATATAATTAGGTTAAATTTACATTAAAATATTTTGTCCTATATTCAATAAGAAGGATTTTTATTTGTAATATTAGAGTGATATCGAACTGTTTACATTAATTTCCCTTACAGAATTGCTCTTTTTGTGATAAAAACTTTTCATATAAATGGAATTTAAAAGAACATATACAGATCCATGCCAATGAAAAACCATTTACTTGTGAGGACTGCGAAAACTGTCTTCAAGAAAGTGCGAATTAAAAAAGCATATGATGATGTATGATACTCTATCACCTGTTATATGTGAAATTTGCAAATTATCTTTTACTAGGAAATGTGCTCTAATAACTCATATGAAAACACATCCAAATAGAAAATTGTTTAAGCGTGAAAAGTGTGAGAAATCCTTCAACTATCGTTATAGATTAAATCAACATACGCATATTCACAATAGACCACAATTAAATTGTCATGAATGTGGGAAATCGTTTTCAAGTGAAAATAAGCTGAATCACCATTTAAAAATTCATCAAGTCCAACATCGTCCACTGTTTAAGTGTAAAAAGTGTGAGAAATCCTTCAACTATCGTTATAGATTAAATCAGCATATGCATATTCACAATAGACCACAATTACATTGTTATGAATGTGGGAAATCATTTTCAAGTGAAAATAAGTTGAATCACCATTTAAAAATACATCAAATCCAACATCGTACACTGTTTAAGTGTGAAAAGTGTGAGAAGATTTTCAGCTATCGTTATAGATTAAATCAGCATATGCATATTCACAATCGACCTCAATTTAATTGTAATGAATGCAAGGAAACATTTTCAAATGAAAATAGATTAAACCGTCATTTGAAAGTGCATCAAAACCTACAGCATACATGTGATCAGTGTAAACATAAATTTAATAATAAATTAAATTTAAATCAACATTTACGTGCACACCATACTAAAAAACGTCTTGTTCCTGTTAACAGTGAAATGCCTTTACCCACTGTACACTTTAAAAGAATAAAACATGAAATACCAGCTTTCGAAGTGTTTGAAACTCTAACTTTTCATCCTGAGAAAAATGAAGAAGGTTGCTTAGTTACAATGATGGATATTCAAAAATTAACCAATCATTTGAAGAATTTAACAGTCAAAGATCAGATTGGAGACTTCGAAAAATTGAATGTTTAGAACTGAATATTTCAAAGTATGACACCTTATCTAGAAATTGATTTTACATCATGTAAATATGTATTCTTTTAAGTGTCGATTTTATAATTGATAGGAATGTATATTATTAACAGAGTATTATATAAATAGCAGTAATAAATAAATAAATAAATAAATAAACATAGTCTTGAGTTAGTCCTTTCATATTATTAATCAAATTACGTTTCGTCCTACATTTCAGCGCTTAATGAATTAACGTCCATCAAGTTGCTTAAAATATAAATACTATCTTTATAGTTTCAATGGTACATAGTATACATGGTTTATCTTGAGTTAGACCTTCCATAGTATTAATCAAATTATATGTTCCATCTTACACTTCCGAATTATCATCCATCTAGTTGTTTAAAATATTAATAAAATGTTTATAGTTTTTGATTATACATAGTATGTATGAATACAATCTTTAATTTTTAACAGTTCATATTTCAAATAACCTATTTTCGAAACCAAACTATGTGAATTTTACCACAATGCTTATCATCATACAAAGATTTGTGTTTCATACTTTTTCTAAAAATTGTCAGATATGTACGCCTCAGAGGAATTTCTATCATTAGAATAAATGAAAAAAATTAATTTATATTAAACGTAGAAGAAATTTGATTGCAATATACATGTATTTAATAAAAATAAATAAATAAGCGATTATTTATACATTAAAACCTTTACTAAATATATATTTCTTGCATTATACAGATTTTTCAACAAGGTGAACCAAAACAGCAGCAAACTTCAGAAATTAATGATCTGAATAATTCATCCCTAGCACATGTAGCGTTAATGAATAATACATATGTAAGTACTTATATGAAAAATACTAGAATTCGTATATGAATCGTAATTAGAGTAAATATAAAATGATTTGTCTTACTACCTACACTTTAACAAATGCCTTTTTACCTATATTGTTGAAAAGAATCCTAATTGTTTGCCTTTATTTCTATTACAGATGTGTTCTATTTGCTACAAACATTTCTTAAGTAAAAGGAATTTAACAGAACATACAAAAATCCATACAGGTGAAAAACCTTACACTTGGGAAGATTACCAAATGCGTTTTCAAGAAGGCGTGAATCAAAAATGCACACATCATCATATAAAGCATCGTCAGTTATATGTAAACTTAGTGAAGATATTCAAAAATTATTCAGACGTTTGAAAAATTTAGACATAAAGAAAGATATTTAGACTATATATCCATCATATTTTCATAACACTTAAAACAATATCTCAAACTTAAAATTTGGAAGACTTACACACTGCTGAAAAGTAATTTTGTTACCCGTGATTCTTCTAACCAGCATGAATGTATAGATATCATTTTGCAATGTATTCTTTAAATGCTCACAATAAATATTCTTTTATATGCATATATCGTTGTGTTTATTTTTTTAAAAAGTATTACATTAATAAAATAGGTTACACACACATACATACACATAACATTTTAAGTGAAACAACACTCTCACAACTTAAAAAATGCATAAGAACATACAAAAATAAGCAGATGTATGAAAAAATATGCAAGTTTACTAAATAATTTCACTGTTTTCTAGAAATACCAACAAAAAATATTTACAATATAAAAAAATTACAAAAGTGAAAAGAAAAAACACAAGTGTAAAACAAAAAAATCACAAAGTGAAAAACTCACAACAAAGTTTTTGAAAAAAAAATTTACAACAAAAATTTTTTTTTACAAAAACCAAAACTTCAAAAAATATTTTTACAAAAAAATTTTCTTTCAAAAATATTTTTCACAAAAATTTTTTTTTTCAAAATAAGTTTTTACAAAAGTAAAAAAAAAAAATCACAACGTTAAAAAAAATGAAAAATTTTAGTTAAAAAAAATGTAAAAAAAAAATTGCAAAAAAGTTGCAAAAATTTCAAAAAAAGTTATGAAAAAGTATCAAAATTTTTGTTCTTTTTAATACAGTATGCAATGGCAAAACCATTGTATTTGCGTTCAAATGTGCGTGTGTATTGAATATTTCTTTAAATGATTCGTTTATGTATTAAAATTCTACTTAGTTGGTGTATAAAAGTATGATGAAATTGGTTTTCTTTCTTTAAAAATCTGTATTTTCTGTTGTTTTGCTTAATTAACAAAACTCATTAAGACGGTATTAAAGTGATAGCCACTTAAAAAATGAAATGCACGTTTAAATTTCTTATCTCAAATTGATATTCTGAAGTTTGAGTTGAAAAAATGTAAGAAATCATTCTTTTCTATAAAACTTGATATTTTCCATTGTTTTTTACTTAATTATCAATACTCATTAAGATTATAGCTGCTGAAAAACTGAAATGTACGTTTAAGTTTTCTCTCTTAAGTTGATAAAAATAGTAAGAAATCAGTCTTTTTCTATAAAACTTGATATTTTCCATTGTTTTTTACATAATTATCAATACTCATTATGGTTATAGTTGTTGAAAAACTAGGATGTATGTTTAAGTTTTAAGTTTTAAGTCGATACATTGATCTTGAAGTTGATAAAAATCGTAAGAAATCAGTCTTTTTCTATAAAAATCGATATTTTCCATTGTTTTTTACTTAATTATGAAAGCTCTATAAGATTATAGCTGTTGAAAAACTGAAATGTACGTTTAAGTTTTCTCTCTTAAGTTGATAAAAATCGTAAGAAATCAGTCTTTTTCTATAAAACTTGATATTTTCCATTGTTTTTTACTTAATTAACCATACTCATTAAAGTTATATCTATTGAAAAACTAGGATGCATGTTTAACTTTCAACTTTTAAGTCGATACAATGATCATGTAGTTGATAAAAATCGTAAGAAATCAGTCTTTTTCTATAAAACTGGATATTTTCTATTGTTTTTTACTTAATTAATAATACTCATTAAGATGTCTATCAAGCAAAATTCAAATATGTGTTTAACTTTCTTGTGTTAAATTGATAATCTCATCTTGTAGTTGAAGAAATCTAAATAAAATGGTTAAAAATGAGATTTTAATTGTTTCACTTAATTAATAATGCTCATTAAAACTACGGTTGTTCAAAATTCAAATATAAATTTAATCTTCATCTTATAGTATGATTTCGAGCGGCGGGACCGCAGGAGGGACCAGGAGGGACGGTTGCTGCGTGCTGCGGCACGACGGTCCCTCCGTCCCTCCGGCTGTCCCCGTACTCACCTTTTCCTACTACTCATACGTCACAGAAACTTGGTGTGCGTAATTTTTCTCCGACTAGATATTTTCATAGACAAAGTACGTGGAGTAAATAGTAATTGCCTGAGCAAAATGAAGGCTAATACACATAGTACGTTGTTCCGCTTCTGTATTGTGATCTTGTAACATCGCCTTGGCGACAAACACAGCCCACGCCAATTATACGCCAATCGGCAATTTAGTGTAACCCTATGCTCACGTGTTGTGTGACGCAGTGGATTGAGAGAAACGGTCTCTCAGCAACAAGCTCTAATGCTGCAACAAGCAGCGACTCTTAGCAAAATAAAACATTCCATTAAATTTACAGTCTACTTGCTTTTTCTTTTTAATTTAGTTTTTCTTTTTAATTTAGTATATCTCCGTACATTTGGTCCTAGCGACCCGGAGGTATGAACGAGCCAGTGTCTTTTCTATTGAATTAAATATTGAATTTATCGAATTTCGTCAACAAGATGAATAATGTCGGAAAGTGAAATAACATCGTTAAACAGAAGGCGAGGGAATATCAAGGCCCAAGTCACTAGAATATTTAACGCAACGGATGGAAAAGCATTTAATTTATCCGAATGGAAAGTTCACCTGGACTTACTGTCGAAAACAGAAGAAAAGTTTGAAGCTCTTAAACTAGAGTATTACAGAATAATAGAGGAAGAAAAGTTGGAAGAAACGGAAAAAATCCTCTCGCAACTGGACGAAGATATTCTAAAACTGGAGGTAAGCTTAAAATCCTCTATTAATGCTTATTATGAAAATACTGATTCTAATAAAAAATCCATTGAACAGGACCAAGCTAAAACGTCTAGCATTAAGCTACCTAGGGTCATATTGCTGGTTTTTAGTGGCAGAATTGAAGAATGGTCTGTATTTAAAAGTACTTTTAATGAGCTTATTAATGATAATTCAAATTTAAAAGATAATGAAAAATTATTTTATTTGCGTTCTGCTTTGACTGGTGAAGCGAGGAGTTTGCTTACACCAGATGAAAATTATGTTTCACTTTTCAATGCGTTAGAACAAAGATACGAGAATAAAAGAGTTATGGTAGATTGTCATGTAAAGAATATTTTAAATCTTTATGTAATTAAACAGGAATCCGCTAAGGATCTCCGCATTTTATTGGATAACGTGAAGAAAAATTTAAGGGCTTTAAAGATCTTAAAGTATGATAGAGATAATTTCTCGAACGCAATTTTGCTGAATATTATTCTAAATAAACTAGATAACGAAACTCGTAAACAATACGAACTAACATTAAAGGATAATGAAGTGCCTAATTTTGATGAATTTTTAGAATTTCTTGAACGAAGATGTCAAATCTTAAATAGTATAAGTTTTAACGTATCCTCTAAATATACTGCAAAATCCTTATTCATAAAAACAAACAAACCTCAAAGTAAATGTTGCGTAATCTGTAAAACCGAAAACCACCCCTTATATCATTGTGTTAAATATAAAAACATGAAGTTAAGTGAGCGAATTAACCTTATTAAGAAAAATAAACTTTGCTTCAATTGTTTAAGTTCAGCCCACCTCATTAATTATTGTAATTCAAAAGGCACTTGTCATGTTTGCAAGAGCGCAAGCCACCATTCATCATTACATAATTATACAACACCAGTAAACAATCCTATAAACAATCTCCCAATACATGAAACAATAAATAGCAATTTTGTTTCGGAAGATTTATCACAAAACGAAACTACTGCTCATTCATTTTTTTCGTATGAAAATGATAATAATAAATCTGTTTTAATTAGCACTGCAATAATTTATTTGACAGATGTAAATGGCATCAAAATTTCTTTCAGGGCAATATTAGATTCCGCATCTCAGAATTGTTTTTGTACATTTAAAGCAGCACAAATATTAGGCTTGAAAAAAGAGAAAATAAATATTCCTGTAAGTGGAATTAATAAATTGCCTATTTACATTAAATCTAGAATCAAATAAAAGTTGTCAAATAAAATGAATAGTACCAGTTATGATATTGAGTTATTAATCGTTCCAAACATTTGTGACTTCACGCCCTCGAAAAAGATAAATATATCAGATTTAAAAATTCCAGCAAATATTTGTTTAGCGGATAAAAAATTTAACATTCCAAGCAGTGTGGAGATAATTGTAGGTGCTGAACTGTATTTTTCTCTTTTAAATGAAGAAAAAATAAAGTTAGGCAATAATTTATATTTGCAATCAAGTATTTTTGGATATTTAGTATCTGGGTGTATTTATGACAAAACAGTAAATAATAATAACACTAATTATTGTTTCTTAACAAAAAATCTTGAATTACTTAATGACACTTTGAAGTCTTTCTGGGAAATTGAAGAAGTACAAAATTTAAAACCCTGTAACAGTGAAGAATTAGAATATTGTAATGATCACTTCGATAAAACGCACTTCAGAAAACCGGATGGTAAGTTTGTGGTCACGATGCCGTTTAAACCACAGGTTTTAGAACCCGATTTGGGAAATTCCAAAAATCTTGCTTTGAAAAGATTAAACTCTCTGTGGCAACGTTTAGATCGAGATCCTGTTATGAAAAATTTATACACAGAATTTATTAAAGAATATAGAGATTTAAATCACATGCATGAAATAAAAGAAAACACGAACTTTAATGATGGCTATTACTTACCACATCACAGCGTTTTACGACCCTCTAGTAAAACCACAAAACTACGCGTCGTTTTTGACGCTAGTGCCAAGTCAACCAACGGGAAATCTTTGAACGATTTATTATGTAAGGGTGGAGTTCTGCAAGATGACCCTCTCGATCTCTTAGGGCCAGTGATTGCTAAAGCAAAAATATTCATGCAGGAGCTATGGCTTCTTAAAATAGAGTGGAATGAGAAGCTGCCCTCTCTTGTTGCCAAACAATGGGAAACCTTTCTCGAAAGTCTTAAAGAACTGGAATCCATTGAAGTGCCAAGATGCTTCCTAGCTGTGAACCAATCAGTAATGCTAAATGGTTTCGCAGATGCGTCTTCCAAGGCTTATGGCGCAGTGATATACATGCAAACATCTAATTCTAGTGAAACCATCAGTCACTTATTATGTAGTAAATCCCGCGTGTGTCCAACCAAAGTAATAACAGTGCCACGTCTCGAACTGTCAGCATGTCTTCTTCTGGCTAAACTCACTAACAAGGTCTTAAATTCATTAGACAAGCAAGTAGCTTCAGTTAATTTGTTTTCTGATTCAACTATTGCTTTAGCTTGGATAGACACTGCTCCTCATCTCCTGAAAACGTTTGTGGGAAACCGCGTTGTGCAAATTAAGGAACAAACTAAGAACTTTCCATGGTTTCATATTCCGTCAGAACACAATCCAGCTGACTTGATATCAAAAGGTGCAAGTGTGGAAAACCTGTCTTCTAACCAGTTGTGGTGGCATGCCCCGCCTCTTTCAATTCTTGAAGAAACAATAGCAAAAACTGACTCTAATATAAGTGACATTAAAGATGAACATTATTCTAGTGAGCTTAAAGCTCCCAGCAACTTGACATTCGCTATTCATAATGACTCTAATTTCTGTGATAATTTAATTAATCTTAGCAATAATTTCAAAAAATTAATTAGAATTTTAGCTTATATTTTCAGATTCATACATAAATGTAAAAAAGCAACATCTGCATCCGGCCCTCTGTTGCTGGAGGAATTAAGAAAGGCAGAGGTTTATTTAATAAAAAATGAACAGGTAAAGTATTTCAAACATGAAATTTCGGCCCTCCAAGCGGGATCTTCGGTTCATCGCGCAAGTAAGTTAAAATTCTTAAATCCCTTTTTAGATGGAGATAGCTTATTGAGGGTGGGAGGAAGACTAGCAAAATCAAATTTGAATTTTGACCATAAACACCCCATTATACTTCCGGCGAGCTGTCGCTTGACGAAAATAATTTTTCAATATTATCATAAACGAGATTTTCATGTAGGACCCCAAGCTCTTTTGAACACAGTGCGTCAAAAATATTGGCCGCTTGGTGGCAGAAATGTTGCGCGTAAAATTGTACATGAGTGTTTACAATGCTTTAAAATTAAACCTATAACGGCTAGTCAAATGATGGGGGATCTCCCTCCTGAAAGAATAGTGCCCAGTTCCCCATTTTCAAATGTGGGATTAGATTTAAGTGGGCCTTTTGAAATAAAATATAAAGGTCAAAGAAAGGGCACTTTTCAGAAAATCTATGTTGCCATATTTGTATGTATGGTCACTAAAGCTGTGCACTTGGATTTTGTCTCAGATTTGACATCCGAGGCTATAATAGCGACTCTAAAAAGATTCTTCGCTCGTCGTGGGAAAAGCTCTGTAATCTTTAGCGACAATGCTACAAATTTCGTTGGGGCTTCAGCAGAACTAAAACGTTTACGCAGACTTGTTACGAGTGATGAAGTTTCGAACTTTTTAGCTTCTGAAGGTATTAACTGGAAGTTCTCCCCTCCTAGGGCACCAAATTTTGGTGGCCTTTGGGAGGCAGGAGTCAAATCTTTCAAATACCACTTAAAAAGAGCTGTGGGCTCAGCTCATCTTACGATCGAGGAATTCCTGACAGTTATCACACAGATAGAGGCTATTTTAAATTCGCGACCACTTTGTCCTTTGTCAACAGATCCTGACGATCTTCAGGTGTTGACTCCTGGTCACTTCCTCATAGGAAAGCCTCTTAATTTAATTCCAGAACCCAATTTAAGTGAGGTCAAAGATAATTTGCTAAATAAATGGCAAAGGATTCAAAAATTAACGCAGTTAATATGGAAACGTTGGCAGAATAATTATCTGAGCCAGTTACAAGAAATAAACAAGTGGCTATTTAAAAGGCCTAATATTCTGCCAGGATTGCTAGTTTTGCTTAAGGACTCACAATTACCCATTTGCACTTGGTCACTAGGCCGCATTAATAAGGTTTTCCCAGGCGCGGACGGGATAGTCAGGGTAGTTGAAGTTCGTACCGCTAAGGGTAATTTTAAACGACCTATTTCAAAAATAAGTATATTACCCATTGAGGACAACATCATAGATCCTAAACTTTAAATGTGCTTTATTATGTATTAATTTTTCATGTATTATTTGTGTTTATTTATTTTATTTATTTATTTTTGCTTATAATCTGTATCATGTTATGTTATTACTTGTATTGCATATGTATCTTGAAATATAAAAATATTTCAACGCCGGGCGGGATGTTCCGCTTCTGTATTGTGATCTTGTAACATCGCCTTGGCGACAAACACAGCCCACGCCAATTATACGCCAATCGGCAATTTAGTGTAACCCTATGCTCACGTGTTGTGTGACGCAGTGGATTGAGAGAAACGGTCTCTTAGCAACAAGCTCTAATGCTGCAACAAGCAGCGACTCTTAGCAAAATAAAACATTCCATTAAATTTACAGTCTACTTGCTTTTTCTTTTTAATTTAGTGTTTCTTTTTAATTTAGTACACCTCCGTACATACGTAACGATATTAAAAATCAAACAAAATTCTTTCGTCAAGCAAATCTGAAGAAAATACTTGTCGAATTGCGATTCTGATTGTACCAAACGGCACCTATGAGAGTAACCTACTAAATGCACCTATTTACAAAAATTACTTCCAAATAGTTTAAAAATTATGTTTAAAAAAACTGATAAAAAAGCACAATTTATTTGCATACGTCATAGAAATTTGGCGTGCGTCACTTTTTACAGGCTGGATGTTTTCGTTAATATACCAAATTTAAGCACATGGAGCCAGGAAAATATGCAAACATTTTTTAAATACAATAAATTAAACTTAAAAAACAATTTTAATAAAAATTTTAATTAAAAAAATTAAAATCGAACTAATTTTAAAATCTATCTTTTAAGATCTGGTGATTTAAAAAATCGATTGTATTTAATAAACTTTTTATCATGAAAAGTAATTTTGTTGTTTTTGTTGATTTAAAAGAAAAAAGCCTTAATTCTTATTAACTTAGTACTTAAGATTATGCGATATTCTTTATCAAGGCCACCTTATCATAATAAAATTAATGTTATTATGATAAGGTAGCCTTGTTTTTTATAATAGCACTTTATAACTGTCATTAGCATTTTTCATAATACGCACATGCAAATTGGAAACAATTCTGTCATATTTAAATAAAGTATTGGTACTACTAGGTTATAACGTTGATCAATTTCGCCAAGTTATACACATTGACGTATTTTTTATTTTAAATAACGAAACAAGAAATAAATTAGTGAAACACTGATAAAAATACAAATAAAAAGTTGGATTAAAAAAATCATTTGATGATGTTTTAAACACATGTGTCGTATTTAATGCGATTGAATGCGACATTCACGAGCATTCATTATTAGCATTTTATCTTATTGTTTGGCGATACTTTTTTGGTCGACAAAAAAATCAACAAATACAAAAAAAAAAAAAAAAAAAAAAAAAAAAGTGAATAATCAGCAGTTATAAATAATAAAGATAATAATAAATATAATAAAAAATATAAATATCACAATAAAACATAAATCGTAAAATACTTATAGCAATATTCAAAAGCAACGTTTTCACCAATTTGGCAGGGAAAAAATCGCGCTAACATGTAGGTTATATCTTTACACATAAATATTACATCTGTGCCATATTTACGTTTAAAAATAAGCATAAATGATCATCAGGTTTGAAATCTCAATTTCTGAAGCCCAAACTTAACCATGATTTATAAAAACGCCGAAGTGAAGGTATTGGAAAAGTAACATGAAATTAGGGGAGAGATATCATATACGCAGTGTTTGGCGCAAATTTGTCGAAAATCATTTAATTAATTTCTATTATTTTAAAACGAAAGTAACAATAAAAAAAACACGATTAAATCTAGATTAAATGAATAGGGGAGAGGGGGGTTAGTGTGGACAAGGGGTTAGTGTAGACATTCAAAATAACAATTTAAATAATGTAGGAAAAATTACTAAAAAAAATTACACAAACTGACAACAATGTACTCCATACTAAGCAAAAATTTGGTTGCAAAGGATTAAAAAGTTTTTGAATAGTTGCAAGAAGTTTAATTTCATGCATGAAAAGTAAAAATAAGATTTCTTTTTCATTTTTGCAGCACAAAGAATTTAAATTTAGAATCCAATAAACAAGTTGCTATAAGACAAGTGTGGCTTGTCTTCTTTATTTCTGTAACCATCATTAAGATAATAAATTGGTTAAATGAGTGCAACTGAAGAATAACTTCACAATGTTAGCATGGGGTTAGTGTAGACACATTACTAGGGGTTAATGTAGACAACTTATTGTACTGCATGATTTGTATTTTAAGAACTAAAATACTAAATTTATTATAATGTAAAGATTTACAGAAAGTATGTTAACTTACAAATGTAATTGCTATATTAAACATCAAATAAGATTATTTTCCATATAAATAAGGATATGTATTGAAATTTTCAACAAATCATTTCAAGCAGAAACTTAAAAATTTTTCTTTTGCTATTTTTTTGTTTAAATTTACCAATTTTGCATTTTTAGAGGTTTAATTTAGCCTTAATTTTAAATTAATTCAATAAAATAGAATATATATTGTTTCTATGTTGGTTAGAAGCATAATAAATATTAACTGTTACATTATTATAAACGAATCCCATCGTCACCAACTCTTAGCTGTTGCAATATTGCATATTTTGTAGGCAGAGTGGAAAGTGTTAATGGTTTTAATGTCTATGATGTTGTATTTCTGCAGAAAAAAAGATCCAGCACATCATTTTACTTTTCTTGATATGAAAAATAATTCCCTAATTAAAAATGGGGAATAATAGAAAAAAATCACACAACTTGTGATTGTTGGTGTTACTTCTTACTCGATAAATCCTTTAGACTGTAATTTAAACTTAGAAGTTTAGATAATAAGGAATATTTGTGAAAAAATTACCTGTCCACTCTAGCCCCCAACATATTTTGGTTTTGTCCACACCAACCCCTTGTAGGGGTTAGTGTGGACACATGGATCAATGTTAAAAACTGTCAATTTTCTTATTGTTTAACTGTATTTATCATAATCTTTCCTGTATATTAATAAACAGAAAATATCATTCTTCAATTTGAAAGGTTACGGAATTTTAAAAATGCTCATAGCGTTATATAAAATTAAATGAAATTTATCTGTCCACACTAACCCCCCTCTCCCCTATAGAAAAAATAAATAAACAATTAATTAATAAACAAACAAAAACAGCCGGGTTACCATGCAATGTAAATAACGATATTTTGGCGCCAATTATATAAAAAAAGGGTGCCATATCTTGTTCTAAATTTTTTAGCGAGCTTCTTTTTTTTTCTTTCTTTTTGGCATTAAATGAATTTATGTGGTTGCTCTTTAGTTTGTGAAGTTGCTTTTTTGTACACTTTCCAACAAAGCTGAAAGGTGTTTATGCATTCGGTTTGTCTATCCGTCTGTCCACGCTCTAACGTACACCGATAATATACACCGATTTATATGCAATTGGTAAACCTTATTTAGGGTCCTTTAGGCATGTTTGGTATTGCACAGGAAGTATGTGGGGTTAATAATTTATCTACAGGGGCACCCAAAAGAATTTCATTACATTATGGTCTATTGGGGGAAATCCTTTGCAGAGTATTTTAATGAAATTTCGCTATTGCAAATGTGTGAAACTTATATAAACCACTGAATTTCATTACGATTACGTTATAACAGGAGATTCATAGCATTTTTAATCCAGTTACAGGGACACACAAAAGAAATCGGTTACAATACTGTTCTTGAGTAATAATTTATGGAAATGCATTTTCAATTTCTGCATGTGCTTTTAAATTTAACTGCTTTTTAGGTGTGTCCCTAATTAATATAAATATTTAGTACCTATAGTCGTTGTCTGATCCGTCCGCATATAACAGCACAAAAACTATCCTACCGAATCGTTTGAAATTTTAAATATATATGTGTTACCAAATTTTTTTGATTCATTGCAAATTTTAATAAAATCGGATAAATAGTTCGAATACAGGAACAGTCAAAATTATTCTGTTACATTAAGACCGATGGGATGAAATAGTTCCAAGTACTTTTTAATGATGTTAAACCCTTAGAAACATAATGAAATTGATATGCATTTATGAAGAGCACTAGAATGTATATCTTTTAGAACACACCGCGCAAAAAAAATATTTATTTTCAACTACACGTCACAACCAAAGAATTCCATTACAAATTAGTATTACATTAACTTTTCAGCTTCACTAATCTAGAGGTTTTATCATAGAGTCATTTTCTCAATTTCACTACTAGGTCTTTTAAATAACTTTTTCGGGTAAAACTACATAATCGAGTTCCCATTGGCGTATTTGAGCCAGCATGTTAAGCGGAAAAAATATGTTCAGATTTGTAAATCCCTTGTGATGACACTTGATGGCTCAAAGCTTATGCAAACGATATATTCAGATCTCGTTCGTACCTTATACTATACACATTGCCAACAGTGGAATAGTCGTAAAAAAACAGAATATACGCTCTAATCAGAGCGTATAGGCTCAAGTTAGAGAATATACCCTAGAATGTATATACTGCAGCTTTTTGAGAAAGAGGGGGTATATAATGGTTCTTAAAAAATCTAGAAAGTATATGGCGTATACCTCTGTAAACTCTCTACCACATTCATGATTGACAATTCGTTTTATTTTATGCATACTAAAGCGAAATACAAATCAATTTCATGAGAATGAGTTTGAAAAGAAAACAAAACAGCGTATGTAGTAACCAGCATGCACGATCCATTTAAATCGGATTGAGCATATCTGGAACACACTCGAAAGGACACATTGTATTCCTTGGTTGGCGAATTCGAGATTTTTATATATAATTTTTTTAAAGATTTTTTATCGAAATCCTAATTTTTAATAATAATTATATTAATAATAATACATAATATATTAGTTATAATTATTTATAATTAGTCATAATTATATTAATAATAATAATTACAATAATAATAATTTTTATCCTAATTTTTTATCGAAGACCTCATCACATGCATAGAAAACAGATGTAGACATTATATTATTACATATATTAACTATTTTGTTCTAACTATTTAAGGGCACAATACACCATATAAAAAATTCCCTCATTTTACTCAACCATAATGATTTGCGCCACTTTTAGGTGCCGAAATTGGTGTGTACATTCTTGACGTCATTTCAAAGAGTTCAAACTCCGATACAAGATATTTTAATGCTTTATTATCCGTATTACTTTTAATGTATTGCGTACTTCGAATTTTATACCTATGCATGGCTGTTTTGTATAGTTTGATTTCCCATTTTTTTTAACCGTGTATAGGAATCATTATGTAATATTTTGCAATTGTACCATTCACTTTGCTATTTTTTGTCATTTCAATTTGTGACAATATATATTCAATTAAAAATAACATCTTTTTTTTTTTAACTTTTAGCATATTATTATTAAAACTCTGTTCTAAGCAATATCGCTCAGACTAATCTCTCTGAGGGAAGTCCTAGTATATATTTTCACTAAAGTTAATGTGTAAAAACTATAAAATAAATGAAATAAATGTATAAGTTATTATTATATTCTGAATTTTTTTTATATTGTTTTATTGTGCGTTAAATTAAGTCTAAGCGCTTTCAATTGAAATCAAGTCTTACAGGTTTACATGAAAACTTTATTAATTTAAAAATTATAAGATTCTGCTTATTGAAGTCAAAATGAAATTCACCATTTAATTATATTTATGAAATGCATAAGATATGCATTTTAAAATATTATATCTAAGAATATTCAAATTCATTCAATGACCATCCATGCTTGACATCTATTGTCATAACATATAACAGCATTTATTTTTCATCTCTAAAATGATTTTAATGTATTTTATTAAAATGTATATTGAATTTTATTTAATAATTATAATAACCTTTTATTATTATTTAATATAAATTTTCATTGCAGTTAGTAGAATCTATATCAATGGAGATTATGACAAATATTGTTCTTTCATTTTACCAGAGTTTCCCCCAGGTTTAAAAGGGGGCAGGGCGCTACTGCTCTGAAAAGGGCATTTTTTACATTCTTTAGGGCATTTTTTTGATTTTTAAGGGCACTTTTATAGAGTTGAAACTAGAAGCTAGCAGATCAAAAAATCGTGGAAAAACCAAAATTTCGTCAATGAATCAAGAAATAAATCCAAAAATTTCGTCAAAAGTTGTAAAAAAGGTATATTTTGTTACAAGATCGCGAAAAAACGGACGATTTTGCTAGTAGATCGCGAAAAAACGGCCGATTTTGTTAAAAAATCGCAAAAACAGCAGATTTATTATCGCGAAAAAAGATAGATTTTGCTAAAAACATCGCGAAAAAATGACTAATTTCATGAAAAGATCGCGAAAAAACGTCAAATTTTGTTAAGAGATCACAAAAATGGCAAATTTCGTCAAAAGATAGCGAAAACCCGTCAATTTCGTCACATTTAAACACACACACAAAAAACGCAAATTACGAAAAAAAAGCGCGAAAAAACAAAAATTTTGTCAATGAATCAAGAAATAAATCCAAAAATTTCGTCAAAAGTTTAAAAAAAGGTAAATTTTGTTAAAAGATCGCGAAAAAACGGATGATTTTGCTAGTAGATCGCGAAAAAACGCCCGATTTTGTTAAAAGATCGCAAAAACAGCAGATTTATTATCGCGAAAAAGATAGATTTTGCTAAAAAATCGCGAAAAAATGGCTAATTTCATGAAAAGATCGCGAAAAAACGGCAAATTTTGTTAAAAGATCACAAAAATGGCAAATTTCGTCAAAAGGTAGCGAAAACCCGCCAATTTCGTCACATTTAAACAAACAAAAAAAAAAAAAAAAAAAAAAAAAAAACCGCAAATTACGAAAAAAAAAAAAGCGAAAAAACCCTTACATAGTTTGTAACGAGTGTGGAATTGTCCCATATTTCTCACACCTCCATTTTAACATTTCAGAAAATTTTCTGCGAATTTTAATTTTTTTTTCTTTGCTTAGGATTATCTCTGTTATTCTGTCAGATTTTTTCCCAAATTAAGAAAAATTAAGGCTGTCATTTCCGAAAATTAAAAAAAGTCGGTCGTTACTCTAAAAATCTGACATTAAAATAAATCACAAATTATGACAAAAAATCGAAAAAAAATTCGTAAATTAGTGAAAAAAATCGCCAATTTCATTATGGGATTGCGGAAAAAACGCGAATTTTGCCAGATTATCGTTAAAAGATGCAAATTTCGTTCAGGGATCACGTAAAAAAAAAAACGTGAATTTCGACGAAAGATCTTGAAAAAAGGGACATTTCATCAAAAAAATCGAAAAGAACGGCAAATTTCGTCAAAAGATCGCGTTTTTCCGCGGCTTTTTGGAAAAAAAAATTGCATTTTTTCTGCTTTCATTTTACAATATTCACTTTTTGTCGGAGATCATTTAACAAAATTCGCGTTTTTTCCACGGCCCTTTGACAGAAATCGCATGCTTTCGATGGTTCCTTTACGAAACTCGAAATTCTTCCGATTCTTATTTGCATCGTTTCTGTGACTCTTTGACGAAATCCGCATCTTTCCTTGGTACTTTGACAAAATTCACGGTTTTGTCTGCTACATTTTGGTGCAATTACGCTTGTTTCAGCGATCCTTTGTCGAAATTACCGTTTTTGTTGCGATTCGTAAGTTTTTTCCCGCGATGCTTTAATGAAATTCGCGTTTTTTCCGCAAACGATTGACGAAAATTTTCGGCGACCATTTGTTGAAATTCGCGATCTTTTAATGTCTAAATTTTCTGATTGCTGATTTTTTTTTTTTTTTTTTTTTTTTTTTCGGAACAGAATGTCTTGAATTCTTAAAATTACGGAACAAAATCATCCCTGGTTAGAAAATCAAAATTATTTTCTTATATTTCTCCTTTCTTTTAGCCATTTTTTTTATGCATGTTCCTTTTTGGATCAGAAGGCATCGGGTCATCGATCGGGGATTTCATTATCGCGACCTTGACCTAAGATTTGTCTACCGCAATGCAAGCTTTGAGAACACACGATCCTAATGAGAAGACAACTAGCAGACGCGCATTCAGTACGGACGCAATAGCAATAAGGGCCAGTGACGCCCTGAGACCTTAAAAATCCTAGGTCCTCGGGTCATATAAAATTTAGGGTCGCTTTTTTACAAAAGCGTGCCCCCACTAATAATAATTCATATTTTTAAACCAAAAATGAAATACAATAATTATTGTTTTAAGAATAATAAATAAATAAAACCAATATTATTTTTTAAAACTATTAAGAGAAATCTTTATTTTTTTAAAATAAATGTGCAAGATACAAATTTAATTATGAAATAATGCTTATTTCAGTATAGAAGATATGAAGTATCACTATTGTTCGCAATTCTTTTAAAAGAGGGCAAGACAGATTTATTAAAAAAGACATTATTATTGAAAAAAAAAAAAAAAAAAAAAAAAAAAAAAAAAAAGAATACTTTTGTTGAATAAAGGATTCTTTTTGTTTAATGAACGAGTGCTTTCAGGAGCCACATTTAGAAAGATTTGGACAGTCAAAAACGTATTGTGAACAGAACTGAGCAAAAGGTGTGTGTGTGTGTGTGGGGGGGGGGAGATCGCCCCGAATTCGGAAATTTAAAGGACGTCAAATTTATACTACAAACGTCATTTTAAGGCTGTCACAAGAAAAATTGGGAGGGGCGGGGCATCAAATTCTAATTATGCCCCGGATGCAAATTTCTCTTTGCACACTTCTGATTGTGAAGCAGGAAAATTTGTTTTAACAGAAATATTTACTTCTGGCATTAACTTTTTTTGTGTCTCTTTGACGAATTTTGCATTTTTTCGCGATCTTTTGACGAAATCTGCCGTTTTTTCGTGATATTTTGATGATTTTTGCGTTTTTCGTGATCTTTTGGCGAGATTTTCCGTTTTTAGCGAATCGTTTGACAAAACTTTCCGTTTTATAACGAATTTTGGACGAAATTTGTCATTTTTTCACGATCTTTTGAGGAAATTTCCTTTTTTTCGGAATTTTGTGACTAAATTAGCCGTTTTTTCACGAATCTTGTTGGAAATTAGTCGTTATTTCGCAATTTTTTTTAACGAATTTTGCCGTTTTTTCGCGTTTTTTTGACGAAATCACTCGTTCCGTGGGACACGTAAGAGCTATTTTTTCATTCCATCGCCGATTTTTGCGTAATTTACTCGGTATAGCGTGTCCGCATCATCGCAGAAGACCTGCGTTTTTTCTAATGTGGGGCAAGAATATCGCTATTTTTTTGAATGAGCGACAAAAGGGGCGCTAGTTTTGGCTGAGGGGCAAGAGGGGCGCTATTTTCTAAACTAAGGGGCAGGAGGGGCAGCGGGCCCCTATGAAACCCTCTGCTGGAAACTCTGATTTTACTTTTGTATTTTTAGTTTTTCCATTTAGAAAATGCTCTTCTTTGAAATTAATTTAACAAATGTAATTGTGAATAATAATAATAACACGAACAACAAGGAAAAAACCAATAAAGAAGTGTATTGTATGCTGCACTTACACTTTAAATAGGAGGAATATCGAAAATGATAGGTTTTTGACGGAATAAACTGTAAAAATACGGTTTTTACCACTGTCATGTCAAAAACCCAATCCTGTCAAACCACTATACAAAAAAAAAAAAAAAAAACTGTAGAGATGTAATACATTCTTTTCGGTAAAAAATTACAGATTTTTTTAAAATGACGAATAATAAGCATAAAATTATTATTAATTTCATTTCATTTCATCTCTCTTTTTTATAAGTATCCAATGTTTATTTTGAAATCTTGTGTAATGTTTTGACTGTAATTTTTTTTTTTTCAAAAATTTCTATTACAAAGCATTCATTTTGCTTGAACATCATATTACAAAAAAAAAAAAAAAAAAAAAAAAAAAAAAAAAAAATTATAACCTATATCTATTATAAAAAAAATCATTTTTTTAACATTGGCAGAAAATGCAAGAAAGTAATTTTTTTAAAAACTATATAATTTTCAAAATTATATATATATATATATATATATATATATATATATATATATATTACATTATTTACTATTTATTTGCAGTTTAATAGCTGCCTCGTCCGTTATTATCCTAGCTCACGAAAATATTTTTAAATAAATCTTAAATTTGTATGATTTTAAATTTTTATCTCAATTTTGCCTGAAATACGTGCCCATTGACTGTGTGAAAAATCTTAATAATTTTATGTTTTGACTACTATAAAAAGTCAGACTTAAAATAAATGCAACTAGTGAAGAATCTCAGAGATTAAATAATATGCTGCAAGTAAACATTTCTTTTTCTTTTTAAATATCGATTCTGAAAAAGGCCAGAAATTACTCCTCGGAGATTCAAATCGAGAATAGGGAGAAGGAAGATCATAATATGAAAGAGTGGTCAAAGGCCTTTCTAGTGACATACCCGTTAATTGTGTATTTCGATTCAAACTACTTATTTTTAGATTTATTTTCAAATTCATTTTTGCTCTCATAAACATCAAACTGGCAAATTGTCTTATTTAGAAAGCACACAAGGTGCCGTGATTGTCAATTCTTTGATAAATGCAGAAAATATTGCGAAAAAAGCAATCAAAACGGCATTTCGAACCGATTTTTCCGAAGCGGGAGATCTAGGAGCGAAAAAAAGGAGTCATACTGACAAGGTAATTGTTTAATAAATCAAATGAGCGTAAAATGACATCATACGCCTCTTCAAAAATCCCCTCAGCAAGTTTCATGTTTCTACTTTTAAAAAAGTGTCTGAAATTGTATCAGAAAATTTCGAGCTGTTGAAGGTGGAAAAACGTTTTTTCGAATACACCCTTAACCCCTTAATTCCCATGATAGAACCCATTCGAAAAATTATGTAGTTCAGAAAATCTGACTTTACACCAGAAAAATTCAACGGATAATTTTCGTTTATTTAATTACGGAATGTCTTTTACTAAGTTGTTGCTGTCTGTTGTTAAGTTGTTATTTTATTGTCTGTTATAAAGCAAATGTTGCAATTTTAATTTTCTGGTGGGAATTAGGATTTACGAATTAAAATGTCTCAAAAAATCACAGGCGGTTGGATCTAGCGGGTTAAGAGGCCCGATAAAACTTAGGAAGCTGTTGCCTCGGGGGAAAACTATCGCATATCCCCGGAATACGTCTCACGTGAAAAAATCATTTCTTTCCTTTTAATTTCAAAAAATAAGTTTGATAAATTAAAAAGCTCTTTTTCGATTTTTTGAAAAATTAAATATTTGGATTCAGTGCTGAAAAATACGTATAGATGCACAAATCTAATAATTCAATATTTGTTAAAATTTTATAAATCAGGAAACCATCCCGTATGAAAATAAGCCACAGATAACTGTCTTTGTTGAAATAATTTATTAAACGGCCACTAGAAAAAATTGCTCGAAAATTAAAATTGTAAATTAATGTATCTACCTTATTGCGGCTAGATTTCAAGGAAAAGAAAATTAGATATTTGGATTGCGAAATTTGACTTTCTATGAGACTTTTAGCATTAGTACAAAATACTGGAATTTCATTGGCTATTGCGCTATCAGTAAACGGAACTTCTTTCCCTGAAAGGGCAAAATCTAATAATAATAATAATAATAATAATAATAATAATAATAATAATAATAATAATAATAATAATAATAATAATAATAATAATAATAAGGTAATGTGAAAAACGAGGTACACTGTAAAAAAAATCTGAAATTCACAGATATATTTTTTCCTGAATTTCACAGAAAAAGACCCTTTTCACAGCAAAAGGGCATTAACTCGCATCGTTCCAGGCATCCATCTAGCAACTCGCATCGTTCCAGGCGTCAAAGACGCTCCGACACAAGAGAATCACGCTCTCTCCAAGCGACTCCCCTGGTCCCTTAGGATAACATGGAGAAGCCTGGAATTTGAAGCGGCTTCGACCACACGTGTAATAGCAGTTTCCGTCGCTTGCGAGCGTAGATTATGGGTTCGAATCCTATTGGCGCCAAGAAATAATGAAAACATAAAAAATCCCTTGTTTATTTTTCTCTTATTTCATTCATTTTTTCCTTCATTCATTCATTCATTCAAAAAAAGAAAAAGAAAAAAAAAAAAAAAAAGGAAAAGAACAATGATTTTAAACAGCGATTTTTTTTTTAATTTAAACTAGTTAAAGAGTTAAAATTGATTTAAAAAATAATAAGTATTATGCATCGGTCTAAAATAAAATAAAACAAACCGTTTACGAATATTCTATCGAATATATTTGAAAGAAAATCTTTGAAAAGCACAACAGATTTTCTCAATAACTCAAAAAAGACATACTTTGTACAAACTGGCATCAGCAAATTTGGCTCAGTCAGTAAGTACTCATTCCGCTGTCCAAAGGTCTCGAGTTCGTTTCTGAGTACAGCTTGAAGTAATTTATACAAATAAAATAAAATATAGTTAAATAATATAGCATCTCGGAAAGTTAGAACTCTTTGACGATTAATCAACTCATTAATTATAAAAATTAAATTAAATTATTATCATTAAAAATCAAATATTATAATGGTAAGTTAAGCTTCTTCAAACGGAGTTTTCTTTTCTTTTATTTCCCAAAACGACGGTAAATGTCTGGCAACTTTGCTGCCAGTAGTTTTACCGTGAATTCACAGAATTATTATTATTTTTTTTTAACAGTGTGAAAATTATATGCAGTCATGGGAATCTCATTATTTTCTCATAATTTGACTAAGTTAGTAGTATTTTTGAGTTGTTGATAATTCTTTGAGTGGAAAGTTAAATAAAATTTAATAAATAATAATATATATTAAAAATTTTATTAAATCCATTATGCTTTTAGGCTACAAGATTTTAAGAACTTCATCTTTTATATAAACATTTGAATAAATAATTTATGTTACTTCAGAGAGGTGTTACAAAAATTAAGAACAAATAACATTGACATGCTTCGGTTCTATTCTGATAAGAACCATAACCATGAAAAAAATCTTATGTTTTTAGATATGAAAACAAATCATAAATCATAATAAATAAAAAATAATAATTATATCTGTGGCTTCCGGTAATAACCAGGTAAGGCACATTTTTAATATGTTGAGTAATTAACGTTTAAAGTTTTAAAAAATGTCTTTTTATCATTGCTTTTATAAAATAAATTAGAACTTAATAATTTACACTACATTCAATTAGGATATAAGAAACTCTTCTTTTTTTTTGCCAAAAGTAGTTATATAAAAAATGGTTCTTATTAATTGAGAACCAATTAAAAATATAACTTTTATCTGGTTATTACCGCTTTACATTTATTTTTAATAAATGTAAACAAAATTAAATATTTATTTACATTTAAAACATTAATTTCACAACAATTAAATACAATGTCAATTTTTTAATTTTTTATGTTATTATATTTTTATGTCATTTTTATAATTATAAACGATTTAAAGAAATAAATAGAAATCTTATCTGGTTAATACCGTTACTTTATGCATTTACCCGATTATTATACTGTTTTTTCAATTTTTCAATGAAAATCTATAGTCGCCCTATGACGGGAAGTATTCGATTTTCATTTTTTAGTTCTATGGCAGATGAAAATACTCTTTTAAAGCTACATTTTCCCAAATTATCTCAGTTTTTTCGAAAATGTGCCTCACTTGTTTATTACCGGAAGCCACAGATATATTGTTATGAACTCTGTAACAATTCATTTTGTATTAAGTGGGAGATAAGCGTAGAAAGGTATACGTTTTTTAAATACAGCTAAGATGCTCATCAAATTATTATTAACAAGAAACACAATTGAAGGAAAAAGTAGCTGCACTGTTATATGTAAAATTGATTTTTTTTCCTTTCAGGCAAAGATGTCCAGTTCACCAAGAGCCAATAAAACTGCAGGATTCTACACTAGTGTTAAAAGTCTTATGAAAAGTAAAATTTCGCATTAAAAAAAAAAAAAAAAAAAAAGCAATTGGAAAATTATTTATATTTTTAATCACGTGTTGTTTCGAATTAATTTCGGGGTCTACTCGAAGAATGCATCTCATCGACTGATAAAATGCTAGACATTTGCTCTCTCATTGAGATTGAATTTAACGGTTCGAGGAAAATCCATGCTTTAGTAGAATTATGAAAACTTTTCTATTCTTTTAACTGGGAATTTTTAATTCTTAACTCAACTAGTTATTAGAAATTTAAAATTCTGAGTCTCAGGTGCATCAAGCGACATGTTGGGATAGCATTATCAAAATTTTCAGCCTCGTACTGGCCGTAAATTTTGCGAGTCATCGCTGACAAACAGAATGAAACTTTCTTTTAATAGTATAGGTTTCCAACTTTTTTAATTTTTAAAATTATTCATTGTTGCAATTTCATACCCATTTGGCTTATTTTGGCGCATAATTAAATCCATTGTTGTTTTTACTCTCGTACATTATACTCCTTACAGAGAACATCTGGATATTTGTCAGCTGTGACAGGCAAAAAATAAAATGCCTTAAAACTAATGCATTAATTTCTAATTAATTTCCGAACATATCAAAATGTTTTATTGTCATCAGAAAGATACTTCTGTATACAATTTTTATAATTCTAGCATATCAGTAAGTAATTAAAAAAATTAATAAAAGAAAGACTCCATTTTTACATACAAAAACCAGGTTTAATTTAAATAAAATTGTGCAAAAATGCCTGCAAGATTGTATCATTAAATAGCAATTTTCGATATCAGAATATCCCTAATGTAAGATCATTATAATCAATTTAAGTATTCTTGTCAAGTATACTAACTTCTCCAAGTTTATTCTATAATTTTTATTTATTTATTTATTTTATTTTCTCTTATTTTTAGAATTATTATCTGCGGTACAACGTAAGTATTGAAGCATGATTATTACCTTAATGCACACAGAAGTATGCCTACTGTATCTAAATTTTTGTCTCAAGGTGATAAAAGAGATTTAATATTAAAGAAATCATTTCTCCTCTAAATAAATAAAAAAAATCCGTAAATGGTAATCAGTAATGTATGATAAAAATTACGTAATATATAATATATTCATCTTGCTTATTATGCATAAGATGATATAATGTTTCAGTTCAAGGCTTTTTCCTTGTCGGTTTCTTTAGTTAGTATACAGGGTGTTTCGCTACTAGACCGACAAACTTCTAGGGGTGATAGTAGACATAAAGTCAAACATTATTAAATAGGAAACTATGGGGCGCAAACGTCTTCTGTAGGAGCTAGGGGCCATTAAAGTTTAAGGTCCAAAAATTCCACCGCTGATAAAAATTAGAAAAAAGGGTCCATTTGTTTGCGGTTTTCTTTAAAATCATTCTTTATATCACGATTTTTAATTTTTTTAATTTTAAAGGTTAAGTTCAAAAATTGTCGGTAGAGGGCGCTTTAGACTTTAGAGTAACCAACAAATACTTTTTGCCGTTCTATTGTGCATGGGGTTGAAATTATTCTAAAGTTTAGACTTTAACTTAAATTTTAAGCCCAAAATCGGAAACATGGGGATCGGTTAACTAGCGAAAATTTAACTGTGAACCGAGGGGGCGATTTTAAACGCTCATAAACATTGGACAAACTAATCGATTTTGTTGCGGTTTGTGTGTAGGTCATTCCCTTGGTAATTATTTTATTCACAATGACGTAGAGCTGTGGTATCCTCATTTTTTTATAGAGGGCGCTTCCGACATATCTCCGATATTTCACTGGCATTACTCCTGGGTGTATTACTATTAGACTATCATACTTCCAGGAAGTGTTAGGTATGCAAAAGCGACTCGGAATCACATAGGAATGTAACGTTGAAAATGTCTTTTTTGCGAGTTATGGTTAAAGGAAGCAGAGAAAAAAACAACAGAAACAAGCAGAGAAACAGAAACACGTTAATATGACATAAAACAATTTGTTTAAAGGTTTTACTAGAAAAGATGTTCGAAATTACGACCAGAAGTAATTCGACATGCTTGACAGCGGCATCGCATGTAACTCCTCACGCTTTGAAAGATTCCTGGAATCTTTGATAGATTTCCGGAAGCTACAGAAATACGAGCTGCTAAGTCTTTAATTGATGGTACGGGATTCTCAACACCCAACTTTTTATGTGACCCCAGCAGAAGAAGCTCATACTTGATAGGTCCGGAGATCTGGCAGGCCAATAAACCGGGCCACCACGACCTATCCACTGCTGTCCATATGTTACGTTGAAATATCGGTGAACATCATTGGTAAAATGTGGAAGAGCCCGATCATGCTGGAACCACATAGAGCTGCGCAACGAGAGAAAAACTTTCACGCGCATTACCGTTCAGCTCCATCTATCGCAAGAAAATCGCAGCGCCATCTACTGTCGCTGTCAAGCTTGCCGGACTTTTTCTGATCGTAATTTCGAACACTTTTTGCAGTAAAACCTTTAAATAAACTTTGTTCTTTCACTTTAACATGTTGCTGTTTCTCTGTTTGTTTCTGTTGTTTTTTTCTCTGCTGTTTTTTAAACGTAATATGCATAAAAGCAATTTTCAACGTTACATTCCTGTGCGATTCCGGTCATCGTTGCATCCCTTACACTTCCTGGAAGTATGGTGGTCTGGTAGTGAAACACCCAGGAGTAATACCATTTAAATGTCGGACATGTCTCGGAAGCGCCCTCTATCAAAAAATGAGGACATGAAAACTGTACGTCATTTTGAATAAAATAATTACCAAGAGAATGACCTACATGCAAACCGCAACAAAATCGATTAGTTTGTCTAATGTTTATGAGCGTTTAAAATCTCCCCTTCGGTTCAGAGTTAAATTTTCGCTAGTTAACCGATCCCCATGTTTCCGATTTTGGGCTTAAAATTTAAGTTAAAGTCTAAACTTTAGAATAATTTCAACCCTATGCACAAAAGAACGGCAAAAAGTATTTGTTCGTTACTCTAAAGTCTAAAGCGCCCTCTATCGACAATTTTCGAACTTAATCTTTAAAATTAAAAAAATAAAAAATCGTGATATAAAGAATGATTTTAGAGAAAATCGCAATCAAATCTACCCTTTTTTCTAATTTTTATGAGCGTTTGAATTTTTGGACCCTAAACTTTAATGGCCCCTAGCTCCTACAGAAGACATTTGCGCCCCATGGTTTCCTATTTAATAATGTTTGTTTTTATGTCTACTATCACCCCTAGAAGTTTGTCGGTCTGGTAGCGAAACACCCTGTATATAAAGCAAATGAACCGAGATCGTATTGGCGACTTGCTTTTAAAATATTAAACTAAATCCGCCATTTACGCGGTATTTGGACAACACTATTACTGTTTATTATGGTTGGTCAAATGTGGAACATTCATTTATACAAGATATATACAGTGTTGTAGTCGTAAAAAATCAGAGGATATATACGCTAGAGGCAGATTGTATATGCTAAATCCATTAATGTCATTTTCAGGTATATTCTATAACTTTATTTGAGAAACAAGGGGTGTACGGAGATTATTTTAAAAAATCCAGAAGATATACAGCGTGTATCTCTGCATACTTTCCACTACACATTTCGATACATACTTCAGTTTAAATTAAACAAATAAAACTTAAAAACCTTCGGATTTATGATCTACGTACCGGAAATTTTTATATTATACATTATTATTTATTTTATTTTGAAAAAATTAGAATTATTGTAATGAAATTAAAGAAAAAGATTATTTTCAAAGATGTTTTAATATAAAGAAAAACTAAAAACAGCTACGATGAAAAATATTGAAAGAAGTAGATCGTAAAATTTATAAATAAAATGTACTGAAGAAGAAAAAGCAGACATAATGATGTTCTTAGTATAACAAATTAAGCTATTTTCATACATATACATACTTTAAAAGATGACGACTTTTACGTACTCATCTATTAGTATAAAAACTTGTACGTAATGTGTTTAATAGTTTTATTAGTAATCAAGCATACATCACAACAGTAAATTATTAAAAATTCTCTATTTCATTCACATCAAACTCATTTATATTATTTATATCACATTCATTTCTATTTATCTTTTGAAATCTTAGTTTATGTCTTCTTCTGTTACAGAGTTAAACACACCTCAAATTTTCTTAATAGAGTTTCTCTTTCTCTTTTTAACTTTTTAATTCTTTTTTTTTTTTTTTTTTTTATTATTCTTATTGTTGAGGGTCGTTGTTATTGACATGAGACGATTCGTATTTTTATTTTATTATGATTATGGTTCTTATAAGATGGAATCGAAACATGTCAATAATATTTGTTTTTAATTTTTCGTTACACCTCTCTCAAATAAAATAAAATTGTCTATTGAAATCTTTTTTTTCTTCCAAAAGCACATAATTTGTGTTCTACATTCTTATTAATCTACATCATTCATCATTTCTACATCCCACTCATTTCTAATTATTGTAAGATATGTTACATGAAATCTCTTTTTTAATCTTTTAGAGAGTTAAATGTATCTTAAGGGAGTATTCGAAAAAACGCTTTTCCACCTTCAAAAGTCCGAAAATTTCCGATACAATTTCAGACACATTTTTAAAAGTAGAAACATGAAACTTGCTGAGGGGATTTTTGAAGAGACGTATAAGGTGCCGTGTAATGTCATTTTACGCTCAATTCATTTGAATTTGTTTTATAAACAATTATCTTCTCAATATGACCTTTTTTTTTCGTTCAAATATCTCCCGCTTCGGAAAAATCGGTTCAAAGAGCCGTTTTTGATTGCTTTTTTTGCAATATTTTTCTGCATTTATCAAAGAATCGTCAGTCACGGCACCTTGTGTACTTTCTAATTAAAACAATTTACCAGTTTGATGCACAATGAGAGCAAAAATAAATTTAAAAATAAATCGGAAAATAAGCAGTTTGAATTGAAATACATCCTTAAGTTTTCTTCCTTGAAATAGTTCTCCCTCTATCTTTTCAATTCATTTTTTTTTTTTTTTTTTTTTTTTTTTTTTTTTTACAAAAACACACCATTTTTTATTAGTCTGCATTATTCGTCATTTCTATATCACACTCATTTTTATTATTATTAAATGCATTATATGGAATATCTCTCTCTCTATTTTTTTTCCCTTGTCTTTGGCTTTTTTAAAGAGTTAAACTTACCAAGTTTTCTTCTTTGAAACACTCTTCTCTTTCTAATTTTTCAATTCAATTTAATTTTTCTTCTTATAAAAGCACATAATTTTTATTCAACATTATTTATCATTTCTGCATCACAATATCTTCTATTATTTACATCATACTTATTTCTATTTATTGTAAAATACATTACAATAAATCTCTCTTTTTGCTTTTGCTGAGTTAAACTCGCCTCAGATTTCTTTACCTTGAGTTCTCATTCTCTTTTTATTTATTTATTTATTTATTTACTTTTTATAAAAGCACTTAACTTTTATGCTATACTCTTATTATTCATCATTCATCAATTCTACACCACACTCATTTCTATTATTGATTTAACATTCATTTCTATTTATTATAAAATGTATTACAATAAATCTCTCTTTTTGTCTCGGAGTTAAATTCACCAGTTTTCTTCCTTGAGTTCTCTTTCTCCTTTTATTATTTTAGTTCAATTTTTTCACAAAAGCACATCATTTCTAGTTTACATTCTTATCATCCTACTTTTACTGTACATTCTTATTATTCTGCATCACACTCATTTCTATTTATTATAAAATGACTACAAGAAATTAATCACTTTTTTTTTAAAGAGTTAAACTTATATCTCAAGGGCTTTTTTTCGATTGTAAATGGTGTATTTCGATTCAAATTGCTTATTTTCCGATTTATTTTTAAATATTTATTTTTTCTCTCAAATGCACCAAACTGGCAAATTGTTTTAACTAGAAAGTAAACATGGTGCCGTGATTGCCAATTCTTTGATAAATGCATATAATATTGAAAAAAAAAAAAAAAAAAAGAAAAAAAAAGAAAAAAAGAAAAAAAAGCAATCAAAAACGGCTTTTTCAACGGATTTTTCCGAAGCGGGAGATGTCATACTGAGAAGATAATCGCTTATAAATCAAATTCTAATGAATTGAGCGTAAAAGGACATCACACGGCATCTTACACGTCTCTTCACCAATCACCTTAGCAAGTTTCAAGTTTTTACTCTCAAAAATATGTCTGAAATTGTATCGGAAAATTTCGAGCTGTTGAAGGTGGAAAAGCATATTTTCGAATACACCCTTAAGGTCCCCAAAACATGTTTGGTATTGCATATAAAGTACGTACGAATAATGGTTCATTTACAGGGCACTCAAAAGATTCTATTACGTTATGGTATAGAGGGAAAAATCGTTTGCAGATTATGTTAATGAGATCATGCTATTTCAAATGTATTGAAACTGATATAAATAACTGACTTTAACTACGATCACGTTAAAACAGAGCATTCATAGCATTTTTTATTCATTTACAGGGACACACAAACGAAATTAGTTACAGTATCGTCTTTGCATAATAATTGCTGGAGAGAACACTTTAAAATTCGGTATGCGATGTTAAACTTTTTTTTTTTTTGCATATTATTTATTATACGTAAATTCTATTTCTCATATATATTGCTGCACATAAGTATTCGCGTACCATTCTTCTTAGGGGAATTTTCAACTGAATTATGTGCATCGCTTAAGTGAACTAAATTTTGTAATGCATACTGTTAATAAATACAAATATTTATATCATATAGAAGGCTGCTAAAAAATTCGGATACATTTCCGATTATAGGTGGTTCGAGCTGAAATTCGGTTTTGAAATATGTTATCCATTTCCATATGGTTAAATGAGAAGCAATATTCTAATTTTTTAAACAAAACTGCAGTTTTGTTACATTATTCTGAATGTGTTGGAAAGTGCTTCATAATCTATGCTTGACGCATGGTTTTTTTTTTATTTACTTTTTATAACGGTAAAAGAATGCTGGTGAATAAAATTATAATATAATAAAAAAAGATGATCATTACTATGTACTGTCATCGCAACTCAGCTATATTCAGTAATAAACCTAAAAACTTCATAACACAGATGAACAAAATTTGACACAAACTTGACACAATATAAAAAAAGTTACACCCTTTAATGATAAATGCCTTATTAAACCCCTCATTACTAATTTTTGCGGCGTTCCCGTGGTTAATTTCATAGTTATTAACTACTTTATGAAAAGAACCGGTTTCAGGGGTTTTCTTTCAATTGAAATGCGGAACTTTTATCGAATATTCATGACTATAAACTGTTCAATACTACAATCATGCGCTTTTAACTACAACTGCAAAATGGTTTCGTACTTAAAGTGTTCACTAGCACGAGATGAAAGAAACATGTTAAGTCATATTGAATTATTATTAAATCAAAGGCATTACTTTTTCTGTCTCGCACATGAGCCCTATATAATGAATCGATTTCAAAAGAAAAAATTGTCAAATATTAATGTCATATTTCATTCTATTATAAAACTATAATAATTATAATTTTTTAATTATAGTATTTAAAATAATTATATTAGGGTTTTGCAATATTATATTCTAATCAACAAAAACAAGTAAACAGGCAAAATTTGATAATAATTAAAATTTTAGGAAATTTATATATATTCATTTATATAGGCTCCAAATTAAAACAATTTTAATTCCAAAATTTTGAAGTTAGTAGGACAAGTAAAGTAGGACAATAATAATAAATTAAATTTGTAAAAAGTCTCAAATAGGTGTTGCTACTGAAATTTTAAATGTTATTATTTTTAAATTCAAATATTGACAATATATACAGGGTATCCCGTAAATGACTGACCCAATTAAAATGTAAATAACACACATACACACACACACACACACACACACACACACACACACCCAAAAAAAAAAAAAAAAAAAAAAAAAAAAAAGTTAAAAGTGCGCCGTTTGCTGTATTGTTATTAGAAAATAATTTTTTTTTAAATGCACTTTGTTTAAATAATTTGAATTTCGGCCAAAAGTTGGCTCTTGCGGCAACAGGCTGTCAGAACACAGAAATAACTCTAGTTTTTATAGGTATGAGTTTTTCGGTTCATTTTGCAGAGTTGAATCTAAGTCTACATGTTGAATCGACTCTTGACTCACCTGCAGAAATAGGGTATGTTGGTTGTAAAGATAGTTAAAACAATATTTATGATTGAACAATGTGTATTACGCCCTCTTCAATCTTGAGGCAAAAATCGCGTTATGGAAGTAGAAAAACTAGTTTAAAATTACTATAAAACATCTCGAAAAGTGTGTCAGTCTATAAATGAATTCCTATGATATGCAAACAAATATTTTATAAAAGTCTGCAAATAATTTTAACAATTCTAGAAACATTTAAATTAATTTAAAGGATGTTCTTTAATGTCTCCTCCAGGTGACATCAGGACTGAGGAGGTTAATAAAAACCGGAAAATCATACTTTTAATATGCAACAATTTTTTACACATTTACCATCAATAAATTTTATTCAGAATTTTTAACAGCTTAACTGATTGTCTTTTTTTTACGAACAATAATTTGAAAATATGGGATAAACACCGCTTCTTCTAAGTTAAAATAATTTTAATCTATCCATCAAATAGCATGATATAGTATTTAACTGAATTTTGTATTTACTGTAATTTCCACTGAATTTATTTAATTGCCTTGGTATTTTAGTAAAAAAGTGAATGTTTACTTATTTTAGTTAATTTTATAAATATAAATATTACCAAATAGCTTGAACATTGAACTTTTTCTAAGTATTGTACTATACTAAGTATTTTCTAAGTCATTGAACTTTTTCTAATTTTTAAAAAGTTCATCTATGCAACGTTCTTCTATGTATAATTTTTTTAAAGGATCCTTTCATTTCAGTGTAGATGCATTTGCAGTCGGGGGGAGGGGTGTGCGTAAAAGGTTTCTTAAAATCTCTCGTGGCTTTCGTAAAATTTTTTTCACATATGTTAAATGTCAAATTATAAATATAATGTAGGAATGAATTCGGTTTTCGGAAAAATTAGTAATATTTCGTTTTAAACAGGTTTCCATCTTAACAGGTAACTTGGTATGTTGCCTTCTCCGTCGGGATTAATATTTTTTTATGTTTAAGACAGGATTTTGTTAGAAACGGATTCCTTTATTTTAAGGTTTACTATACTTTTATGCGCCGATTTAAAAGTCTTTGCTCCCTTCTTTTGTAGTCAGGGGACTTGGAAACACTATTTGTGCACCATTGTCTTTCTTAACCACTTAAGAGATTTGTCTGTATGACGTATAAGTAAGAAGAATTTGCTTGATCCATCACTTAAAGCTTTTTGATACAACTAATTTTTTAAGTACAATATCATACTGTTTAATGGCAGAAAATTTTAAACTAAATATAACTATTATTTTAGCTAAAAATAGCGGTGTTTATTCCACATTTTCAATTTATTGTAGGTAAAAAAGAGAATCAGTTAAGGGATTAAAAAAGCATATTCTGAATAGAATTTATTTATGGTAAATGTGTGGAAATTTGTTGATTATTAAAAAAAATTGTTTTGCTGGTTTTTATTAAGTATAATAGACATTATTCAATCATAAATATTATTTTAATTCTCTCTCCAACCATCAAACCTTATTTCTGCAAATGAGTCGAGAGTCGACTCAAAATGTACACTCAGATTCGACTCTGCAAAATGCGCCAAAAAGCTCATGCCTATGAAAACTCTGTCATGTCTGTATTCAGGCAGCTCGTTGCAGCCAATGCCATATTTTGGCCGAAATTCAAACTATTTGAATATAGTTCATTTTTAAAAATTTATTGATTTTCTAATAATACAGGATATCGTACATTTTTATCTCAAACCGTTTTTTTTCTTTTTTTGTTATTTACATTCAAAATGGGTCAATCATTTACTGGCCACCTTGTATGTATTCAATGCATAAATATAAAGTATATGTAAAGTATGTCTATCTGTGTATATGGGTAAAAGTTTGTGTGCATTCTTATACATTTCTACAATTTCTGATCGATTTGAGCGAAATGTCACACGTACGTTATACAACCCGGTGAAAAAATAGTAACTACATCGCAATTTTACTCTCATATCAATTTACTTTCGCAAGTTTACTTTCTCTCATTCCATTCTTCAACCACCTTTCATAATTTACCCATATAGTAATCTTTTTTTTTTCTTTTTTTCAAATGCGTTTTTTCTTTTCTGTTGTCACATTTTAAAAACAAACTGCGTAATAATCTTTTAGTATTATTATTTTTAACAATGTTATGGACAATATTCAAACATGTGACTTTCTCGACTTATTTAAGTCCAATCCTGAATTAAGGTAAACATATGTTTAATATGTGTACTTTGAACTTCTACGAGAATAAAAAAAAAAAAAAAAAAAAAAAAAAAATCAGAATCACTTGTTACATTACTACAGCTTAAATTAGCGCCATTCTTAGCAGATAATGGCGCAGTTTTCGTGAGTAAGATTTAAAAATTGTATTATACATGCCTTAAAATGATGCAGTACCTTTATTTAAATGTATTTAGAATTAAAACATCTAGTAAAACATATTCATTGTAATTTCAGTAGAAAAAAAAACCTCGTAAACATGACGTCATTTTCGATGGTAGAAACATTTAGTGCATAGCCAGGTAACTATCCTAACACGAAAAAACAAAGAAAATTACTTCTATTTCATATAATGATTGTAGATATAAATTTTATAAATTATAATTTCGTTTTAAAATGATGTTTTATCACTAATAGAGGTATCTCACTCTTCTGAAAACAACGCCCATTATTTACAAAGTAAAATTTTTATTTCCAAGTTATACGAAATAGAATTTTAGTAAATGATACGTCATTTGCAGGCATTCACTACATTTTATTTTCCAAAGGCAATCAAATTTCAAATATTTAATTATTTAAGAGGCGCAAATAACAACCTAGTGAAAAAGTTTCCATGACGGAGCTTGAATTCTATTCAATGATATGGCGCACTCTGCTCACTATTACAGGTTAGCAAGGCTACAAATGCAGCACACGATGGAATATTTTCCGTAAGCCACCGACAAGGGGCTTACGGAAAATATTATAAGCACGGAATTTTCCGTGCTTTATCGAAAATAAGCACGAAAGTTAAAAATATCCATTGTCGATTTAATATATTAATACTTGGAAAATTTTCCAGAGCTGTATTTGTAGCCTTGCCAACATGTAATAGCAAAAATGTTTATGCCTGATGGTTAAAATTATTGCAAGTTATAGCATAAATAGCAACGCTTTAAAGAATATGTTAAATTATTTATTAATTGATAAATATTTTATTTATTTATTTATTTATAATTGTAATATTTTGAACTTTTGGATCAATTTAAATGATAGATCGGAAGAAGGAAAATATTTTAGTAAGAGAAATAAAAAATGTCAATAATTACTATGTCACAGTTATGATTTCATGATCGCAGAGAAAATATGCTGAGATTATATAGAAATATATTACAATATATATAAATATATATTTATATATATATATAAACTCATCAAGAATATATTGTGCAGAAAAATAAAATTAGTTTCATTAGTTAACTAATGCAAAGTCTAAAAACGAAGATTTTTGTTTAATGTAATTATTTATTCATTTATTAAAATTAAAACGTATACAAATGATATATTATTATGTTAAAAGCAGTATATGTAAAAAAAAAACTTCATAATATTACAGACTTTGGAACGTTATATAAAAATAAATAAATAAATAAATAAACAAATAAAAATAATAAATAAGTAAATAAAAATAAAAAATAAATTAAAAAAATTAATAAAAAAATATTTAACTTTAATTATCAAAATATAAGATAAAAAGTGCCTTGTTTTTAAAAATGGTATTTCTTTTTTGAACATGTTTTATACGGAAAAAGGAATAGAGCAATATTATAGCAATAAATAGAATAGAGCAATTAATTTTCATATAATAAATGGAAATATTAGCTAAATAATTATCAATCTAATTTAATAAACAAAATTAGATCTTGTCAATTATTTATTCTATATATTAGAATAAAAGGTATCCATTAATATTTTTCAAGTATAATCATTAAAAAATTCCATAGTAACTCTGATATTTAGAAGTGTCGATATAAAGTATGGTTGTTTTGAGTTGGTAAATTTTTGATTTACAAATTTCAATTTATGACAATCTAATAATACACAAACATGTGCGTTTGCGAGTATAGTTTTCTAGAATTTATTAAATGTATCTGCTAAACTTTAATTTAAAAAAATGAAATAAAAATGCTCTGATTAACATTTATTATATTTATTAATTTATTTTTATATATAAAATTTTAATAAATAATATAATTTCTGTAAATAATATTAAATAATTTATATTATTATAATATTATTTATTGTCTGAGCGAAGCGAAGTCTTATACTCAGAGTACGTAACGATATTAAAAGTAAAAAAAATTCTTTCGTCAAGCAAATCTCAAAAAGTACTTGTCGGATTTCGATTCTGTTTGTACCAGAAGATACCTATGAAGGTAATCTGGTGAATGCACCTACTTTTAAAAATTAATTCCAAATAGTTTAAAAGTTATATTAAAAAAAAACTGATAAAAAAGCACAATTTATTTGCATACGTCACAGAAATTTGGTGCGCGTGATTTTCACCAGCTGAATATTTTCGTAGATAACCGAATCAGTACATGGAGTAAATAGTAATCATTTACGCACTCAGAAATATTGAATGCAATAAAACATTTTAAAATTTAATCATGCAGGAAAATAAAACTGTTATTTTTTTATATAAAAAAATGTCATAAAAACTTTGATTTTGAGATTTTGTGATAATCTCTTAATAGCATTTTTTGATCACTAAAAGAATGATTTATGTATTTCGCGTGTGAAAATTAGAAACAATTACGTTTTAAAATAAAAAGTTTCTTTTATGACATCATTTTCCCTTTATATTTATTTTTATTGCATGTTTTCTTTTAACTTATATTTTGTTTGTGCGTGGAAGTCAATTCTGGTCACTAATTTTTCGGCACGGATACCACAAGCGCATCAGATTTGGCGCAATTTTTTTCAAAGCCCATTTGACGTAAACTCCGTTTTCAAATAACGCTTACATACACATGTTTAAATTATTTTCTATTTTCAAAAATAACTTACAGTAAATAAAATAATAATAATAATTAATAACTATGAAAATAAATATTTTATATAATTAAAAAAAGGAAATGAAAGTAAATAAACAAATAATAAATAAATAAAGCCGGGTTACCATCTCAGATAAAATAATGCCATTTTGACGCCAATTATGTACCCTGGTGCATATGTGACATCTTTTCCCATTTTTCATCCATTTCCTGTTGGCATACAACTTTGAAATTTGGAATATGTATGCATACCTTGGAGCAATACTGGAATTAGACATTGATTTTTTTTTTAATTCGATCCAAAAAGGGGCAACGGGGGCTATTTTTTAAAGATTTATACAATTTATACTGCATAAAGGAGCCACTTACCTATTTTTATGTACAAGAAGAAGTAAGTGGTATGTAAAAACAATTATAGTATACATAAATAAAACACTTGAGTTAATATACTAGAGATATAAGCACCGGGTTTGGCGAGATTTTTTATGCCAATTAGGCGAAAACATCGTTTTGATTACCAGATACATATAGCATGCTATAATAACACGTTATTTATTTCAAAATGAAAAAAAGGAATAAACGAAACATTTTCTGTTATTAAAAAAAAAAAAAAAAAAAAAAAAAAAAAAAAAAAAAAAAAAAGAAAAGAAAAGAAATAACAATTAGTAAATGATAATATTTTTAGAGCAAACAATTTATTATAACATTTATATGATAACCAGCATGTTAGGCAACTGAACGCCATTTTGGCACCAATTAGATACCTCGGTGTGTATAGGGCATATATGTGCCATTTGTAAAACTGAGCATGAACGTTTACCAAGTGTGTTTTCATAGTCGCTTATATCTTTTTGCAACATAACGCACCTTTTGAAGCCAAAACTGCACAAAAGAAAAAAAATCAATATTTGCAGTATTTTTTTTAATGTAATGCACATTTTGTAATCAGTAGGCTCGATAATCAGACCTCGTTTTTTTGCTTTAAAAGATGATATTTCATACGACGTCTTTTTTGGATTCGTCGTTTTTCCATATTTGATAGTATGCGTCTACTCGTTTTGTAACTTTTTTTTGTAACTTTCTTCTTTATTAAGGGACCGTTCAAGTATTACGTAAGCACTAAAGGGGGAGGGGGGATCCAGAGTCTGCTTATTTTTTCTGACAAGGGAAAGGGGGGGAATCACGACAATTCTTACGTAAGCATTAAACAACGAAGCAACTGCTGTTCAAATTCAACAAGCAAACAAAGTATGATGGGGAAAGAGCGTTCTACAGTCCGTTCGAAATTCGCCGTTTATTTTCGATTTTATCCTTTGCTTATCCATCGGCAGTCGCGTGACCCTTATCACCCACTCGCCCTTTGTCTTCATTGCTGTCTGTTAAGTTGTGTGCCAAGTCAAGTACATTGCAAGACTAGAAAAACACAGGAACCGGTGTGGCTGGGTTCTGTTGCCAGTGTAATTGGTCAGTTGACTTTATTTTAGGAAAGTCCGGTATTTTCTTTTCTCCCGTTCAATCGGTCATGGAATTCCGGGAATTTTTGCAGAATTTCAGGAAATTTTTGTCTTTCCGCTCCTATTGTCGAACTTCCTTCTTTACAGGTTTTGGAACTTTAGAAAGCAGAAAACCTACTTGGGGTTTTTCTTGTCTCGGATACATAGTACAGATATTTATTGTTTTAGTACAGTTGCATAGTGAATTTTTAGTGAAAGAGTATTGCTTTTAGTTGCATAGTGAATTTAGTCGGATTTAATTATGGATACTAACATTGACAAATCCTTATTATATCAGAAACTTTATCAGAGCTTTAAACAAAACTCGAAATTATACTCCTGTCCAAGTCGTGCAAAAAATGGCGAATGATGTTTGGCGACGGTACAAAAATGAAGCAAAGTGCGACAAAGATCTTGAAAGGCTTGTTTTAAAGAGAATTGAGGAAGAACTGTAGATTGCAACCAAAAAGAAATCAACTATATTAAAACCATTTTATATATTTTGATATCGCAATCCCTATATGCCTATATAAATTTGTAGGATTAATAATGTAATTGATTGGTAACTTTTTATAAGTCAAGAAGTATTGATGTATAAACTGTTATAAAATCTTATGTAAGCAAGGGGGGAGGGGTCTAGCATTTGCTTATATTTTCTTACAAAAGGGGGGGAGGGGGTACAAAATGACTAAAAATATGCTTACGTAATACTTGAACGGTCCCTAACAGCGACATTTGGATTTCCTATTTAAATAAAAATTCTTCTAAATACAAGGAATTTTGTTAAAATAAATACTAAATAATTGAAATACGGACATCTATAGCTCAAAGCACAAAATTTTTTCTATTGAGTTAATAAAAATCAGTAAAAACATAATTTTTATGATAATAAAAAGGTGACTTATGTAATAACAGAGTTATATATTATGTACGTCATGGATTAAGTATGAATATTTTTCTACCATTTATAAATAATAATAATAATAAAATAAAATGCGGACAGACCAAAGTCTATATTTGACTGAAAACAACAACCATTTTCTAAATGCTTTAAAAAAATGGCCAATGAAAAGTGATATTTCAAAAGTATTATGAAATTAGTTAAAAGCCATTTATTTTAAACTAAATGAATAAAAGATTTATATTTTTAATGAAATAAATGGGATTTGAAAAATTATTGGAAATTTATCACCGTAGATGTATCAATATTACAATCAGTATTTTGTATGCAAAATGGAACTATTAGCAATACTTTTTGTACCCGAAAAGTGGTCGTTGCTTTTTTTAAGGTTAAAAAGTAGATTACGAAATATTCCTATACAGAGATGCCAAAGCCCCCACTTATTGCATAGCAGAATCTTCTTATAGGAAAAGTTATTTTTTAAATCCGCAGAAGATTCCAATTTAATAAAACATTTTCTGTATTAAAATACCGGTATCCAAAATGCCGGAGATTTGGCAGCTCTGCCTATAACATTTTAATTAATCACGGTACTTTTTTTAATCGGATTCAAATTTAGTGAAGACAACGTTTTTTTGGCCAAAAGCAGCTTTTTTCCACATGTGTAACTACGATACAATTCCTTGATGCTGAAATAAAATGTTTTGACTTATGGTATTATTGCTTCCTCTTATTTATTTACTTGAATTTTAAATAAGATGACTCAAAATCGTGTTTTTTAAATGTACGGAAAAAATGCATTTCGAGAGAGGGCGAAAAGAACAATATTTGGCGATTTATTACTTGTGTTTGGCTAAGTGTCTTACTACCTTGTATTTAATACTCTTCACAATACTTCGCTGTTATATGGATTTCGTCGTTTTTATAAAAAGTTTGACGTAATTCGGGCTTAAGAGAGTGAGTTTTTTACTGAATAATAAAATAAATGAAAAATGAATACTAAGAAATACTAATAAAAGAAAAATGAAGCTTTATATTGATCTATGTATATTTAAAAATACATCCACTAGCACTAATTAGATAATTTATGTGTATATAATAGGAGTTAAATAGCTTTAGATTCTGTATTTCAATGCTATAAAGTATTAACGTTTGTGTGTTTTTCGATATCATTGGGAGTACCTAGACGATTTAAAAAATAATGTGGGCAAAAAGTGTTGGTTACCATCTTTGCTGCAAAATATACTATATTTTGCGTAGGCACAATAATCACCATCAATGCACGAGCAAAAAATTTCTAAAATTGAGAATTCTTTGATGTTGATATGACTAAAAATTTAAAATCTTTTTTTTTTTTTTTTTTTTTTTTTTTTTTTTTTGTGGCAACTTTAAAGATATAATATTTTCGTTATGAACGATTTCTAAAACATTTGACAATTTAATTTCGCAAATTAAACATTTTTTTTCTAGAAAAAGTTTTAAACCCAATTTATTGAGAATATTGCAATTTCTAGGATACTACTGGAGTCAGAAACTATAACTTTGGCATCACAGTAACTTATAAGATGTAAATACTCGTTTAGGACAAATTTTTAAAAAAGGATTCCTTAACTCTTATCGACAACCTCATTGCATCCGTGGAAAACAGATATTCAACATTATAAACTATTCGGACGGATTTCACACCATATAAAATACACTCCATTCTCTTCAAACATAATAGTTTATGTTATTTATAGTTTCTCAAATCGGTACGAAGCTTCTGTTCATGCTCATGACATCATTTCGAAGAGTTATATTCCCAATATAGGAAAATTTGGTGTTTTATTTTCTGTATTACTTTTAACATTTTGCATATTTCCAATTTTATATCCATGCATGGTTTGTTTTTCTTTTATAAAAATAGTATATGCAACTTTATATATAAGATTTTGTAATTCTATCATTCAATATGCTTATTTTCATCATATTTTATCACAATGAATGATCAATTAAAGGTAACATCTCATTTTCTTTACTTATCGCAAGTTATTAAATGTGTATTCTCAACAATATCGCTCAGACTAATCCCTCTGAGGGAAGTCCTAGTTATAATTATTGATATAATACATAATTTAAGATAATTACATTATTATACTACCATATATTAATGACATAATTATTTATATTATATTTTTGTAATAAGTAATATTATTATTTAATATTATATTATAAATATTAATTGTATAATTTATATAATAAATAAATATTATATATTAGTAGTAGGGAAACGAGAGTTTAAGCTCAGCCGGTGGTGGTATTGTGGCACCGTGCCACCGCCGCCACCGTCCCTGCGGCTGTCCCTC
>OZ025296.1:246612193-246625858 GCA_964019185.1 Maratus speculifer
ACTCTCGTTTCCCTACTACTTATATTTAATGTTATATTGGTATATAAAATTCACATTCATTCAAAATTATGTATTCGAATTCGAAATGCTGATTGGAGATTTCTTTGGAATTTATCGAAATTTTAAAAAAGAAACTTAGAATTCCAGAAATTTCACTTTAAATGGTAACGTATGTATAATTAATAATGAATTACAAATACCTTAATTTATGGATGTATATTGTTTTTTTATATATATTTATGCATGTGTTTTTTGATGTTGGAAAGTATATAATGTTATTTATTATATATATTAATATAGTATATAATTAATATACTTATATTATTATATTATCATATATTAATTATGTAACTATTTACTATATTTCTATATAATAAATAATATTATTATTTAATATTATATTATAAATATCAATTATATAATTTATATAATAAATAAATATTATATGTTTAATGTAATATCGTTACATAAAAATTCACATTCATTCAAAATTATGTGTTCGAACTTCGGTACTTCGAATTCGAAGTGCTGATTGGAGATTTCTTTAGTATTTATGGAAATTTTAATAAAGAAACTTAGACTTATAGAAATTTCACTTTAAATAGTAACATATAAGTAATTAATGATGAATCACTAATACCTTAATTTATGGATATATATTGGTGTTTTTTTTTTTTTTTTTTTTTGTTATGATTCAGATACTGTTGATTTTCTCTAGTTCGGAGAAATTCTTAAAAATGTTCTGATTTTGAACAAAATGAACGAAAACTTTTGTTAAATGGAACCAATCAATTGCAATACAATTTACTTGGCTCGTCATTTCGGAAATACGTCGAAGACAGAAAGAGATAGAACTTATGTTCCTGTCTGCTTCTTTTCCAACGGAAAAATCGAGTGAGAAATTATCTCTATTCCTATTCCTTTAGGGATTTGTTGCAGGGATTTTTCTCGTGATTTTGGGGCAGTATATAAAACAAAATAATGGGCGTTGTGATCTGAGTCTGGTTTTACTGTTTGGGGGAATTTTTCACCATTTCTTTAAGAGATAAGAAAATTTAAACGATGATAAATTAAATTAAATTTGTAAAGATTCGCATATAGTGTGCAGGGCCGTATCTAGAAATTAATAATAGGGTTGAGTTCACTAAAATGTAGGGGGTGGGGGCTTATGTTTTCTCTCTCTCTCTGGCGCAGAAAGATAAATCAGTGCACACTGTAGGTACAATGTCTCTTATAGACTGTTATAATAACTTCATTTTATACTAGGAAAAGAATATGATGATGAAAAATTCGAGTGTATATCTAGTGCAATATTAAGCATCATGTTATCCTCATATCTCCAATAGGATGAGAGAATGCTGAAACCGTTATTTTAGTGATAATTTAGTATTTTTTCAAAACTATTAAAAGGCCTGAAAACTAAATTAGATTTTTGAACAGAATTTAACTAGGATTTTCGGAACATAAATTCATTTATTGATTTCGGAATCTTTTCCAAGGGATGCTCAAAATATTTTAGGGAGGACTCAGCCCATTTCTACTACCCCCTTAGCTACCGCCCTGATAGTTTGTATGAATATTTAAAATATCAAATTTATATGTGATATTCAAATCTTCCCCAATATTTTCCCAACTGCTGCGCTGAAACTTTGGGGATTTTGATGGAATTATTTTCTATTTATAGACATTGCGCAGAACCGCATTTTTTTCCCCTTTCTATTGCACCGAATGTTTGACGTTTGTATTGAAATTCTTTATGATTAGCAACTACTGCGCACAAGTTTTCGTGCCATGAATGTTTAGTTCGTTTTGTATAAAATCCACGCTTGTTAAAGCATTTTATTATATTTTATTGTAGATAAATTAAATATATGATTTAGATTTATATTTAGGCAACGACATATTTAATTTTTTTGACATTGAAAACGAAATTTTCTTACGATGATGCAAATTGTGTGTATATTAAGAGCAAAAAAATTATGAATAATATTATGCAAAATACAACGTGTAAAAGAACGTATTATTTTTTAAGTGATAAGAAGATCGACGTCATAACACAATTAATTGTGATCAAAATATAATTGTAAATAAAGAAATTGGAAAATTTTATCTATATTTATCTGTTAATCAATATACATGCTTTAATAATAAGAAAATTTATTAAAATATGCATTTAGTCTTTTACTGTATTAGACATAAGAATTTGCTTTATCTTTTGTATCGACTTTTTTTTATATGCATTTTTAAATAAAAAAGATATTTTTTGATAACATCAAAAATTCTTGATAATTTTTTTTTACCTACTTTTTTTTTTTTTTTTTTTTTTTTTTTTTACTTACTTTGTACTTTTACATTTTTCTTTCTCTTTTTTTCTTTCTTTTTTTACTTTTACTTTATTTTTATTTTTTCAAAATATCGATAAGCACGGCACATTATATAGTTTTTGAATAAAAGAATTTGCAAATTTGATCCATTCCAGATCAAAAATGAATTTAAAAATGAATCAGAAAATAAGCAATTTGGATTCGAATACACCCTTAAGGATGTATTCGGAAGAATATTTTTCCGCCTTCAACAGCTCGAAATTTTCGGATGCATTTTAAGACTCACTATTAAAAGTAAAAACCTGAAAAATGCTGAGGAGATTTCTGAAAAGGTGTACGAGAGGCCGTGTGATTTCATTTTTCGATCAATTCATTAGAATTTGATTTATAAACGATTATTCTCTCAGTATGACTATTTTTTTTGCTCCTAGATCTAACGCTTTGGAAAATTCGGTTCAAAACACTAATTTTGATACCACTTTTTGCGATATTTCCTGCATTTATGGAAAAATCGGCAAACACTGCACATTGTGCCGTTTTTAAAATAAGAGAATTTGCCAGTTTGATGCGTTTGAGAGCAAAAGTGAATTTAAAAATAAATCAGCAAATAAGCAATTTGGATTGGAATAAGCCCTTAAAACAGGATTTGGACGATTAATTTTGATTAGTTATTCGAAATTAGGTTTTTTTTCCCCCCTTCCGTATTATTAGGATAATTTGGATATCTTAAACTACGATTATTTTCTGCATAAATAAACACGCATATCCGCTGTACGTACATGCCCTTCGGATAAATAGCATTTACAAAAGTATTTTTTCAAGTTATTAATTTTCTATCGTTCAGAAGAAATTTTTCTTAGAATTCTCCCCGACGTTGCAAATGAATAATAATAAACGTTTGCAGACCCAATTCTTCAGAAAACATGTTTATAGTACACTTCAGATATTCATGATAGTTTCATTATGTTTCTAACGGAATAACATCACTAAAATTATACACCTATTTATATATATATATGGGTAACAGTTAATTCAGCACTGTGATTGTTTGAGAATAAAGATATTTGTGCCGCCACGGGCTGTTTATTTACATGTTAGAGTAAAAGTAGACCGCGACCTGAAGAGAAGAGCCTGGTTAGTGCTTTGAGCCGGACTTAGTCGTAAATGTGAGTATAAACTAGAGTTTATTCTCATAGAATTTATTGTGTTATTTGTCAAAAATACTGAACTTTGGCTCCACTCCCCATTTTCCCAACTACAGTAAATAAAAGTTTTGCATTTTAACTTTACTTAGACTATGTCCTCATTCGACCGGCACCCGGCACTTCACAAATGCCACCCAACATCACGTCACAAATGGCGCCCAACGAAACTTCGAACACTGCGAGATTATCCAGGGGCGTAAATCCCGGGGGGGTTTGGGGGGGGGGTGCAGCACCCCCCCAGAAGAAATCAGTCGGAAAATTACCAGATCGCTCGGAAAAAGTATCTTTAGTCGGAAAAAAAAGTATTAACCTATAAAAACTTATAAACTGGAAAAACGGAAATATCGTTCGGAAAATTTACCGTTTTATCGGAAAAGGCATACCGTTTAATCGGAAAGTCGGAAAAAATAGTATTATGTATTACCCTATAAAAACTTATAAATTAGAAAAATGGAAAAATCAGTCTGAAAAACTCTTGTTCGATTGGAAAAAATGGCATTAACTTATAAAAACTTATAAATTGGAAAAACTAAAATATCATTCGGAAAATTTTTCGTTTCCATCGGAAAAAAAGCATGTTTAGTCGGAAAAAACAGTATTACGTATTAACCTATAAAAATTTATAAATTGGAAAAACGGAAAAGTCAATAGGAAAAACTGGTGTTAACCTATAAAAACTTCTAAATTGGAAAAACGAAAATATCATTCGGAAAATTTCTTGTCCGATCGGAAAAAAATGGTATTAACCTATAAAAACTTATAAATTGAAAAAACAAAAATATCATTCGGAAATTTTTCCGTTCCATCAGAAAAGGCATGTTTAGTCGGAAAAAATAATATTACGTATTAACCCATAAAAATTTATAAATTGGAAAAACGGAAAAGTCAGGCGGAAAAATTCTTGTTCGATCGGAAAAAAGTATGTTTAGCCGAAGAAAAAAAGGTATTAATCTATAAATATTTATGAATTGGATAAATATTTTTGTAGTTTTTAATTAAATAAGAAAAACAAGTTAGATCGAAGAAAACCTATAAAATTTTCTTCTTAGTCAGATTTATTTCCCCTTGTAGTTTCTAATAAGAAAAAACAATTTATAACGAAGAAAACATAAACTTATTCTTAACCGGAACTAATTAATTTAACTAATTGGTAATTTATTAATTAGTTTAATTTACTAATTAATATAACTTATCAATATATAGGATTTATTTATTTATTTATTTATTTATTTATTTATTTTTTGATAAAACTATTCAGAAAAATTTTGATTTGTCAAATATTTTGTACTCGGAAACCTCGATATGACGAAAAAAAAAAATATTTATGTACATATTGTAGCAATGTTAATGTTATTTGTAACTGTGGTATTTTGAGTAAAACCTTAATATTACGATTTTTTTTCTGTGCCTTTTGACTTCGAAATATCGAAATCTACCTGTATTTATTTACTATAGGAAAGTTTTTAGTTTAGTCTCGAAATTTTAAGCTATACTGATTGAAGTGAAAAAATTCCTATTTTTTTTTTTTTTTTTTTTTTTTTTTTTTAATCTAAACTTTAAATTTAGTTAGAAATGTGTATCACGGAATTTAAATGGTATCAAATAAAAATTCAAAACTGAAATACAAATATTTAATATTTTTCCATTTCGAAATCTGGATGTTTTTCACTCTTTACAAATTTTACCTTTAATTGTAAATAATTATGGTTTTATTTTTTCCTACTAACTAATATTGTGTTTTCTTTTTATTTTATTAAAAAATATATAATTAAAAATGTGAAAGTGTTTTTATTTACCTTTTTACGTGATTTTGGATTGATTTAAAAAAGTGCTTAAGAAATATATATGATATCGGATGAAAATTGAAAATACCCAAATACTTTTGAATTTTTATCTCGAAATAATATGAATATTTTACAATATACGAGTATATTTCTCCCAGAAATAATACGTTCGTTTTTTTTTTTTTTTTTTTTTTTTTTTTTTTTTTTTTTTTTTTGCCTGAATCAATTGTATTTATTTTTTTTTTAAATATTTTTATTAATACTAGCATTTTGTTTAGTCCGAAAAATAAGGGGTAATATCAAGTTGTTATGCTGTTTTAAAGTTTGTCGTTAGAAAGAATTGAAACTTATATTAAGAAATCCCGTATTTTTGACAAATTTTTGTCTCTAAAATATTCCTTAAGCAAACAAATAAATAAAAGAAACAGCTAGAGATTTTAACTGACTTCTGAAAAATAGAAAGATAGAACTTTTTTTTTTCGCTTCAAAGTAAAGCTTGGGCACCTAGACAACTGGGCGCTGAACTTCCTGTCCTATGTTTTAATTACAAAACAAGCAGCACCTGCATTAACTCTTTGTTTAAACCGTTAGTATTCAAGCTCATAGTACGAAATCATTCAATTACAAAATGTTGATGCGAGAATATTTTGGTATTTGGTTAATAATTCAATATTTTTGCATCTGTATGTCCTCACCTAAATGTAAGAGACAAAAAGTACAATCTGCGTTAATTCCATTTTCGGTAATGATTACAGGAACACACATAATAAACAAAAACATGCTGATAAAATTTCAGTTTATATACATATACCGTTTTGCATTGCTGGAGTTCCAAAAAAACCTTTTGAAGTAAGTAAGCTACTTTATTACAGAATATTTTAGATATATAAAATGTGGAAATAACTATTGTTTTCATATTTAATAATAGATTTATTTATTTATTTAGGGGAGAGATAAATTATTTAATAACTTGTAAAAATGTACTGTTATTCGATATATATTAACTTTTTTTTTAACAGTTAGTATCGGAATTCCCGAACTATTTGCTAGGTTTGTTTCAAACTGGAGATGACAAGCTAGTTATTATTTAAATTTCATGAAGTTATTATTATTTTTAACAAAATTTTTTCTTTCAATGTATTTGCTTTCTTTTTTGCCGACCATTTTAAAATTCGCAAGTCAATGTATTTAGTATTGTGCATGAAGTTAAAACTGTACTTTGGATCTTTTTATATTTTATCAACATTATTTCATTAATACTAAGAAAGTTAATTTATTTTTTGAAGTTCAAATGTCAATATATGTAAAATATTCTATATTTTAAAAACTTTGTTATAGTACCAGATATAATAATTTTGTCTCACTGCATAACAATAATTTGATTATTATTTTATACATAGATTTTTGTGTGTGTGTGTGTGTGTGTGTGTGTGTGTATAAATAAGAAACAAAATTTAATCATTTGAAACTTGAAAATAATTTCGCTCTTGGGAGAAGATAAAATGACGCAACTTTTGATTGTTTAAAGCTAATTGATGATTAAATCGATCTTTAAACCTCTTTTGAAATTTAAAATTTTTTACTGATACTTTTTTTTTTTTTTTTTTTTTTTTTTTTTTTTTTAAGCTTGGTGTGCCTGTGTGTGTGTGTAAGGAAGGGGGGGGGGGTTGTAGATTGTAGAGAAACAAGAATTTTACTTTTGACTTATGCATTTCGTTTTTTTGTTTTGTATTTTGTGCATGGTTTCATACGGCGACAGCAAAACTGTTGGCTCTGTTTAATTGCCTTATTTATTTATTATTATTATTTTTTAAAGAATAATTTGAGTATAATTTGAAAACACAATGAATTCGCACCTGAAAACTTACATACTTTCCTTTAATAATTTGTTATTTATCTATATAATGCATCTAATATATTTATATGAAATATCTAGTACAGTAAAACCTCTAAATAACGGATACCTTGGGAGCGCAGAAATTGTCCGCTATTCGGAAGTGTCCGCTATTGGGAAAACCTCAGAGATAGAAAAATTGCTAATGAATGCTTAATGTTTCATTGGTCGATTTTAATATGCTCTAAAACCTCTATTATATGATTAACCAGAAATTAAAGTAATTTTTAAAGCAATAAAACTGAAATAAAATTGTGCATATCTTTATCCATTGTTTATTACATTCTTACAAAACAAATAGTTACAAGTTTGCTTTTACTTGCGATTACATGTAATTTGTTTTTCAATGTGAAGTTTTAACTCTGTCAATAGTTTTAATCCTTTTCAATCATCTTTTTCTTAAAGAAAAAAAAATGTATAACTGTTTACTGTATTTTTCTGCTTCTTAAAAGCATACAATCTTAAATCATCCGAGGGAGGGGGTGGGGTGATTACAGATAAATATAGGAGGAGAGGAGATTTTCTCCAGTTCATTCCCACATTTATCTGTGATAACAACATTCATGACATATTGCCCTAATAAATTTAGATGATTTTTATTTTTTTTTCTTCGTTGAAAAATAATTTTTCATTCTTTTTTGCCAAAATTACTGTCCGCTATTCGGAATGTCCGTTATTTAGAAGTTAAACATACAAAAATTTAAGTTTTGGGAGTGGGGATTTGAAAACTGTCCGTTAAATAGAGGTGTCCGCTATTCGGGAGTGTCCGTTATGGAGGTTTTACTGTATATATTTTATGTAATGACTGGGCAACGGTGGGCGGGTCAGCTAGTAGAGATATCTATATATACATATATATATATATATATAATAGTTTGTCCTGACTGACTGATAGTCAACGTTCGGCCCAAAATATTGAATGTAGAACCATTAAAATTGGAGAGAAAATACTTCTTATGATGTACGTGTCCACTAAGATGGAATTTTTGAAATTACCCCCCCCCCCTAAGAGGGACAAGCGGGGGGACGGGGTCAAAAATTTTGAAACAACTTACCACATCTCAGCAAACATTTAAGGTAGGAGCGTGAAATTCCAGAAAATAAATCTACTAAAAATATTATTAAACACATAATCCAACGATTTTCGAAATCCCCCCCTCAAGGGGTTAAAAGGGGGGGATCGAAAAATTTAGGACATTTGGCACATCTCAGCAGTCTTTTTTAATAATAGCATGAAACGGCAGAAAATAAAATTACTAAAAACTAATTAAATAAGTGTTTCAGCAATATTTATAAATTTCCACTCCCGAGGGGATTAAAGTGGGGGTGGAAAATTCCATACTTTTTGGACCATGTGGCGTATCATAAGAGAGCCTCTCACTTTTTCACTCAATCACTCTTTCATATTAAAAACTTTTCTCCCCTCCTCCTGACCCCCACCAATTTCCCTACCGTGGACAATTTTCGATCTTTTTTTAAACTGTAGCGTTTTATCATTTAAGATCGGATTTTTTTACAGGGCCCTCTGTTAAATATTATTTATGATATATGAAAAATTCACAGCTAGAGGAAGAGTCTACTTTGAGAGGGGAACTATTACCTAAATTTGGCCTACACCTCTCTTGTGATATATCGTTGGATACCCACTTAGTCCTCACAAGTCACCGCTTTTTTAAATTTAGCCGACACCTTTCGCGTGATATATCGTTGGAAAGCCCTGCGACTGCTTATTTATATTATGCACTACCCATGTCCCTCTCGGGTGGTACGATTATTCCATCAGGAGATCGTCTACTAATGGGGAAAATATATTGTTATATAAGACTAATAATAGCATAATATAAGATTATTTGACTATCTCGTTACACGAAGTCATAATTATCTTGAGAATTATAATATATATGAGGAGCCCAGAAGCCAAGGGGTACAAGTGACAAAATGTCGATTTGGAGTAAATTGAGTTTAAAGATAATTGATGTTAAATTGGAACATCAATAACAATTGACTAAATTGAAATAGGAAACATCTGCTTGTTGCATTCTAATCTTTGAACTCTCATTTCAATAACTGTTAAAAAAATAGGGTACAATTTCTTTAAATGCATAATTAATGAATATTGTTTGTTTTTCGAAAAAAGTGGTTTATCTCTATAACTCCCCAAATAATCAGAAAATGACCTATATTTCTTTACCTGAAATGAAAAAAGCATATTTCCAGATACCCTGTGCACTTAACTCATTTTTTTCAATTTTGTCACTTATACCCCTTGGCTTCTGGAGTCCTCATACATTAATGTGTATATATCTATGAATATACATACATATATATATATATATATATATATATATATATATATATATATATATATATTAGTCTTCATGTTGGCCATAGTACTCGGAAATTTTCCTTCTTGAAAGTCGGAAATTTATGAGCCTACACCCCCCTACGCGACTAGAGTGGTTTACGCCCCTGAGATTATCCCATGAGTGTATTTTACTGATGAAGTTGATGTTGACGAATTCTTACTGAAACTGCAGGATTATATTTCGTTTAATAATATACCGGAGAAGAATAAGTACATAGTGCTGAAATGCTCGCAAAGAGCGAAGCACTTTTGTGGCTAGATAACATAAGAAAAATTCTAATTACGGATGAAACTAAACGGTTTGAAGAGACAGTTGCTGAATTAAAGAAAGCATTTCCTCCTGTTAAGGACAAAAGTATTTTACGTAGAGAATTTTATTGTAATAAACAACATATAACAGGCCTCAAAATTTAATCTACGTAAACTTGAGTTGGAAAATAGGTTTGGATATCACGTTTGAGGAATTATTAGACATAGTTCTTCCTCTTTTTTATACAAATATGCAGGATTATATTTAACTCACAGCAGCAAAAAATTCCTCGGAAATTCATCAGATGTTGTTAAAGTATGAGTCTTGGCAACAGCTCGGATCAATGGGAATCGTGTAGCCCTCGACAGAGACCCATCATGGAAAACCATTTGAGAAATGAGGGGGATGAAATTTGAGAGGGGGACAGCGAGTAATGAGTAATAATCTGAGTAATGGTAGTTATGGATTTAGTCGAAATGTGTCAAATGCTGGTAATGGTAATAGGAATTTCGGTGGTGGTAGAAATTTTAGAGGCGATGACAGAAATGTTGATAGAAATAGGCGAAGTAGTGACTATGGTCAGAGAGATTTCTTGAACTTACTCGTGAAAGGAATGTTCCTCCTTCACGAGTAAGGCGATTAACTTTGGATGAGAATTCTGGGGGCAGGTCAGTGCAAAAACAGGCATGTCAAACTCGTCTACCACCGCGGGCCAGATTTAGCATTGTACACAAAGCCGCTGGCCACATTATCGAAAATAAAGAGGCAGAATAATTTGATGACTATCGCACAAAATAAAAACTGTACATTAAGAATACAGCATTTTTTTAAAAACAAACAAGCAAATAAAAATACATTAAAAAAATTAATTTTTTATTGGGAAAATTAAAAACACGCACCAGAAAATGTTTAAAAATATTTATTGATGTTTAGGTAGAAACGAATCTGTAGCAAAAGAATCTTATGAAAGTGCAGTATCAAATGTAATGAAAAATAAGTTAAAATAAAAATACAAACATGCTTAACCCTTTTCGGCGCAGTGTGTCCGGTCTAGACACAAATAATTTTAATTCCAAATTTGCAATTGGTACCAATAGTATTTTTTATAAAATCTTGGTTTTTTAATAAAAGCTTAAACTAAAGAGGTCTTGATTTCTTAAAAAGTCGCTTGTAAGTTCCGATGTCCGGTCGATAATTTCTCATTTTACTAACAGAATTTGTCCGCGCCGGAAAGGGTTAAACACATATTGAGCTTTTTAAAATTTAAATTACAATCAAAATTATACAAAAATGTGTTATTAATTTTATAATCCTAATATCGGCATTTTCTTTTATGTTGTAATTGCTACTTTTTTATAAAACCAATTATTGACAGAACACAATTATTTACAATATGATATTATGAAATAAAAAAAATTCATAATTGATTAAAATATGTTAGCCATGGCTATTGATCCAGCATAGGAATAATTTCCTGATTCTCCTCAGGCCAAATTAACGCTAGCCACCGGCCACGGTACCACTAAATGAGAAAATGTGACTATAAAAAAATATTTGTTGGTTGCTATTGATGGCTACTATCTCCTAATGAAAATTTTCAGTTATAACAACACATATTGAAATTATAGAATTCATGCGATTATTAAAATTTCTGGTTACATCATGAATATTTATAGAAATGTCCCTGCATATTTTAAAAATGATTTAACTTAGTCTAGACATCTTTTATTTTAACTTAGAGTTCCAGTTGTGTGCAAATGCATCAAAAAAAGGGCAGGGGATGTTGTTTTTAAAAGCAGATGGATTATTTTTAATATGTTTCACGAGCCCACTTTTTTCAACAAAGTTTCAGTTTAAAATTTATTAATTTTTTTCCAAATTATTTCTAGATATTTGTGGGTTTTTTCGAAATGTTTGTGAGTGAATTCTTAGCAAATTTCAACGAAGTTTCTACATATCAAGCACAATTTTTCAGTCTTTGTTTGAGTATACAAAATTATTTCAAATTGACTTTCATGAACCTGTGATGATATCTTCATCATCAAGAAAGATAAAGATCACACAAGGATAATTTACAATGATACATTTACTAACCTTTAAGAATGAAATTAATTAATGAGCTTATGTCCAAAATGTTTGCTTTCGACTATGCATGCAGCCAAATAATAAAAACAGGTTAACAATTTTTTGTTATTACTATTATTATTATTATTTTACAACACGAGAAATTATGTCACTTTGGCACCAGTATTTTGCAAAGAAAAAAACTGCTTAACGATATACACGAAAAAATGCATTAAACCTTTTTCAAGTAAATTTGTTTGAATTTCCTGGTGCCGTTGTGACATTTCGGAATTAAAATTATGTGGTAGAAAATTCTACCATCAGAGCTCAAAGGGTTTAAAGCTATTTATCTCTTTTGATTTTTTAAAGGCTTTCAGTTAGAAATTGGCATCGCATTTTAATTGACTGTCAATACATTTTTAACATCTAACAAATACCACGCATTACTTTGTAATGTCACAGTGAATCAAAGAGAGTGCAATAAAGTAATGTATTCACTATAAAAAAATTTCCCGTTAAATAACGGAAATAGTACTAGTAATCTAGACGCCAGTACTATTTCCGTTATTTAACGGAAAAAAAATTTCCGTTTTTTGTCCAGAAATATTTCCGTTTTTTTACAAAATATTTCCGTTTTTTTTAAAATATTTTTTTTTTAATAAAAGTTTTTGCTTGAAAGCCAAAAAAGAATTTTCAAGGACAAACTGGCTTTTTTATTCTTTAGACATCAGATTAGAACACATACATTTAATTTAAACAACAGTGAATAAATGTCACTTACCCTCGATGGGGATCGAACCTAGCACCTGTCCCATGGCAGCTTGCAGTAGTGTAATACCATTACGCCACAGTTACGCATACAGTGCTTGCAAATATCTTTACTTATTTCGAATGATTTTATAAAGCAAAGGCCTTATGTTGAACGCGGCATTAATTTTTGTTGAGAATTATTTTCTATATGACTGTACAGTTCTAAATGTTTAACAGATTTTATTTCCATAATTTCGAATATTTAGTTTTTAATTTCAGTTCTATAAAAAATAAAATTTAGACTTTAAAATATTACATGTATTAAGAGTTGAATGCATTAAAATGTTTTTTTTTTTTTTTTTTTTCATTTTAAGGAGATTTTTAAAAGTTTATTGTAATATTATTCATATTTATTTACTTATTTATTTTTGAAAGGATATTCTTAAAGTAATATTAAAATATATTAAAATTAAAATTATTTTATAATATTTTATTATTATTTTTATTAAAATATATTAAAATTAAAAGTACAACTTTTTTCTATTATCCTACGCACATTTTTAAAAATATGCAATAAATGTGTTAAACATTATTTAAAAATGATAATGGAAATAAACTAACTGAAAATAAACTAACTAACTAATCTCAAACTTAAAAGGGATTAATGAAATTTTATAATTTTTATTATTTTTTTAATATTGTAAAAATATGTTAGCTTTATGTTATTAAAACAGAAAGAAATAAAGAAAATTATTATAGAAAGTTGTTCATAAAAGAACTTCATAATGTTTTTCTACAGATATAGATGGCGACACTGGAGTTATTTATGGAATTTATGCTGTTTTAATACGGAACTCCTCTGTTTTCAGCAAATTTTACGGAAAACTTACTGTATTTATAATCTCAAAATATCAATAACGGAAATTCTGCTGTTTTTTCGGAAAAACGGAACTATTCCGTAGAAATTTACGGAACAATTTCAGTATATTAACGGATATTTTTTGCAGTGTTCGTTTCAATATAAAACAC
>OZ025296.1:246625958-246768458 GCA_964019185.1 Maratus speculifer
CATCTGGGTTTTACTGTCTAAAACTGTACTAAATTGTCTAAAACAGTACTAAGGCGTCCAAAACTGTACTAAAGTATCCAAAACCTTAAAAAAAGCAACATTCCACATGTAACCACTGCACATTTATTAAACATATGAATAAATATGTATATTTTATATGGATGTTTCATGTCATATTTTCAAAGCCAAAGTGTGTAGTATTTTTATTAAATTAACTTTCATTTTGATTTAATCTAATTCTAATGAGCATTCTATTTCTTAAGAGTTAAATAGTGTAGTTATAATAATATAATATTCGTCTTATAATAATAGTCAATATCTAAGAATCTCATAATCAAACAAAATCAATTATTTTTATTTATACTGTTTCTTAATATACACATGTACATAGTTGCCAGCAGTAAACTGGTTTAATCGGTATGCTGAATCTGAACTTCATTTATCAATTATACTTTCAGTAACAACTCTTGGAACTTTCAGTAACAGAATCAGAATGTATTCTTCATGAAATCGTTAGTACGTCTATTAACTATTATTATTTAAATGAATAACATTAAAATTATCCTACATAATTAAATTTAATATCTTTTTGAAGTAATTAGTTTGTTACGTAGGAGAATTAGGTTGTTACTACTAAATTGTTAGGTAGTATAACATAAGGTAATTAGGTTGTTTATACTAAATTGGTATTTTTGTATTGTAATCTTTTTGCCAATTTTTAAAATTTTTAGCATTGTTCTGATAAGTACAATTTTACTACAAAATATAGTTTTGGACAGTTTAAGACAATTTTAGACAGAAGGCTTTTGGACAGTACGGTATAAACCATGGATTTTACCGTGGTTCTTACCGTTATGTCGAAAACCTTGCCAACCCTGTAAAAAAACTATTAAAAAACTATTAAAAAATTATTAAACATTTATTCTAGTGATTTAAGAAATCCCCCCCCCCCCCCCGCCGTGCAAAAGGATTAACAAGTGGTACGAAAATTTAGGCATTCTGCCAAACCTTAGCAGCAGTCTTAGATAGAGACATGAATTTGAGGTTACCTAATACACTAAAATAAACTTAATTATGTATTTTATCTACTTTAGAAATTCCCACCTAAGCGGGTTTAATGGAATGGTCACACGTTTAGGAAATTTTGCCATATCTTAGCAGCAGGTTTAGGAAGAAGGGGGAAATTCAAGATAACATACCTACTAAAAAAAAAGAGTTAAACATAGATACTTCAGTCATTTTAGAGCTATTTTGTCTATTATATCGTCAAAATCAGCTTTGAATAGGATAATGTAATATTATATTAATAAGAGAACAATTACTAATGTTTAGATGAGTTTAGTGAATTTTTCTTAAATCTTTACTAGATATATTTCGTTTGATTCAAGTTTGCTTTAGAGAGACCGACCAGAGTAGCGGGCGAAGACGGCTAATATTAATATAAAGAAAGTTGCAGAGTATTAAGCAGACAAAAATATTTAATTTAAGCTCAATTAATTGTAAAATACATCAATACAATACTTACCCTTACAATACAATATCCTAATTGTGTATATAGAGTACACGCCATAAAATATGAAGTTTTAGCTGCAAATTGGAAATTTATTTATTTATTTATTTTTTACTTTTTTCTCCATTATCAGACGGATATATAGACTTCAAATAATTTATTTCATAAAAATAGAAAAAAAAAAAAAATGTGCAGTGAAGGGTTAAAGCTTTTATAGAAAATTGTAAGCATTTTAAAAGTAATTTTAATAGTTACCGTCTTTACTTTTTAGCTCACAGGCTATCATAGTCTGAGAGCTTATGTGCCCGCCCGTTCTGTATGCGTTCTGTCTTCGTGCGTAGCGCGATAACTCATGATAAAAATATCCGATCCACTTGAAATTTTGTATGTAGGTATATCCTGACAAGGCGCTTCCCTGATTAGTTTTTGGAGTTCATTCGATATGTACAAGAGGGGGAACGGGGGGCTCATGCCCCTCCCCTTAGTTGATATAAATGGGATTTTCATGCAGAATTAAGTTTTCATTCAAAATTTAGATTAGGATCAGTCTGATGAGGCGATTCCGTGACTGTTATTAGGTGTTCATTGAATAAGTATAAATAGGGGGAACAGGGGTTCTAATGCCCCCCCCTCAATTTATATAAATGGGTTTTTCAAGCAGAATTTTCAGATTTCGTTCAGATCTCTGAATAGTTTTGGAAGTTTAATAGTTAAGTATAAAAGAGGCGGATAGCTCTTTTTAAATTATATAAATGCTAAATGGGTTTTTATTAAGAATTATCTCATTTGCTCTGAATTTTGGATATAGATTTTTTATATGATAAAGCATGTCTTTGATAGTATAGGAGGTTCAATAATTAAGTATAAAAGGGGAAAGGGGAGCTGTTTCCCCTCCTTTAATTTTTTTTTCGAACGGAATTAACCCTTGAAAATATAAGGCTGTAACGTACAATTAGTATTTGTAGCCTGTGAGCTCAATGCCATCAGTTTAACTGGGCAGTATTCTTTTTTATTAATTTTAGAATGTCAATTTTTGAAATTTTCTCATAATGGTGTACCAACTAACCTCTCTACTTAAAAAAAAAAAAAAAAAAAAAAAAAAAAAAAAAAAACCTTATAATTCTTGGTTTATACTTAGAAATATACGGTAATTATAATAACAACTATTAAATATAAGCTGTAATTTAAAACTAGTCTGATGTGGCAATTAAAAAAAAAATTTCTTCTACCTGACCTCATACATGTTAATACTTCTAGAAAAATGAAACATAGCAGCGTCACTGGTTATGTAATTTACACCAAAATGTAATCTCAACATCTTATTTCACATTCTAATTGAATCTTAAATTTGATGAAAATTCGTGTATTAGTATTTGAGATAAAATTATCGCAAAAATCGTAAAAAAAAAAAAAAAAAAAAAAAAAAAAAAAACTAGATAGAAGCTGTTGAGCCATTTACTCAAAAAACAAAAGAATACTCATTTATATCAGGAATTATCTGAATCTAAAGTTTGATGAAAATTCGTACATTAGTTCCAGAGATATAACTTTTGCGTTAAATATGAATAATACCACACAGCAGCGTCACCTGTTGTCCGATTTACACCAAAGCGTAATCAGAGCATATTATATCAAGGACTAATGCAATTTGAAGTTTTATGGAAATCTGTCGATTAGTTCTTGAGCTATAGCTATTATAGAAATCGTAAAAAAGGCAACATAGCAATGCCACTTTTTGGGCGATAAACACCAAAAAACTATTCAGAACAGCTTATATCAAGGTCTAACTGAATGTAAAGTTTTGCGAAGTTCCGTGTATTAGTTCTTGAGATAGAGTGCCCACAAAATTTATGGCACGTACAGACGGACTGTCTCACAGACTGACAGACAGATATTGTGCAAAAACATGTGTTTTGGTATCTCTGATGCCTAAAACATATAAATCTGTCGAAAAATGGATTTCGAAAATTTTTACGAGTCCAATACCTTTCTTCTTGCAAAGATAGAAGAAAGTAAAAATAGAAGCAAAAATCAAGATACAGAATAAATTAAGCTTTGAAATCATGTTCTGTAATTGATGTTGATTGATGCTACAAACTGGTTGCGATTTCCCAAGTTTCGGATGCAATGCAGTTGAAAAGCAACGACTTCACCTGAAATTCCATACACTGATTTGATCCGAATCTTGGAAAACTGCCCTTTTCAATTCGTGACGTCAGAAATCCATCCAGTATCCAACCCAGAAACTTTCTATTGGTTAGAAAGAGAAAGAGCCTCTGGACACTATTCCCGTGACGTCATAGTGCAATGGGAATAATGCCTTAGTAAATGTACGTGTAAAATACTTCAGATTCATTTTATACGAATTGTCATTCGATAAATACTCATACACTTGTTAATTTATTTAAATTCAATTATATTTATTAAGTTTAAAAAAAAGTTTTTATTTTATAAATAAAACGAAAAGTATGCATAAAATTGCATTAAAATAGACAAAATAATTTATGCGTAACTTGTTGCTGAAAAGCTCTACAGCTCGATTAAAAAATAAAAACTAAGCATAAATTTTCTAAATATAATGCTTTTCAGTAACCAGACAAATTTGTGCACAATCGAATCCAAAAGATGAATATTGTTAATATTTTTTTTTTCGGCTCCTGTTTTTGTTCCGTTAAAACTAATCAGCATTGAAGTCAGATATTATTTTCCAGGAGGGAATTTTTTAGCTGTGGGAGGGAAGGCTTTAGTCCTTTTAGAACACTGCGAAACATTAAGTTTAAAAATCTTCCGGGGGGAGGAGGCCAGAAGTTTGATGCTACAGGACAGGGCGAAGATCTCTGAGTCCTATCCTGACTTAGAGACCTGCACGAGCTCTGGCCTGGTCCGAGGCCGATAACCGGCCAGGCCTGGCAAAATGCAGCCGAATTTCACACGGCGAGGCCGGCAAAAAAATGGAACAAGCCATCCGAGCCGGATTGTCCCGATAAAACAAAAATTACACGGCCTACCGGCCCGATATAAAAGTTTGAACAAATCCGATAAAATATAAGTTACTTTCAAAGAATATGTCTTTCACTAGAATAAGTATAAATGTGCGTCACGATCTGATGCTTGTTTGACAACATTGTTAAAAAAATTTAACATGTCCACCGTAGAGACCGGCATCGAACATGGTGTCTGTTTAATTTTTTTTCAGCAGACTCAGCCGTGCTGGGATCAGACTTAGCCGGACCGGAACTGAACACAATTGTTCTCAGGATGTGAAAAGCAAGCAATACTTTTGTAAAAATATTAATAGCGATAATGAAGTTCTGTTAACGGAAGTTTTGTAAATATACCTTAAGGTGGTTCTCAAATTTAGTATTCAACACCGTGAAACTTAGACACATTTTCCGACCAAATTTTAATTGTAAAGATTTAAAATTGACAAACCTGACTATTGAAGGGATTTGGAATCGCACAGCGTTTTTTATTTTTGATAAATAAATTATTTTCGAAATATAAGAAAAGATTATTATCATGGCTTTTGGTTTTTTTTCATTTCCCGAGATATCACGTCCGAAAATTCGATTCAACAGTATTTTCTGAAAGATACATTGCCTTTATCAAAAAATAAATAACGCCATTCGATTACATAGTTTCTGAATGAGAACATCTGTAATTTTATGCGTTTCCAAAAAGAAATGAATTCGTAAATGTGTGAAAAAGTAGTTCTTTTGAAAAAGCCTAAATGAATAACAGAGACCTATTCACAAATCTACTTAAAAAAAGATTAAAAACTTTTGATGTTTTTAACCCTCTTTTTTATCTTTTATTCTAAACTACATTATTTTTTTAATGAATCTTTATTTGAATACTGAAACATCAAAGAATCTAGGTAATCGTTTGCTTGCTATTGTGTATATTTTCTGTATGGTGAATGCGTCATAATTTTAAAATAGACTATAAATTTATTTCATAAATATGTATGCAGTATTCTTTAAAGAAATCTTAACTGTATGTTTGGTAAATCTGAATCTTTTTTAGAAATTGAGTCGGACAGATCGAGCCAGACCTGTTTTCACTGATTTCTGTACGGGCCGGGCCGGGCGCGGGTCTAGAAAAATCAACCCGGGCAGGCCTCTACCGTGGACTTCATCACTTGAAACTAATGGTTTTGGTTCCATGTTCCACTGGAACCAAAGACAAAGATACTAGAACATAGATAAAAAGACACATTGGTTCATAAATAAACCGACTGTATTATTTATTTTTATTTTTATTTTATTTTATTTATTTTATTTTATTTATTTTATTTTATTTATTTATTTATTTATTATTTTTTTTTTTAGCAAACTATTTTTATTCATGTGTGCAAGAAATCCATCTAAGTCAAGACTGAAATCTTTTCTGAGTATTAGAAATAACTCAATGAAAAGGTATTAGAAGATTTCTAAGTCTTGCATTATGGCTAAAAATTGATCTCTTACAATAAAAGAAAGTGATTAAATGTTCTTGATGGTAAAACTGCTATTATTTAAGTATATAAAGTAGAATTTAGAGTTAGTCAAAAATCGCTTCAAGACTGAAATCAGTTCTAAGACTGAAGGACTTGCACCCATGTTTTCATTATATTCCGACTTGATTTCAGTCTTTTATTCAAGTCTAAATGAACAAACAAAATTTTATTTTATTTTATTTTTATGAAAATTAATTATATAATTTCCACAGTTTTTATCTAGCTTTTAAATTTATTTTGATGGAAAAATCTAAAATTTTAGTCTTTGAAAATATTATTTTCCAAATAGTAGTTGTTAAATTACATTTATTATTATTTTTATTATTATCACTATTGTATGCAAATATCATATCACAATGATTATCTGATTTCAGGAAATTAATATTTTGAACTTCTTTTTTCAGTGTTCTTTTCTTAAAGGATGTTACCTTTTTTTTTTTTTTTTTTTTTTTTAGTTGTCAAAAATATTTCTAAAATTTATGCTCAATTTAATATTTTATGTTTTAAAAACTGACGAGCTGAAAGTACAATTTTGACACTTTATATAAAACTGTGCATAGATTTTAGAAATATTTTCAAAACTAAGAAAAAAAAGTCCTTTTTCATATACTTATTTATATATTATTTATTTTAAATTAAGTTATATTATTCAAACATGCGAAGCTCAAATTAGTGAATCCCGATTTTATAAGATTGAATGCTAGTTTTTGTCAAAACTGATTATTAATAGGAATTTTTAGAAATTAGTCATATTTTATTCAACCTGGTTTTATTTTCAGCGATTTAGAGAGTCGCCAAATTCCACGATATCATGAAGTGTATGTCATTTTAAAGCAACATGATGGATAAAACAAACCAATGAGCTTGGTCGAAATCTTAATTCATGTGGACATCCACTCTCATTTCGAAATCGATTAATATATACGAGTGCTGTCGCGGGCAAATTGATTTTTTAAAAAAATGTCACCCACATTAGAAATTCAAACTGCTATATCTCAGGCGTTTTTTAAGATAAAGACAAAGCAAAAAATACTCCGGAATTTATTATTAAGATAAATGCATTCGAAAGAATCTTTTTTCAAGTTCTAATTTTTTATTTGTACATCATTATACATTTAAAAGGTGTTTTGACAAACTTAAATAGCCGCCATTTTGAAAGAAGATGGCAGATGACGTTGGCTAGTGAACTCGGTCAAGACATTGATATGTACTATGTACACGCGGAGTTATATCCAAATCAGTTTGTAAATACGCGTATTATCGCGTGACAAATTTCAGACCGTTTCAAAATGTCAACCACACTGGAAATTGAAAGTACTATAACTCAGCCATTTTTCAAGATATATATGAAACAAAAAACGCCCTGGAATCTTTGTATCAAGATCAAATACACAAAAGAAAAATCTTTTTCAATTTCTCACCTTTTTCTACCTAATTTTAAATTTTAAATTTTTTAAAAAAAATTTAAATGGCCGCCATTTTGAAACAAGATGGCGGATGATGCTGGCTGACAAACACGGTCGAGACATTTGTATGTACTATGTACAAGTACATACCAAGTTTCATTCAAATCGGTTCATAAATACGTTAGTTACAGCATGACAAATATCAGATCGTTCAAAATGTCAGCCATAAGAAAAATTCAAAGTGCTATAACTCAATCATTTTTTAAGATATAGACAAAATAAAAAGTGTTCTGGAATCGTTGTTTTAAGTTCTAACACATAAAAGAAAAATATTTTTCAACTTTTAATTTCTTCGCATTTAATTTAAAATTTAAAATTTAAAATTTTTTTTTTAAATGGCCATTATTTTGAAACAATTTGGCGGATGATGCTGGCTAACGAGCTTGGTCGAGACATTTGAATGTACTATGTACATACCAAGTTTCATTCAAATCGGTTCATAAATACGTTAGTTACAGCATGACAAAAATCAGATTGTTTCAAAATGTCAGCCATAAGAAAAATTCAAAATGCTATAACTCAAACATTTTTTAAGATATAAACAAAATAAAAAGTGTTCTGGAATCATTGTTTTAAGTTCTAGCACATAAAAGAAAAATATTTTTCAACTTTTAATTTCTTCGCATTTAATTTAAAATTTAAAATTTTTAATTTTTTTTTAAAATGGCCATTATTTTGAAACAAGATGGCGGATGATGCGGGCTAACGAACTCGGTCGAGACATTTGTATGTACTATGTACATACCAAGTTTCATTCAAATCGGTTCATAAATACGTTAGTTACAGCATGACAAAAATCAGATTGTTTCAAAATGTCAGCCGTAAGAAAAATTCAAAATGCTATAACTCAATCATTTTTTTAAGATATAAACAAAATAAAAAGTGTTCTGGAATCGTTGTTTTAAGTTCTAGCAGATGAAAGAAAAATATTTTTCAACTTTTAATTTCTTCGCATTTAATTTTAAATTTAAATTTTGTTTAAAAATTTTAAATGGCCGCCATTTTGAAACAAGATGGCGGATGATGACGAACTCGGTCGAGACATTTGTATGTACCATGTACATACCAAGTTTCATTCAAATCGGTTCATAAATACGATAGTTATTGCATGACAAAAATCATATACATATATATATATATATATATGTATGTCAACATTTGAACGGAGGGTGGTTTTGGGGTCTGGGGGTCATGATCGGTGAAAGTATATCAAAATTTTCTGGAAGTGCTTACCCCCGGACGGCTGCAATAAGTAGCTTTTTACTTTTTGTAATGAAAGCTACCTAAAAAAAGATGCATACTTTAAGAAGAGAAAACTGATAAAAAAAAAAAAAAAAAAAAAAAAAAAAATAGAAGTTAAAAATATTAATTTCCGGAGGAGATATTTTGAATGTAAAAAATGCATCAAACGCCCATAGACTTACGGGGGGAGGGTGGGAGGGGGGAACTCGGGCGCCGAGTAACTAGCGGCCTTAAGTTAAATTTTTGAAATTTCGGAATTCCAAAAATTTAGTTCGAAAAATCGTAGAAATATGGCACTGTACTTTGAAATATTCGTACTCTGGAAGCAATCTTAAACGAGAAAAATGTCAAGTCAAGTATTCTTTGCAATCATAGCACAATCTTATCAAAATATTCTGCGATCGAAATTGTTGTATGACATTTTTTCTAATGAAGAAACCGTTTACCGCATAACTCTACCAATCTTTGTTTTCGAGAAATCTAATTTTGAAATTAGGATTTTATTCGTTGAACACCCAATACATTGGTTTAATGTAATCCTAAGTAATTTATTTCAGTTTAATATATTACGCTGAAAAATATTTTAAAAGACCTAATTTTTTTTTTATTTGCGGAGTTTCAAGAAGTGATTTTTTATTCTAAAATACACTCATTTTTTATATTAATTTTACTAAAATCTAATTGCATAAGTGATCCTTACTGTCGTTATTCGTATTTTACGACTTACAGATATAAAATGTTGTATTTTAAATTTTGTGCATAATTATGCATGCAATATTAATTATAAAATAATGTTTCATTATGGAATAATGTTGGTTAAAATATATCGACTTTTTTGTAGAAATTTAATTCAAATGGGCTTAATCGACCATGATCTTATTGACTTTTGTTCGAAAGGAGCCGTAGTAATTTTTAGTACTACGTGCTAAACTACGTGCTACTACTACGTAGTAGTAATTGTAGTTTTAATGCTTTTTTTGTCATCGTGACAACAGAAGTATTCCATTTCTGTTGAAAGTAAAGAGAAAAAAGCAGATTACTGTATCTTTTTGTTGGAAAAAAAAAAAAAAAAAAAAAAAAAAAAAAAAGTACAAAAAATTGGTTAAAACTTATTAGTTCCTTTGGAAAATATCACCCGTAGGTAAGCTGAAATGCATAAATAAATAAAATAAAAAGCCCAGAGTGTCTTGGATACTAAAGCCGCTGCTGTTACCTCAATATATATTTTTTTTTATTATTGTTGGTCAAGACTTTAATTTGCCCAAAACATTTAATGGACTATCAGATCAGCCCGAAGACGTTTGACGTTGGTGCGAGCACCTGTTCTTACCTTCTTCTGCAACTTCTAAAATTCCGGTCGGCGAAACCGATTTCGACCGGACAGGGTCAAGGATAATCAAGAGGGACACATATAAAATGCTTCAAATGTAACGGAAAATAACAGCATCTTAAGATGTTATAATTTGTAATCTGTAATTAGCAATTTGCTTTTTATTCCCGATAGCACGTTACGTTCATATTTTAACGATCTCCAAAAAAGTTAAAATGTGATTATGCATTCGGATTTTCTGTCCATCTGTTAGGGACGTAGCGAAGAATATTTATTGTGTGTGTGTGTGTCGGGTGGGGGGGGGGGGGGGGGGGAGATTCAAACATTTTCCGACTTGAAACAGAGTGTACTCTAATTTCCAACTTAAATGATATGTGCAATGTATACATGATAAGGATAGTTATCTGTAAAAAAATTCCTTTGGGAAGAAATACATATTTAAATTAGAAACATAAAAATTCTAATAATTGCTTCATTTAATAAGAGTTTAAATAATTCTGCATGAAAGAGCCATTCATCTAATTTAAGGAGAGGGCGGGAAACTGGCCTCCTTTCCCTCATTATATTTAATCAATGAACCTCCAAATCTAATGAAGGAAGCTTTTTAACGTAATAAACCGGTATACCAAAATTGAAGCAAATCGAATAATTCTGCATGAAAAAGTCATTTCTCTAAATTAAGGGGATGGGCTAGTCTTCCATTCCCCCTTTGTACCTAACCAATGAACCTCCAAATCTAACCAAGGAAACTCCTTATCAGAAAAAAAATCGGTATATAAAACTTGAAGCAAATCGAAATATTCTTAATATTTTTTTAAAATCTAAATTAAAGGGGGTTAGCCCCCCGTTTAAACCTTTACACTAAACCAATGAATCCCCAAAACTAATCAGGGTAGAGCCTTTTTAAAATGAACCTAGAAAAAAAAATGAAGCAAATCGGATATTTCTATCAGGAGTTATTGCGTTATGTACATAAAGAATCGGTGGGCATATTAACTCTCATGTTTTGATAGCCTGTGAGCTAAAAATGTTCTTGTCGTTTTAATGATCACGGAAAGAAGTGATCTTTGATGCGGAAATAAATGCAGCACGTGTTGGGAAAGCGGTAGGAAGGGGGGGTGGAGTAGTGTCCCTTATTGACCTTGACAAAGACACGCGCATTGAATTAAAACCATCTTGACACATAATTATAAGTTTGAAGAAACCTTTTGTTTGAAAATTTATCTTAGCGTTAGTTACAGAAAAGAAAGATTTTAAATTCGGGATCCCCTGCAAAAAGGTTACTGGTGAAACTATTTCCTGGATATTTTATCCCCCTTTGGTCTACTATTGTCCCTATTTTTATCACAGTTTTTAAGAGCTACGTTTACAAAAAAAAAAAAAAAAAATGTCTAAGGCTGCGTTCAGAATGCAATACTTTCAGTTCAACTGAATTCTTGGAAGAGTCTTTTGTATAAGACCCATTTGCGGTTTCTTCATATTAGAACGGAGGGGGGCGAACAAAAGAATCGGGAGGTAAGCAATCCACCCTACTTCACCACAACAAACGAGCCGAGACCGAACTTCAAGAAGTGGTCAGATGTGTTTCGGCCTTTACTGTATTGCTAAAGTAATAAAATTATTTATTATTAACCCCTTTTGTGGTTTTTAATTAAAAAAAAAAAAAAAAAAAAAAAAAAAAAAAAAAAAAAAAGGGAACGATCAACAATGGGTCAGAAGATAAGGTAAGATCGAACTTAAAGAAGCTCCCTCCCTCTTGCAGGACATCAGCACTTTTCTTGTAAAGCCATAAAAGATGAATATCGTTGCGAAACCGCAATAAAGCAACTGCTCGCCCAGAACAAAAAGACCGGAAGAAGAATAGATTCAAACATATTTTCCAACATTTGTCTGATTGAATCAACGCTCTCTAAGCTGCATTTAAATGCTTGTTTTGCTATTCTTCTAAATTTTTCTTGGAAATATTTCGTTTTGCACCCTCCTGCGGTTTATTCACAAAAGGATGCGGAGAATCAACAATGGGTCAGGTGATAAAGAGTTTAGCTCTAAATTGATGGAAAGATTTTTCTTTTACAGGACATCAATCAGTTTTTTTTTTAAAGTCACGAGACGATACCCGTCAAAATTCGACGAAAGAAACTGTTTAAGAAGGAGCTGTTTCATTGATTTATCTAGAAAATTAATTATAGTAAAAAATTGCATCTTTTATTGATCAGTCTAACTCTCAAACAAATATCATATAAAATACGTTTTACATTTATCAGTCTAACTCTCAAACAAATATCATAAAAAATACGTTTTACATTGATCAGTCTAACTCTCAAACAAATATAATAAAAAATACGTTTTGCATTGATCAGTCTAACTCTCAAACAAATATTACTTTAAGCTAAGATTAACAAAATACTATAAAACTCAGTTGTTCAAATTTTAAAATTAAACTTTAGTCGCATATGTAATCGGTAAAATATAATAAAGATCAGCAATTATTATGAAGTATCTTAAGTTTGGTGTAAGTGCAAATGAAAAAATAAAATAAAATTTATTAAAATTGACACGACTTTAGAATTTTACTCGAAATTGAAACCCGTCATCATTTTCATCTCCTCAAAATTTACTCTTTAATTTATTTTTAATTTTAGCGTAAAAGCATTTAAAGCAAGTTAGAAATGCATTCAATTCGGCTTAGATATTTCGGCTTTTATCATTGCCCTTCGTTCTCCTCCCTTACCCTTTGGATCCGCTGTTGTTCTGACTCAATCTGAATAGGGGGTATCCCATCTAAATATTTATAAGATAATAAATAATAAAAAAAAGGTTATTTTAACTTATTTATCATTTACATTATCTACTATATGTATTTATTTTTTATCTAACTCTGTTTTACTCCTGGGGATTTTAAGCTGCTTTGTATTTTTGTCTCTTTTGACGTAGCACATCCTCTTATGGATTTTGTGCATTTAACAAAAACTCAACCAACCAACCCACCAAAATAACTTTGTTATCATCATCATTAAAAAAATAATCCAAATTATCGCAGTGTTTAATTTAACTTTTTGAAACTGCATTAAAAAATAGTAGATCTCCACTCTAGAGAAAGATCTAATTAAGGGTATCTGAGCTTAGGGTATTTTCAAATCCAAAAGAGCAACTTTATGATACAAATTTGTATTTATTTTTATTCGGAAATGCAGGAAACTAGCAGGTGGTGTTGTTCAGAAACTATGTAATCAAACAGTATTTACGTTTTTTTTTAACTTATGCAATAAATTATTTTTAAAAAACATTATCAAAGTAGGCGGTTTGAACCGAATTTCCGTGTGAAAGAAGAATAACCACTCAAGGAATGGTGAAAAACGTCTTTGTCACATGATCAAAATCGCTTATAACTCAATAGGTAATTTATTTATTAAAAAGTGGAAAAGATAGTCCGATTCCAAATCGCTTCCATGGCCAGGCTTAAATCTAATATCTTTCCGTTAAAAAATGAATTTGTAAATGATGTCAAAACGTTTTGCGCTTCTTAAGGTTGTATTCGAAAAAATGGTTTTCCACCTTCAACAGCTCTAAATTTTCCGATACAATTTCAGACACATTTTTAAAAGTAAAAACATGAAACTTGCTGAGGGGATTTTTTAAGAGATGTATGAGGTGCCGTGTGATGTCATTTTACGCTCAATTCATATGAATTTTATTTTTAAACAATTATATTCTCAGTATGACCCTTTTTTTCGTTCAAATATCTCCCGCTTTGGAAAAATTGATTCAAAAAGCCGTTTTTGATTGCTTTTTTTTTTTTTTTTTTTTTTTTTTCCAATATTTTCTGCATTTATCAAAGAATAGACAGTCACGGCACCTTATGTACTTTCTAATTAAAACAATTTGCCAGTTTGATGCATATGAGAGAAAAAATAAATTTAAAAATAAATCGGAAAATAAGCAGTTTGAATCGAAATACACCCTTAAGCAGAGCAGAGTTTGATAACAGCCTTAAGGAACGAAAGACGGGGGGGGGGGGGGAATCTAAAATAAATTTTACTTTAATATTTGTTTTAGTCTTATGTTAAAATTTATACCCATCCTAGCTGTTTGAAACACAAAATAATATTTGCATATAGTCAGACATCTCAGTTGTATTTGCTGTCAAGCAGAATTAGTAAGTTATATTCTCCTTACCTTCATTACAAATATGATTTTCTATGAGTTGGATTTTGTTGAGTTAAGAATTTTATCTGATTTTAACAGAATAACAAATATGATTTTTTCCCTAGACTTTCCGTTTTCGAATGCAGAATTTCTCAACCCTTTACCTACCGAATTATGAATTCATAAAAATTTTACATTCTAAAGCATTTTATGTGAATTGTTTAAACTTATTTTAAAAGATTTACATAATCATTTAATAAATTTTTGAAAGGATTAATTAAATTTGAATTTACAGAGATTTTGTGCAATATTTATAAATCCACTCAAACCTTTTACTTTAAATTGTTTTCTTAGTATTTTGTAGAATTATAAAATGTACGTATATGATGTTCTTACAATATAAATCTAAGAAATATTTCCGAATTGAAAAATCCCTATCTCCTTCCTCAGCGCCAAGAAAGCTGAAAAGATACTAAGGCAAAAGAAGTCATCCTTTTAAAAATATTTTTGTTTTGTGTAACCAATAATGCTTTTGGTACAAAATAAAGTAATGTAACTGTAACTCATTCTAAACAGTATTATAACTAATTGATGAATTAAAAGAATTTTATATTACTAAGTAATTTTAATGGTGCTTATAAGTACTGTCGGTAGATAAAAAGTTAAAAAAAAATTAAATTTATTTCTTTGACAGTCAAAGAAATTAATAAAATTTAACGAGAAATATTGGCTGTGATAAACGAAAGAAGAAAAAAATATATAAGCAGAATAATTCAAAATTAGGAGGTTATCAAAGAGAAATTAAAAGAGAAAACTTTTGATGGATTTTTAAAGAATTAACTTTTTTTTCGCATAATAAAACAATAATTGTTTATCTTTTTTATGAACTATTTTTAGTTTGATACTTTTGATACTTTATATAATTCATCATTTCATGTCATTTTGAGTCATGACATTTTTTTTGTCAAGAGTTTATTTTCTATTCGTCGAAACACGTTTCCTTAAGGATATGACTAATGACAAATTAGCAAATTAACTTATTGAAGTATTTCTTATTAGATCGGGGGGCGGCAGCAGAGACAGTCATCTCATAGAGTTCACGGCTAAAATTTCAGAATTTGCTAAAACTCGATTCGCATATTAAAACGCAATCGGTCTGCCAAACCATATGTTGATGGAAAACACCTGAAAAATCAATTTTAGCGGTTGGCTCGTAAATTTATCATTGTGTTTTCCTACATCCAAAGTTATGAAAACATAGAGGACTGAGAGCAGGAAAACACAATAGTAAGCTTACGAGGCATGTCTCTATAATCGGGTTTTCGGATGTTTTACACGAAGATATGATTGGGCAGACCGACTGCATTTTAATATGCAAATCGAGTTTTAACAAATTCTTGAATTTAAGCCGTGAATTCGATGAGATTACTGTCTATTCTGCCGCGTCTCGGTCTAATATGGCATTTTTTTTCGAATTTCAAATTTTAAATATGTGTGTAAGGTTGCAAATATTTACATGTTCGCATGCTAATTCGCGTAAACATATGGCTTTCTTTGCCTTCCTTTAATTACTCATAAATAATTTTCGTTAAAATCCTACAATTATTTCTATACGAATATTCGAACTAAAACTAGCCAACAAACATTGACTTTTATGAATATTAAATCAACATTAATTATTAGTAATAAAAATTAAATATTGTTTTTTTTCACATATATTACTACACATTTTTCACATTTTTAATTATATTAATTGTTCCGAAAATAACGATGCAATTTTGTCATAAATTTATTAAAATTGTATGCAAAGCTGTAAAGTTTAGCTTGCTAATTTCGCCTGAATCATTCTGATATCATATTCCTGGTGAGTTGGGTTGGCGTATAGCTAATGTTTCACTTAATGCTGTTCATTGAGAAATAACTTTGACCGGACACCTGCTTTAATTTATCGCTTTTAAATAACTATTTCTAAAAGTACTGTGCCTCATGTATGTAACACCTATAAATATGATACCAAACTGTAATCATAAATTTAAAAATATTCGCTTGTTTAATTTGAAAACATACAACAAACATTTGTTTAGATAACCTTTTTTTAAATGTAACTTAATTTTTTTATTAATAGTATTAATGCATAAAAAATAACTTAAATAAATACTTCATTAAAAAAAAACTGTAATGTATAAACTTAAATTTAAATTCTATTAGAACAACGTTCTCCGCGTTATTGTTGTTCAGAATTTCGACTATTAGATTGTTTTTTAATACCGAGATAAATGCCATTTCAAGTTTCTATGTACATGAATTTGTGTACTGCCCCGTATTTCCATTCTCTAACAGACAATAATGATTTTTCGATCGACTTATTTTGCATTTATATCATTTAATTATATGGTTACGTTTAAAAATTGATTTTGTGTAAGATATAGAAACGAGTAAACATCAAGAAAAACATTATAGAACACTTTTCAGCATTTCGAGAATAAATGTTACGAAAAACCAACATGCTCTTCTATAAAGAGAAAGAAAAAAAATTCTAAATACAGTCGAGTCTCTATATAACGAAATCCACCGTTCCAGTAAAAAATTCGTTATATAGAGAAATTCGATGTTTAGAGAATGATGTTAAAAATCGTATTTAATGTGCAAATTTTGAACAACTATTATTTTTGATCTTTTTAATTAAGAATTTGAAGTGTTTAAAAGTAAATATTAACCTAACATTTTATTTCTTAATTATTTAAGCTGTTTCAAAAAAGAGAATAGACATTTATTTGAAAGCTTAATGAAAATCAAATAAGAAAGACATGCGTTAATTTCAGACGAAGAAATCTGTAATTTTTTCTTTTTCTTTTCTTTCTTTCTTTAATTGTTACGCTCACAAAAAAATACTTAAATTTTAGCAAGGAATGAAAAATTGTAGTTAAATTTCCTCCATTTGAAGGCCTCTCTTATGTGCCTCTCATTGATTTCTCTCTTGCATGTGTATCAATCCAATTGACAGTTTTGAGAAAGATGTGGAAAGGTGTGAGGGAGGTGGGATGAATTCGTTGGATTTAAAGAAAAAGGATAGAAGTAATATATAAAAAACAAAACTCAGCACTGACGATAAATCAAAAATAAGTGATGGAAAATTGATTCCATATGATTTCGAAGCTTTTTAAAACTGTTTTTTATGACCAATTTATGAAAAAATTCGTTATATGGAGATAGATATTTCGCTATATAGAGACTGTTTTTAATGTAATCATGCGAAAAGGGGACCGTTCCTAGTAAAAATTCGTTATATAGAGAAATTCGATGTATGGAGTTTCGTTGTAGGGAGACTCGACAGTATATATATTGTCCCTGAAATCATAAGCCAAACTGTAAAAATTGATAAAGGTTACTATAACAAATCATTTATTTATTGCACAGGAATGCATGAACGCCACTTTTGTACTGAGACACAAACGCCAGTAATAGAATGCTTATTGACAGTGACACTGACAAATGCTAAAGTTTACAATAAGAAGCTATGTTTAAAGTAAGCTTCAACGCATCATTTGCACTCATTTATTTTTTTTAGTACAAATGATTGTTACAATATCCTCTATCAGCTCTTAAAGTCTGGTCCATGATTTTAGAGGCGCCTTGTATAAGCTGGTTCCTACATGAAGAATGTTTTTTGTAGAAACGTTTGCCAGTCTTGAAAAACTGATTACTGAGTTTATATCATAAAATGCATAAAAATAACTCAATATAATACAACGCGACGAAAAACCCCAGCAGAAACTCAGTCTTTAAAAAAGAAATTTAATTAACAGCATACCTGCCAATCTGAGAAAATTCAAATGTGTAAAACAACATGTGAATTAAATTTTTAATGAATTTTTATAAAATACCACATTAACGACATTTTTAAAGGCTATCTATGAAACAGAACGTGAACAAAATTTCTAATTAACTTCTCTAAAACAGCAAGTGAGCGACATTGTTAATAAATTTGTAAAAAAATGTGCAATCATTTTTAATGTTACATAACTGATACATTTATAAAAATTAAAAAAAAAAAAGTTACACAAGAAATAATTGTTTTTTCTAATACACAATATGTTAGGGTTTTTTTAGTTCTTTTTGATGGACTAAACATTTTGGCTTAAGGATGTATTTCGATTCAAACTGCTTATTTTCCGTTTTATTTTTAAACTAGCATACCCAGCCCGCTTCGCCGGGCTTAATTTGAAGGTTTATTTAATAATTTATGTGTATGGTACGCTTCCCGGACCATCGGCACTCCACGTGCGTCGGGTGAGCGTCAGAACAAACTTTCAGCATATACATATGGGTGGTTGTACTTGAATGCACAGACCTGCGCGTTTTTTTCTATCTTGCTTTTATACCTCTGGACCGAGTTGGCGCATTGCCAAGATTTGCTTCCTCTGGACCGAGTTGGCGCATTGCCAAGATTTGCTTTCCCCTGTGCCTCAATTAATTAATTAATTAATTATCCTCGGAATTCCTTTTATTTATAGAGATTTATTTTTACTCTCAAATGCATAAAACTGGCAAATTGTTTTAATTAGACAGTACACAAGGTGCCGTGACTGTCGATTCTTTGATAAATGCTCAAAATATTGCAAAAAAAAGCAATCAAAAACGGCTCTTTGAACCGATTTTTTCGAAACGGGAGATATTTGAACGAAAAAAAGGGTCATACTGAGAAGATAATTGTTTATAAATCAAATTCTAATGAATTGAGCGTAAAATAACATCACATGGCACCTTGTACGTCTCTTCAAAAATCCCCCCAGCAAGTTTCATGTTTCTACTTTTAAAAATGGGTCTGAAATTGTATCGGAAAATTTCCAGCTGTTGAAGGTGATAAAGCGTTTTTTCGAATACACCCTTAACTATACTTAAATATACCCCTTAACCCCTTTCCGGCATGGAAAAATTCTGTTCATAAAATGAGAAATTATTGTCTGACTACAGAATTTATAAACGAATTTTTTAGAATTTAAGAACTCCTTAGTTAAAGCTTTGATTGTAAAAACAAAATTTCACTAAATTATTCTTGGTGCCGATTGTAAATTTGGAATTAGGTGTGCACGGGGAATGGGCATATTGTGCCAGAAACAGTTAAATATTTATAAATAAAAGCAATTAGAAAATAATTCATAATTTAACGGAGAAAATGAAACTTTAATTTTTTTTTTTTTTTTTTTTTTTTTTTTTTTTTTTTGCAAAAATGTGTAAAAAAAGTATCCTAAGTCTAAAAGTGTAAAAAACAGCCCAAATGTGTAAATTTTACACCTAATGCGTAAAACTTGGTAAGTATGTTAACATCATCTCTAAATCTACAAAGTAAGGACAGCATTGATGAAATCTTCAACGTAGCAAAGGATAGCTTGTACATCACATCACTATCTTACTACCTCACTGACTGTCGTGAAATCATGTTTATATCCTTTGTTTGTCAAGACAACATTATGAGTAAGGTCATCATATGGCTCCAGGGGCATTCTCGATTACTTGACTTTAACTCTTACTGACACAGGGGCTTGTTCTTTGGCATTTTTTTCATCAGGCACTATGGCACTAATTTTATAGCCGAAGTCTACAATTCGGCAAAAAGTCTCCTAGTTCATTTCCAAGATCACACTCCGCACCGTTAGCCACAATCAGCCGACCTCGGCACTTGTCTGCGTCGATCGCCCCCACTCTGCCAGCTAAAATTCCATCATGTACGCTAATGGCACCTGGTGCATGTAAAATCCGTCGTGGGTGCAATGTCCTCCAAGTTACCTATGAATTATATCTCTGGAGGTGCCTTGCCAGGTGAAGGTCTCGTCATCTGATCAAGGCTCTAAATTACGAGACCATCTTGCGAAGCCATGTGCCACAGTTCATCATTTATTGCCGCTTCGCGGCAATTAGGCGGTCGTCCGCCCCGATACCAGGTATCTAACCTGTTAAGCTGAGATTATTAACTCGGCAGGTAGGGGCCTGGTCATCGGTTAGAAAGAAAGAAAGATCACACTCCGCAGTGTTCAATACATCGTATACTCATTATTCAAAAATGACTTTAAATTAAAGTTTCAGCAAAGCAAGTATTTGTGTGTGCATGTAAATATTGATTTTATACCAATAACAATGTTTAATTTGGTTTAAATAGATATCATTTCTCTGAAAAATATTTGAAACGACTGAGGTTAGGGCATTAAAGTCTTAAGATTGGGACATCACGGTATCAATATTACGACATCAATGTGTTATATTGGGACATTATAGAATAGAGTGTCTGTTTGGAAAAGGTATCCTCAAAAAACATGCCGTCAATTTCTTATAGAAATATATTTATTAATGTATTATTAATCAATAGACCTGGAGTCACAGCACAGCACAATCACCTCATTGAGTTCACAGATAAAAATCTATCTGGTATTAGTGAAATCTCGATTCGCATCTTAAACCGTAATCATTCTGCCAAGTCATGTCTTCGTGGAAAACACTTAAAAAATTTATTTTAGCGGTTGAATCATAGGTTTACCATTATGTTTTCCTGCTCCCAATCGTCCATGTTTTTATACTTTTGGGTGTTGAAAGCACAATGGCAAACCTATGAGTCAACTGCTAAAATCGGGTTTTCTGATGTTTTCCATCAAGATATATGACTTGGCAGACCGATTGCGTTTTAATGCGCAAATCAAAATCAAATAATACCAGATTTTCATCCCTGAACTCTATCAATGCCATCTTGATATGTTGAGATAGCCCTGACTCGATGAAGTTATTATCTGTGTTGCCGACTCCCGGTTTCTAAAGCATTGTCTGTTAAAATATATCGAAAAAGGCACATGAATCCAGAAAAAGAGAAATACTTACGAAAAGTTTCTGGAGGCAAAAATAATGTTATGTTTAGCTTTAGCTTGAAATATGTGCCTTCATTGATAAAACTATAAAAACAAATTACCACGATTGCACCAAAGTCGCGTAATTTTTGTTTATTTTTCACTCCACAATTACAAAGATTAAAAACTATTAATTGCATCATCTTGATTATTTATCTTGATTGAATGTCGCTGATTACTTTATTTTGAGTTAAGCAGCAGATTATACGATCGAATTTTTATTTTTCAATTATGTGAAAAGATTAAATTAATCGAAATTATACCTTGGTTACTTTATTTCAAAAAAATAATGAGTTTTGGAGTCAGGCTAACAAATTCAAGGAGGTTTGTCTGACATTTTTAAATAATTTTTATTTATTGAGTTAAAATTTTGAAATTTTTTTTTTTTTTTTTTGTAATGTTAAATAATATTATTTGTAAACAAAATCACATGATTAAACTTCACATTTTTTTATTTAAAAATTTAAATTTATTAAATGGGGTAATTTAAAATTGTTATGACTTAACTCAAACATTATTTATAGAACTGTTTTTATTGTTTTATTGTTGTTTTTTTTAATTGAAATATATAGAAATATATAAGTTTTAATCATGATTCGGCATTTTAAAAAATATTAATTTATATAAAAATTAAAAATATTTAAAGTAAAAATTAAAAAAAAAATCATATTTTCAAAAGTAAATATTTTTTTTCAAATTTTCTGAATCAAACTGAAAGTAAAACAATTGAAAAATATAAGCATTGATGCCAACATTGTAAATACTGTATCAGGAGTGAACTAGTTAAATTTCAGGAGTTTTGGACACGCTTCAAGAGTAAAATAGTCACCTTTCAGGAGTCATTTCAGGACTTGCACATAATTTTTTTCAAGCTATTTTTTATATATTTTTTACTAACATTTTCTCATCCCTAACAGCTTTTGTATTCATCCATACAAACATAATTAAAATAAAGGTCATTTCTTAAAAAACAAATTTTTTTAATAAATTTATAGAAATGGAATATTTTTTAAAAAAATCTTTACAGGCAAAAAATCCATGATTTCTATATTACAGTTGAGAAATAACATGACGATCTTTTCTCCTCACAACAAACTTGCTAACAAAAATGATTTCTTTTTGCAACTGTCAGACGAAAATCGCGATTATCTCCAGAGACTGACTGACAAAAAAAAAAAAAAAAAAAAAAAAACGATCATTGCCAGAGACTGACTGACGGAAATCGCGATCATTGCCCGAGACTGACTGACGGAAATCGCGATCATTGCCCGAGACTGACTGACAAAAACCGCGATTTTTTTCCGAGACTGACTGACGAAAATCGCGATCTTTCCCCGAGACTGATTAACAAAAATCGCGATCTTTTCCCGATATTGACTTACGAAAATCGCGATCTTTTCCCGATAGTGACTTACGAAAACCGTGATTCTACCCCGAGACTGACTGACAAATATCGCGATCTTTTGCCGAGAGTGACTGACAAAAATCACGATCTTTTGCCGAGAATAACTGACAACAATCGTGATCTTTTGTCGCGAATAACTTACGAAATTTGTGATATTTTTCCGCAAATGATAGACGAAATCGCGATTTTTGCTGCGACTAACGAAAATTGCAGTTTTTTCTCGCGAATGACAATATAGAGAATCGCGGTGTATTGCTATTACTGACTGACGAAAATAGAGATTCTTTGTCACGAATTACGGATGAAAATCGTGATCTTTTGTTGCGAACGATTGACAAAAATCGCGATCTTTTCCCGATAATTCTTGACGAAAATCGCGATCCTTCCCCGTGAGTGACTGACGAAAATCGAGAACTTTTCCAGAGACAGACTGACAAAAATAATTATCTTTTCCCAAGACTAAAAATCGCAATTTTTTGTTTCGCATGACTGATGAAAATTGCGTTACTTTTCCTTGAATGACTAACAATAATCGCGGTCTAACAATAACCGCGAGTGAATGACGGAAATCGCGGTCTTTTGTCGCGAATGACTAGGCGAGAAGCGCGGTATTTTGCCGCGAATAACGGAAAAAATTCGAGATCTTTTGTCACGAATTACTGAAGAAAATCGCTATTTTTTGACGCAACTGACTGACGGAAAAAGCAATCTTTTGCCACGAGTGACTGACGAAAATCGAGACATTTTGCCGTGACTGACGATTTTGCGTTTTTTGCAAAGTCGATGATTTACGTATCTCGCGATTTTATCAACGGCTGATTGCCGAATTCCGGGATATTTTTTCTCAACTGATTAACGAAATTCGCGATCTTTTGCGATGCCAGACAGCCGTTATTCGCGTTTTTGAAGAGAGTGAAATTTTATTTACGATCAGTGGATGAATTTGATGATTATTTGCAGCGACTAGTGACAAAATTTGCAAGTATTTTAAACGACTGGTAGGCGAAATTTGCAATTTTCAGTCGCAAGTAATTGTCTAAAATCGCAAGAATTTTGCGATTTTTTGGAACGATTGATCGGAAAAAAGCTATTTTTTGTCGCGAATGATCAAAAATTTCGCGATTTTTTTGCTGCAAATTTCCGTATTCTTTGCCTTATTACCGTACTACCGTATTTTAACCTACTTTTCCGGAGAAGTTGGCATCTATGTATATGTTCTAAGTTTGAACCATTTATACCTAACAGTTCTTGACGTGTAAAAATATAAATAGAAGAAAACACTAGACGCTTTTAAACACTTTTTAGAAAAACAATCTTGCCGCACAAATTTTAAATGGGTACTAGCAGTCTTTGCTCACTACGCTGGTCGGTTTCTCTAAAGAAATCTTGAATCAAATAAAATACCTCTAGTAACGATAAAAAAAATAATAAATAAATAAATAAAATAAGAATAAAATAAATAATAATAATCATGTTTAATCAAATATCCATAGTTTTTATCTTATTCGTATAATTTCACATAATCCTGTTCAAAGTCGATATTGACGACATAATAGACAAAAAAGCTCTAAAATAACTGAAGTAAGAAGAACTGGGGCACATTGATATATGGGGCACATTGATGCACCCACCTCTACCGCTCATAAGGTCACTATAGGAAGTTTCACAACAGCTCCAAAAGATGATGCTAGTGTACACAACTGCATACAGAACGTCGGATGATCCAGTAGTTTTTGATGAAATGGGACGGGTGATTTATTTATTATTATTATTATTTTTTTTTATAGATCAAAAGTAAATTTGAGTTGTACAATTGCAATGATATTTTACAATTGTTCCAGTATTTTCAACCCAAAAGAATACTCTCCTTGGTAAGTAAAGCTACTGTTTATCAGTTCCTCATTCTTTATTGTTAGGTAAACTATGAAGTATTGGATTTGAGACTAGTGTTCTTCAAAATGGCTGCATGAGACACATTGATACAGTCTATGTCGGATCAATGTGCCTCATGATATTTACAGACAATCTAAATATTTTTCTAGTTTATTTTTTTTATTACCTTTTATTATTATTTTTTTTTTTACCATACACTCTTTAATCCAACCATTTCCCACAAAAAATTTCTAATATTAGTTTTTATTCAAGTGAAATAGCTCCAATTTTTTATATTAGAAAATTTTATAGTATTTTTGCAAACAGAAGACGTACGAACTTACCTAACAGCTAGTGGTAATAGAACTAACAAAAGAAAAGGACGACAGCCTGGCAAATCTCGAATTTCTATCGATTCTCCAGAGAAAAAAGTATATTCGACATGAGAAATGTTAAATAAAAGAAACCAATTGCAGCACAGCAAAGGATAATTATATTATAAATAGAATTCTTAATATAATTATCCTTTATTTTCTACCAATTTATGAACAGAAAACCTGGTAATTTTTTCATTTTTCTTAAGAAAGAAGAAAATACAGGAGTTGAAATGCCAGATATGACAAAGTTACCACGGCTAACAATCAGGCAAGGAATAGCCAGAACATCAGGCCATTATACATTTAATTTTGATTGTTTTAATATTGTTTACAAATAAATTGTGGATGATTTGAATATCTATAAATAAATATAAAATGGTTTGCTAACTCATTTTCTATGAAAAATATGAATTGATGTTATCTTGTCTCCATTTTTTCCAAACGTATCAAAGTGCCCCATGAGGCGTATCAATCTGCCCCGGGGATGGGGCACATTGATACAAATGACTTTTTTAGATTTTTTTTTTTTAATTATATGCAAAAATACTATATAAAACAACGATTTTACGAAATTTCTATTTTCTGGACACCAAAAGAATTCTTAGAAAAAAAACCGTATCAATGTGCCCCAGTTCCCCCTACCTATGTTTAACTATTTTTTTAGTAAGTGTGTTGTCTTGAATTTCCCACTTCTATCTAAACCTGCTACTGAGATATGGCGAAATATCCAAAACGTGCCACCATCCAGTTAAACTTGTTTAAGTAGGATTTTCTAAAATAGATAAAATTCATGTTTAGGTTTATTTGAGTAGATTAGATAATTTCAAATTCATATCTCTATCTAAAACTGCAGATGAGGTATGGCGGAATGGTCTAAATTTCGTACCTCTTTGGAAGCGGGGAAATTTCAAAAATCGTTGGAATAAATGTTTAATAATTTTTTAATAGGTTTTTTTTATCTTGAATTTCATGCTCATATTTAAAACTGATTAAAGATTTTAAAATAATGTTTAACTTATTTGCAGCATATGTTTTAAAAAATGCATAGGATACTTTAAAGTGGAAAAAATTCGACTTTTAATTTTAATGTATAGATATTTTTAATCGACTCAAATTAAGAAGTTCGCACATAAAATTTAAAACATATCTGAAATATATTAACGAAATTATTATAATATTGACGATTATCTAAGTTATAGAAAGCAATAAAGGACATTTATTTTAATAACCCGTAGTATTTATCTGTATTGAGTTAACAGTAGATCGCCAAACAAATAATTTCTTAAAATACTTTTTTTTTTAAAGTATGTTATTATTCTTTCAAAAATAAATAAATAAATAAGAATAATGTTACAATAAAATTTTAAAATTCTTCCAAAAAAGAAGGAAACAAAACTTTTAATACATTCGTTCATGCATGTAATATTTTAAAGGCTGAAATTTTTTTTATGAAGCTAAATATTCGAAATTATGGAAAGATATTTTGTAAAACATTTAGAGCTGTACACCCAATAGAAAAATAATATCTCTGCAAAAATAAATCCCGTGTTCAACATCTCGTCTTTGTTTTGTAAAACGCATCCGAAATAAGTAAAGATATTTGAAAGCGTGGTTTATGTAACTCTAGTGTAAAGGTATTACACCGCAAGCTGCGATAGGACAGTTCCCTGGTTCGATCCCTATGGAGGGCAAGTGAGATTTTTTCAGTGTTGTTTGAATTAAATGTATGTGTTTTTGAAAAGTAAAGAATAAAAATGTCAGTTTGTCCTTGATAAATTCCTTTTTGTCTTTCAAGCGAAAATTTTTATATAAAAAAACATGAAAACAAACGGAAATATTTTGTGAAAAAACGGAAATATTTCTGCAAATTCCGTTAAAATACGGAAATAGTACTGGCGTCTAGATTACCAGTACAATTGCTGTATTTTAACGGAAAATTTTTTGGCAGTGCATATTTAATAAACATAAATATTTAAAATAATTATGTATATTTATGCAATATATAATAATTTCTTAAAACGTTTTATGTTGACATTTTCGTTTTCGGAAAGATTTACCGAAATTTGATTACGTTTTCTGTTTCAGTCTTAAAAACCTGTTTCGGTCGATCCATAATAATACTATACTTCTTGCAGCAGATGAAAGATACCAAATTTACTTCGCGATCTTTTTTCTTTTTAATTCTTTATCTTTGATTTCGACATTCATTTCGGAAGCGCGAACGGATAAAATACATACATCCTCTTGAGCGATATGAGTCAAATTCTCCTAAGTGCATCATAAAAACTTGGGATTTTTTTTAACGCGTTTTATCTCGTGTTCTTCGCGATATGAGCGCAATTAAATTGTTTGAGGATGTGATAATATTAAATAATAATAATAATAATGATGATGTTAAAAATTATAAATAATAATAATAATAAATAATTAAAAAACAATAATGATAATTTATAATAATAAATATTAATATTTAAAATAATTATCTTATATTTGTGTAATATATAATAATTCCTTAAAACTTTTTTTTGCACATTTTCGTTCTGGTCGAAAATAGGAAGATTTACTGGAATTCAGTTAAGGTTTCTGTTTCAGTCTTAAAAACCTGTTTCGGTCGATCCTTAATAATATACTTCTTGCAGCAGATGAAAAATATCAAACTTACTTCACGATCTTTTTCTTTTTAATGCTTTATCTTTGATTTCCATTGAGTTCGGAAGCGCGAACAGATAAAATACATACACATCCTCCTGAGCGATATGTGTCAATTTCTCCTTACGTCAAGTGCATCATAAAAACTCGGTTTTTTTTTCACCTCTTTTATTTCACGTGCTTCGCGATATGAGCATAATTATGCTGTTTGAGAGCGATTTTGTATGAAATCATCTGGGGCATTTTCCTGCCTTATCAACAAGAATTGTGAAATTAACTCTTTTGACTCCAGCGTCTATTACACACATTTTATTCATTCGGTACAGCTTTTCAAAAGAAGTTACACTGGAATACACAAAAATATAACATCTAATTAAATAAGCCATATTTTATTATTATTATTATTATCAGGGGTGGGGAATTTTTCAAAAATCTTACCAGCCCAAGGATTTATTTCTCCAATCAGCAAGATGCAGCACACACGCTGTACATAAAGTTGAAAATAGTTATAACAAAATAGCTCGTGATTGTAGACGAAATTACTACCTACAATGCTTTATTTCTAATATAATAAGAAATATATACAACAAAGGTAAGCTTAATATGAGATTGAACTTAGTACCATATTTACACTGTAATAATTTGGAAAGTTAAAATATCTAGATTAAAAATGTGTTTCTCTATTGCTTACAGTTTTTTAAAAACTAAAAATGCACTCGCCTTGCCAGAAAACCCACACTAGTGCAAAGGGTTAACAGTACATGGAAAAATTGCACTACGTATTAAATAAAGACTTTTTAAGGGTGCCGGTCACCCAGCTTTGGAATTCTCCGTAATGTTAAGTCTGTGGACGTTTGATGCATTCGTATTTTTAAAATTTCTCTTGGGGAAATTAATATTTTTAACTTCTATTTTCTGTACACTCTTCTTAAGGGTGTATTCGAAAAAACGCTTTTCCACCTTCAACAGCTCGAAATTTTCTGATACAATTTCAGACACATTTTTAAAAATTAAAAGTAGAAACATGAAATTTGCTGAGGGTATTTTTGAAGAGACGTACAAGGTGCCATGTGATGTATTTTTACGCCCCATTCATTAGAATTTGATTTATAAACAATTACCTTCTCAGTATGACCCTTTTTTCGTTCCCAAATCTCTCGCTTTGGAAGAATCGGTTCAAAATGCCGTTTTTGACTGCTTTTTTTTGCAATATTTTCTGCATTTATCAAAGAATCGACCATCACGGCACCTTGTGTACTTTCTAAATAAGACAATTTGCCAGTTTGAAGCATTTGAGAGAAAAAGTGAATTTAAAAATAAATCTGAAAATAAGCAGTTTGAATCGAAATACACCCTTAAAAGATACTTCTTTTTCTTTTCTTTCTTTTTTTTCCCTTGGTTCTCAAAATACAGTAGACTCCCTTAAATGTTCTCTAAAATCCACACATAATTTACAGATGTAGATAATGAAACTTTTAGTTCAGATGTAATGACAAAATTTAATTTTTTTATTTTGATATCGATTCTATATATTTTTTATTGTTAATTTTCGTCAATATTACTGAACTCATTCTTTTTCATAAAGGAAAAATAAATTCATCTCTGAAAAAATAAATAAATAAATAAATAAATAAATAAATAAAAAATAAGATATTGCTGATACTATTGTTAATGACAATCTTTTTGCAAAATGTATTTATGTAAGTAAGGAGATCTTTAGGAAAAATACATTACATCTATATAATGAATATTTAACTATACATTATTGATTATTTAGTTGACGTTTGCTTTTAATATTTTAATCATTTTGAAAAATTATCTATTTTTTTTATTATTTTTGTTTATTACTTATTTATTTTAATATTTTATTATGTTGTAAACATCCATTATAACCTCAATTGTAATTATTGTTTAAAAAATGTAAACAAAGCAATGACCAGAAATCCGAAAAATTCGAAAATCCGCACAACTTCTGGTCCCAAGCTGTGTGAATTTGAGGAAGTGCATACTGCATTTTCTAAAATCTATGCTTAATTTAATATTTTATGCGTTAAAAGCGAAAAACTGTAAATAAGACTTTAACACTTCGTTTAAAATTAAGTCTATACTTTGAGAACTAAGAAAAACAGAAACATCTTCTAAGAAGTGTACACACACACACACACACACACACACACAAAAAAAAAAAAGAAAAAAAAAAAGAAAAGAAAGAAAGAAAAAGTTATAAATATTAATTTCCTGAGAAGATATTTTAAATATATGTCTATGCATCAAACGCCCATAGACTTTACATCAGTGAGGGAAATTCGGAAGCTTAGTCATTCACTAAAATCGGTTTTTAGCTGTTTCCCACCAAGATATGACTTGGCAGACCGATTGCGTTTTAATATCCGAATCGAGATTTAACTAATTCTAGATTTTCTTCCGTAAACTCCATGAGGTGATTGTCTGCGCTGCCACCCCCCGGTCTATCAGAAGAAGCAGGGAATTTTAAAAATATGTCTTAAAACTTATGAAGGATATCTCTATAAGATATATAACTTAAGTCATCAAAAATCACCAAATGTCACCATATCACCAAAAGTTAAGTCATAGTGAAAAATTATTACTGAAAAGTTACTTAAATTACTTGGAGCAAGAAGACGAAAGCACATCAGCCGGAAAAATTATGTTGAGAAATTTGCATAATAAATTCGTCGAAGAGTAAGTGAAAAAATAAATAGACACACTATTTCATTTCTCACAAAACAGTAAGGTAAACTACATTTTCTGATTTAATTATAACTAATTTTTCAACTAATTTTCAGAAGGGAAATTACGTTTGAAATTATTAAATGTTTAATAAGTGACTATCACATTGCTAACAAGGCGTAAAACCAACATAGTGAAAAATGTCCAAGCCGGGTATCGAACCCGAAATCCTTGGAATATCGTTCCAAGTGCTTTACCATTTAAGCTATGAGGACGATGACCAACTTGTCATTTCTCACTCATATATTATAAGCTGCAACTGCAGCACAAGATGATAACGTTTGCATGAGCACACAATCCTGTGTCGTAACATGAGACACAAATAAACCCAGGATAGGTGAATACATATTGAATTATAATTATTTTTTCAACTAATTATCAGCAGTGAAATTAAGCTTGAAATTACTGAATATTTAATATAGTGATTATCGCATTGCTAACAAGGCTTAAAATCAACATAGTGAAAAATGTTCACAAAAGAAATCGGTTGCAATACTGTTTTCGAGTAATAATTGCTGGATATATGTTTTCAATTTCGGCATGCGCTTTTAAATTTAAATTTTTTTCTTAGGTGGGTTCGTAATTATATAAATACATAGCATGCAGGGTTGTAGTCGTAAAAATAACAGAAGATATACGCTTTAAGCAGAGGATATACGCTCAAGGCAGAGGGTATACCCTAGAGTGTGTATACTACAGCTTTCTTTAAAAACAGAGGATATACGGTGTTCCTTTAAAAAATCCAGAGGGCATACGGCATATACCTCCGTATACCCTCCACTACATCCCTGATAAGCTTGTATAGTCGTCGTCAAATTTGTCTGCCTGCATATAATAGCACAAAAACTACCCTGGGTGTTTTCCAATTTTAGTAGAACATATAGTTCAAATACAGAGACAGTCAAAAGTATGCCGTTACATTATGGCCAATAGGACAGAATAGATTCCAGTCTTTTTTAATGATGTTATACCCATCGAAACATAATGAAACTGATATGCATTTATGAAAGGCACTAAAATATACATTTTGTAGAATATGCCGCACAAAGAATATTTATTATTCATTTACAGGGCCACAGAAAAAAATTCCGTTACATAATGGCATATATAGGGGGACATTATTTGCGGCATATTTTAATTATGTTAAACTATTTCTCATATAATAAAATTGATATACATTACTTAAGTTTACTGCAAGTTACTTCCTGTGTAATAGAAAAAAGCATTTCCATACTGTTAAATTAGATATAATATCTTAACTTATCAAACGGAGCAATTTTGTTACGTTATTCTGAATGTGCTGGAAAAATTTTCATAATCAATGCTTGACAGATGATTTTTTCTTTTTTATTTAATCTTGTAATTAAAGAAGCGATCGATTATTTAATATCATATTTTCTTCTTGTTATTTGTTTTCCTTTTATTCGTTTTACACTGAATATATTTTTGCAGCTGGAAACTGCTTTAGCAGCATGTCACTTTTAACGAGATTTTTTTTTCCCACCTTGAATAATTATTTGCTTCGTAATAACGATTCTGTTTTTGGGTAGTTTCCGACCTTCAGTTTTCCCCATTTCAAGTATGTCGATGAACTTCACCAAAATAAAACTGATTCCGATTGCAGAGATAGCATTTGCGTCTTTATTACGTTTTCTCATTCTTAATTAAAATGATATTAATCAGACTGCAATAGGGCGTTTCATGCCTTTAATGTATTTGTTACGTGGAAATTCTATCTTTGAGCACTCTAAACTGTTATGTTTCTTTCTTTCGCTTTCTTCTCTCTCTCCTTTTTAACCGACTTCAAGGGGGAGGTTATGATTTCGACCTGTATGTATTTCTTGTTCACTCATAAATTCTTTAAATATGAACCGATTTTGATCATTCTTTTTTTGTTTGGAAGTATAAGATACCCATGTGGTCCTATTTTAATTTCATTAAATTCTGATGTTTAGAATTTTTTTAATGAAAAAATATGGATTTGATTAAAATAATAATAATAATAATAATAATTTGTGCCAAATCATCTTTCATTGTTGCAACCGTTTTCAAATCATAAACATATTAAGCGTGTATTCGAAAAAATACTTTTCCACCTTCAACAGCTCGAAATTTTCCGATACAATTTCAGACATATTATTGAGAGTAAAAACTTGAAACTTGCTATGGTGATTGTTAATGAGATGTGTAAGATGCCATGTGATGTCATTTTAAGCTCAATTCATCAGAATTTGATTTATAAGCGATTATCTTCTCAGTATGACCCTTTTTTCGTTCAAATAACTCCCGCTTCGGAAAAATCGGTTCAAAGAGCCGTTTTTGATTGCTTTTTTTGCAATATTTTCTGCATTTATCAAAGAATCGACATTCACGGCACCTTGTGTACTTTCTAATTAAAACAATTTGCCAATTTGATGCATTTGAGAGCAAAAACAAATTAAAAAATAAATCGGAAAATAAGCAGTTTGAATCCAAATACACCCTTAAAACTATGCGTTAGTGCCAAGTAGAGGTCTGCACGGGCCCGGGCCTGGCCCGTGGCCCGTACCCGGCCCGGCCCGCGGGCCGGCAGAATCGTTTCGAATTTTCTAACGGGCCGGGCCGGCAGATTTAGAATAGTTTTTTCAACGGGCCGGGCCGGGCCGACAAACAATATAAACGGGCCGGGCCGGCAAAAAAATTGAACGGGCCAGACGGGCCGGGCCGGGCCGATAAAAAAAATTTTCGGGCCTGCCGGCCCGTTCTGAAGATTTCAGCAGAAACGATAAAATATGAGCTATTTTCAACGAAAATGGTTTTAACGAGAACAAGTATAAATGTGGCCATGCTAGTTTGACAGCGTCAATATAAAATGCACGTTTATAAAAATGCACAGTGTATCGGCATCGGAGAATTACATTATGTGTAACCCGTTTTAATATGCCGGTCCGAGATCACGCTTGCATTACTTTTCTACATATAGACTGGCCGGACCGGTACTAGACTTAATTATTGGCAGAAAACATGATTTGTAAAATTATTAACAGCGATAAAGATCTTATGTTAGCTTAGTCTTCGGATATATACTTCTTAATGATTTTTAAATTAATTTCTCAATAATGCGAAAGTTTGACACATTTTCTGATTAATTTTAAATTGTAAAAGTATAAAAGTGATAAGCCTAACTATTGAAGGGATTTGGAATCGAATAGCGTTTTTCATTTTTGGTAAATAAAATACTTGTATAACCTTGTTGAGATATAATAGTTTCTCAAATGATTGCAGGTTTTTCTCCCTTCCCTTGCTATTGCTTCCGGAAATTCTATTCAAAACGCTAATTATGACAGTATTTTATTTGTTTGCAGTATTCTTAAATTGCTTGTATCAAAAAATGGATAACGCCATTCGATTATATAGTTTCTGAATAAAGATATCTGCTAATCTTATGCGTTTCTGAGGGAAAAAAATGAATTTAGAAATGTATCAGAAAGGAGCTTCTTTGAATTTAAGAATGAATTTGGATTTGAAATCTATAATAAAATGATATAGAAATATATTTATAAATCTTCTTTTATTAAACAGCTTCAAAATTAACGATGTTTTTAGCTTTCTTTCTTTTTTCTTTTATTCTAAGCCATATTAATTTTTTAATGAATCTTTATTCGAATGTTGAAAGCCTAAGAATCTATGTAATCATTAATGTTGTTAATGTCTATTTGCTGTAAAATGTACTATAAAATCATTCCATAGATATGTATGCAGTATTCTTTAAAGGAATCTTCGTTATATGATAAAAATCTGAATTTTTTAGAAATCGTAGAAATTGTAACGGGCCAAAACGGGCCGGGCCGGGCCGGGCCGGGCCGGGCCTGTTTTCGCTGATTTTTGTACGGGCCGGGCCGGGCCCGGGCCCGGGCCGAACTTTTGAGTTTTACAACGGGCCGGGCCGGGTCTGGAAATTCCGGCCCGTGCAGACCTCTAGTGCCAAGTTGTCGCCAAGCTTGATTCTTTTTTTGAAGTTGGTTATTAATTTTTTTTAAAAAGCATATTTTATTTATTTATTTATTTATTTGGTGTGGTGTGTTGTGTAGAGGTGCAGTTGAAGTTAAGGCTCCTGTTAAGGCGAAGATTCTCGCGAGCTATGGTTAAACCTATGGGGAAATTATTTTCTAATATTTTGTTTGCATTTCGACATTTTAAAACATTTTTTCTTTGCATTGATAACTGAGGTTCATCTCTACATAGCTTATTTTTTATTGGTTCAAATTGGGGGGAAGTAAGAAAGGCTATTGATCAGCGTTCTCGCTGACATCTGACCAAAGTTAGTAATTTGGCTAATTAAAAATAAAAAACATTCGCCAAATGAAAAAAGTATTAGCAAAATAGATTCACCGTGTAATACAAAATTTTTTTATTTTTAGTCCTTCAATGTACCCCCCCCCCTTTTTTTTTGCGATATGTTCTAAAATAACCGAAGTTCTTATAACTGTGACAGTGATTGTTATTAATCTAATTTCAACTACCCGCTACAAATATAAAAACTATGTATAGTATATATGTATATATATATATATGCATATGTATAAAAGACGAAAACGAAAAAAAAAAAAAAAAAAAAAAAAAAAAGCAAAAATTGAGCATTAGCAATTTGGCGAATCTAATCGCTTGCCAACTCGACAAATGAAGAATTTGGTCGCAATTTGGCGCATTGGCGAGCGACAGCGAGAACACTGCTATTGATCCACACATTTACAGATTATTAAAAATTCACAAATATGTTTGAGAAAATGTTTAGGGGCTTATTAAGTTACGTGGAAAAAAAATTCTTTTCTTTGTAAATCGTGTATTATGTGAAAGTTTCGTAACTCTGAATTAAAAAAGACACTTTTCTAAATTTAAGGTATTATACAGGGTGCGTCATAAATTCGTGAAAATTTAAAAATCCATAATAAAAGAAGTAATGCTCGGAAAAAAATTCGGTTTATACGAATATGTTCAGGCGGATTTTGGATTTTTATTCCATGTATAATAAAAAATGATTCATAAAGTAACCGATAGAGGGCGTTCACACGCCATGTTGGGACGTTTTATGCAAATTAGGCAAGCACATATAAACAATGAGACGTAGATAACAACTTCTAAAGGTGTAAGGTTTTATCCTATTAATAAACTTTATACAAAATACAGTCGGCTCTCGTTAATTCGAAATTGGATAATTCGAATCTTTGTCTAATTCGAATTAAACGTGAAGTCCCGAAATTTTAAATGGCAGAATAATGTTAAAATTTTTCACTAATTCGAACTCATTTTCTCTAGACTTCGTTTAATTCGAACTAACGAGAATTCCGATTTTTCATTTTTCTTTTCTTTCTCACGGATTTCAAATCATTTGAATAACTTTCTTTCTTTGTCTTTTGTGAAAATTGTTCCGAACGAGTATACATATAATCCAATGCTTTTGATATCCGCTTTCTTCAAGGTTCGCGCACTTCTTATATTATGTAAGGACTCCGGCACCACTATTAATGATAAGAAAATTTATATTTAATTTTTAAGGAACAGAATTCGCAACCACCTCCTCGATTTGCAATTTACGCACTATTTTTTGGCAGTGAAAAACATTGAAAATACTGTAAAATTTTAGTTGTAGAGCTGTGCGAACCCTGTTCTTAGTGCCCCGTCTGTACATCACTGACGCTTTAAAAAATTTTTCCATTGTGCTTGTTTCTAATCTTTTAATTACTTTATGTATTTATACATTCTAATTTAATATTAAGTCATATTATTATGATAACAAGCAAAATAAATTAAAAAAAAACCCTTATAACATTAACTCATTTGTAATAGTACCATATTAAGCATGTTTTCATTTCATATTTTCCATAATTCGAACTTCGGATAATTCGAACATCTCTTGTGGTCCCGAGGAGTTCGAATTAACGAGAGTCGACTGTATGTGCAACTACAAAACTCTTTTCCGTTACAGATAGGATCACAATACATTTATCAAGAGTCTGTCCGGACTTTTTTTTACAAGGTCCTATTTTTGTGAAATTGTAAAATTTTTCTTATATTTGTGAAAATTCTAGTCGAAATTTTGTGAAGTTAAAATTATCGATGTCTTTAAGTTCTATCCTTCATACACAAAAAGCTAAGTAATATGCCCTTTGGTGAGTTCAACTGTTTATTTACAGATGCCAGATTTTATTTTGAAATGACTAAATTTGTGAAAAGTTCTATTTGAAGGTGAAAAAAAATTCTGTGAAAGGTCTATTTAATAGACAAATAATTTTGAAAAGGTCCTGTTTTGGGATAAGATGTTTTGTGAAGGGTCCTGTTTGGGGATGAAAAATTTTGTGAAGGATCTTGTTTTAAGATAAATTATTTTGTGAAGGGTCCTTTAAAGGACCTAAAATTTAATTAAGCATAACCTTGTTTATTTACGCTGTTCTTTCAAGCACTGCGATATTTCCATAACAGTATTTTTTGCTTATTATTATTATATTATTATTATTATTTATCTAATTATTCTTGCAAGTACTTTGAAAATATAGCTCTAACTACAAATTTATTATATCCGTTCTAATTAAAAAGATAAATAAATTTTTTAAAAAAATCTAAAAATAAAATTATTACTTTTAAACTGGGAGGTGGCAGCACAGACAATTACCTCATCACGGATGAAATTCCAGCATTAATTAAAACTCGATTCACATATTAAAATGAAATCGGTTTACCAAGTCATATCTTGGTGGAAAACACCCGAAAACCCGATTTTAGTGGTTGACTCGTAAGTTTATCATTGTGTTTTCCTTAAGCCAAAGGTATGAAAATATGGAGGACTGAGAGTGAAAAATACTATGGAAAACCTACGAGTCAACAGCTGAAATCAAGTTTTCTAATGTTTTCCACCCACATATGACTTGGCAGACCGATTGTGTTTTAATATGCGAATAGAGTTTTAGCTAATTCTTTCATTTCAGCCATGAACTCGATGAGATGATTGTCTGTGCTGCCGCCTGCCGGTTTATATATGTTGTTCTGGATATCTTAGACATTAAAATAAATAATTATTGGGGTGAAGCAATTTTCTTATACAAAATTCAGGATATAAAGGATTAAGGAATCTTATCGCAAAGGCCCAGACATGGTTGCATAACAAACGATAAAAGGCATCAGGGGCAGATTGAGAGATGCTTTTAGTTACAATCTGCAATTTGTCATATTTCGATATCAAAAGTAATTTCTGAGAAAACGAAACGACGAAAATCATTTCTTTTCAATACTCAAAAACTTGACTGCTAAACTACGGCGAATTTAAGGTCTAATTGAGATTCATCTATTAAACAAGGTTACAAAAAAAAACACCTAGGGGCCGTTCATAAATGATGTCACGCTTGAAGGGGGGAGGGGGAGGGGTGTTTATGAAATTGTGACAGTTTGTGACAAGGACAAGGGAGTGGGAAGGGGAAAGAAGAATGTGACATCTCACATTTTGGCTAAAATAAAACATTAAAATTTAGTAGATTAAGTTATGAAGTATGAAATTACTTTTAAATTAAAATATTTTGTGTTCAAAAAGATAAGATTTAAAGCCAAATATGTGAAATTACATTTCAAACTCCAAAATATACAGTTTTTAATTGTTCTTTCAGATTGATATTTTATTACTATGCTATGTCAATTATTATTATTATTGTAAACCTTATTTCATGCAAAATACGAATCATTTTTATTGTTCATCTCACAAATGTCATTAAAACACATAGTTAAAGTTTAAAAATAAAATTTTAAATGTGATCTAAAACGTAATGCTTTATTTCTGAACTGCAAGTGCAGGTTTACGTAATATAGTATGTCATGTGACAAGAGGGGGGAAGGGATTAAAGTAAAGTGTGACACTTTGTGACAAAGGGGGGGAGGGGATCAGAAATATGGAAAACATGCGTGACATGACATCATTTATGGATGGCCCCCTACCGCAAAAACCAACCCGGTTTTTTGTATTAAAATATTATCCTACTAGCTGTTCTGTCCGGCGTTGCCCGGGTTCATCAAAAAATAGCAAGAATTGCGAAAAAACTTTAAAAATCATAATAAAAACCTCGAAAAATTTTAAAAATGCTGCACGAATTTCGTCTAAACTTCGTTGAAAAGAGATGAGCTAGAAAATTGAAGTTTGATTATTTTTACTGATATGGGAAAATCTTACAAATCGCAAAAAACATTAAAAATCTCATAAAAATATAAAACAAAATTCAAAAATTGTGTTTCAAAATTCGAATAAACTTTGAAGAAAAGAGATCAGAATTTAATAAATTCGGCCAAAAATTGAACCTCTAAAAAATCGAAGCGGGTCGCGAAGAAACGTAAACATCGCTTTAAAAATGGCAAAATTTTCAAAAATCACGGAACTCAAAATTTAATCTACTTGGATAAATGTTTTGAATCTAATTAATTTGATAATGTAAAAAGCATTGAAATACGAAAAAAACTGCTAAAAAATCGAAATAAAAATCTTTAATCGCACAGGAGAAAATTTATCATATTAGCGAAGAAATTAAAAACCGAATTCCTTTTCCGTATCTGAAAAAAACTGAACTAAAAAAAAAAAAAAAGCATACTGCATTAAAAATTGCTGTAGATCAAAATAAGAAAGCAAAACAATTACCGTAAAGGATAAAAGTTTGAAACCAAACTCTTATTAGTCTAAAAATTTAAAATCGAATTTTAAAAAATGTAAAAAAAAAAAAAAAAAAAAAAAAAAAAAAAGACTGAGAAAGCCCAAAAATTGCATTGAAAATTGTAATGAAAGTCGTAAAACATTAAGAAATCCCTAGGGTAAAAATTCTCTGTTATAATATAAAATATTGTAATCAAAAATTTAACCATGTTAACCAAAAAGTTTGAAATCGAAATCGATTTCCGAATGTAAAAAAATCGCCGAAGAATAGCTAAAAATTACATTGAAAATTGCATTAAAAATAGCTAAATATTTGGAAGTCAATGCTTAAAAAAATAATATTAAGGCAAGGCGGGGGGGGGGGGGGGGAGGGGTTATGATCGAAATCATTCATAAATTACAAAATGTAGGCATGGAACGCCAAAATCATATTAAGAGATAAAACATTGCATTCGAAACATAACTATATTAAACAAAATGTTTGGTATCAAAATTGGTTTCTGAATGGCAGAAAATCGCCAAGAAACTTAAAAAAATGGCTAAAAATCGTATCGGAAACTATATTAAAAATCGCTGAATATTTAAAAGTCATGGCTGTAAAAATTTAATATTCAGTCGAAAATATTGTAACCGGAAATCGTTCAGGAATAAGGAAAAGTCAACACGGAACACTTAAAATCCCCCAAACTAACTAAAAATTACATTGAATATCGCATTAGAAATTGGCAAAATTCATAAAAGCGTGGAGAACAAAATGTACTATTTATGCTAAAAATTAGAAACCGAAATTCTTTTACCGATGTCAACAACTGTCACAGAACTTGAAAAATCACTATAAAACAGATTAAAAATCAGTAAAATTCTAAAATCCGGATAAAATTTGCCATAGTAAGTTAAACATTTATATTAAATTCCTGCGGACATAATTTACCATAATGGGACAAAACATTGAAATCTGAACTCTTAGTTAAAAAATATCGACACAAAACTTGCTAAACATTTTATGGAAATACACAAAAAATCGGAATCATTGATGTCAAAATTTACTACATTAAGCTACAAATTATTTTAAAAAAAAATTTTAATTGTGAAAAAATCGCCGTAGACTCGAAAACATCTAAAAATTGTATTAAAAAATTCATTACAAATCGTTTCAAATTTAAAAATGGCGGGGGACAACATTTACATTAATAGAGTAAAATTGTGTAATCTGAATTATTTCCGAAATACGAATGAAAAAATCGGCGCAAAGCGTGAGAAAAGATGAAAACATTGCTAAAAATTGCATTAAAAAATCACTAAATTTCAAAATTCGTAAATGAAGTGTAAATGTTTGAAATTAATTTCCTTTTCGTAATTTCAAAAAATATCCATGAGATTCAAAAAACTAATACAAAACCATTGAAAAATTCATTAAAAATCGCTAGATGTAAATACATCCCGTGAATAAAAAAAATTTCTAGTCTTTTAAAACGTAACAACCATTCTTTTTTTTACATGAATTACAAAAAAAAAAAAAAAAAAAAAAAAAAAAAATCGACGCAGAACACAAAATATATCAAAAATCACATTGAAAATCGACAAAATTAAAAAAAGGTAAATGGTGAAATTTACTATATTAGGCTAAAAGTTTGAAACCAAAATAATTTTTTAATTGTTAAAACACCACTGTGGTGGGGATTGAAAAAAATAGTACTAAATCGCATTAAAAAGTTCATTAAAAACGCATTGAAAAATGCACTAAATATCGCTAGTTATTTTTTAAATCGCAGTAATCAGAATTTCATCAAACGGATAAAACATTCTAATCGGAAATCTGAACTATTTGATTATCTGGTTGACCAAGAAACTATCTGGGTCAAACCATATGATTAAACTACAATAATGGCGGATCGTAAATTCTATATTAACTTGACATTAAATATGTTACATATGTTTGTTACGTCATCAAGTGGTTTTTACTTCTTATTTTTATATGTATTTGTATTAATGTTTTTCTAAATTATCTCTTCTTTCATTATTTAACATAAAAATTACATCTATTTGCATAATTTGGCTTGTTTCACGATTGATATAATTTGGCGAAATTGGTCGACAAAATAATCACGTAGTAAAAGGAAATCCTTTATAGATAATAAAAAATCGACACGGAACACAACAATTCTTGAAAAATCGCGTTAAAAATCTCTAAAATTATATTAGATTAAAAATGTGAAATCAATTTTTACTTCCGAATACAAAAAAAAAACACCATGAAACTCGAAAAATTTCTAAAAATTGCATTGAAAAGTGCATTAAAAATCACTAATATTAAAAAATCACAGGGGTCAAAATTTACTCTAATAGGGTAAAACGTTGTAATTGGAAATATTTTATGAATGACAAAAATCCGACATCAAACGCAAAAAATCTCGGAAAATCACATTAAAATTAGCTGAAATTCATAAATCTTAACAGCTAAAATTTAATACATCAGCCTGAAAGTTTTAAGCAAAATTCTTTTTACTAATGTCGAATAATAGCGACAAAATTTACATTAAATAATTCACTAATAATCCAAACATCGTTGCACGAAATCCAAATAAATTATATTGAAAAGAGAATAAAATTCATTAATTGAGGTCGAAAGAATGAAACAGCTTTCCTTTTCGCTAATGTGGAAAAATCGCCTCGAAACCCACTAAAATTCGCATATGAATTAAATTAAAAAAAACTGAAAATCTGCCTTCAAGGTGTAAATTTCATACATAACTTCGTGCAGCGGTCTCTCCAGAGCATCGCCAGTACTTTAAAAATTTTAACATGCGTTATAAACTACCTTAAAGTGTAAAACAGATCTTCTTATTACATTTCCTAATTTTGTTCGCGACCCTCCTTTCACGCACTCTGAAATGTGTCACACCATTCTTTGTTTACATTTTTTATCATGTATTATAAACCATTTTAAAATTTAAAATAAATCACATTGTTATATTTCCAAATTTTAACAAAATCGCGTTCTGTTAGTTCCATTTTCCACCACCAGCTAGCGCACTCTATTCTTCAAAAACTTTATCGAAACGATACTCGGTTAAACAACCTATCAGGTGATATATTACTCGAGGGGGTAGCGGTCTTAAGCAAGAATTTAAGATATTTTATGAAATTGCTATTTGAAAATAGTGGTAACTAAATTTTTGACATTTTAGGTAAATTTCGCAATTAAAAAAAAAATACTACTTATTGCATTCTCAACAGCTTAAGATTTTGATAGAGCAACTATGAAAAAAATAGATGCTAAACGCAAAAAATCTTGAAAAAGCATTAAAAATCACATTGAAAATCGCATTAAAAATCGTTAAAATCTAAAATTCGTAAAAAACACAAAATTTAGGGCTAAAAGTTTGAAACGGTTTTCTTTTTATCAATCTCAAAAAAAAAAAAAAAAAAAAAAACGCAAAATGAGAAAAAACACTAAAAATCGCATTAAAAATTCGTTAAAAATTCAAAAATCGCTGTACAAATTCCGAATAAACTTTGCTGAAAAATGAAAAAAAATTGCTATATTGGGTTAAAAGAATGAATTCATATTTCTTTCACTAATGGGATAAAACTGCAAAAAGAACGCTAAAAATCGCTTAAAAAAATTATTAAAAAAGATCTAATCAAAAAATTGAAAATCGGGCTTTGAGGTGCAAAACTACATGTATAAAAGTACCTCCCCTCCAAATTTTGTAACTCTACGTATAGCAGACTCTTCAGAACAGCGCTGACACACACACAAACTTGTCTCTTTATTATTATAGATTAAAAAAAATAGCGTTCCATTATTTCCATTTTCCACCACCAGGTACAGCACTCTATTCTTCAAAAACTTTATCAAAACCATACTCTGTTAAATAACCTATCAGGTGACATACAACTCGAGGGGGTAGCGGTCTTAAGCAAGAATTTAAGATAGTTTATGAAATTGCTATTCGAAAATAGTGGTACCTAAATTTTTGACATTTTAGGTAGATTTCACAAAAAAATACTACTTATTGCATTCTCAACAGCTCAAGTTTTTGATAGAACAACTATGAAAAAAATAGATGCTAAACGCAAAAATATTAAAAAAAAACGTTAAAAATCGCATTGAAAATCGCATTAAAAATCGTTAAAATCTAAAAATCGTAACAAACACAAAATTTAGGGCATTAGGCTAAAAGTTTAAAACGATTTTCTTTTTATCAATCTCAAAAAATAGCCGCAAAATGAGAAAAAACACTAAAAATCGCATTAAAAATTCGTTAAAAATTCAAAAATCGCTGTACAAATTTCGAATAAACTTTGTTGAAAAGAGAAAAAAAAATTGCTATTTTGGGTTAAAAGAATGAAACCGTATTCCTTTCACTAATGGGATAAAACCGCAAAAATAACGCTAAAAATCGCATAAAAAAAATTATTAAAAAAATCTAAACAAAAAATCGAAAATCGGGCTTCGAGGTGCAAAACTACATGTAAAAAAGTACCTTCCCTCCAAATTTTGTAACTCTACGTGCAGTAGTCTCTTCAGAACAGCGCTGACAGACAAACATCCTTCTCTCTTTATTATTATAGATAAGAATATACCATGGTATACAGCCAAATCCAAATGTAACAAAGTCAAAGTGGGATAAATAACGGGATTACATCTTTTTAACTCCTTCGCAACGGGATCCTTTTAAGAAATTTTTAATGTTTTGTCACCGGTTTTTAAAAACAGAAATTTGTAGCTTATTAAATATAGAAAATGTTCTGATTACATAAAGAAACTTTTTCAGTAAGATTTAAATGGTGGGGATGAACATGGATTCCTAAGTCTTTTTGCGGCACGTATACGTGTCGCTTGTGCCTAAGGGATTAAAAGACTGTTAATATCATAAAAAAAATGGCCAAAATCAATATTATAGCTAAACATTAAACATTTTCGCATAGATAAAAAAAATGACAAGATATTTTATATCGAGATTGAACAAAGCTTCATAATATCCTAACTGGATAGAATTTAGACTTATTCACTTTTAGCCAGAATTGGCCAAAAAAAGGGGCTTAAAAAAAAAAAAAAAAAAAAAAAAAAAAAAAAAAAAAAAAACATCGAAATTGTTTATTTAAACCTGGGCCTTATTTCCTAATACATGTAGATGCATGTTTGTTGATAAAAATAAATATTGTTGGATATTGTATATTCATTATATACATAATTTCAAAATATTCAAATTGAATAATTACAATCAGTTACGTAATATGTTCGTAATTGAAATCATTTGTAATTTGAGTATTTTTAGTAACACCAGTGTCTTATGTTAAAAAGATAAAATGTTCTATACAGTGAACCATGGGTATCATAAAAATACTGCCAACCATCATTTCATTAATAAATAATAAAATATTAAATAGATTTGTTTAAAAAATGTATTCTTAGTGAGGAATACCGATAAAAGTAATTTTTAAATGTGTGTTATATAATTATTACTTAACATTATATGATGCAAGATGTAAAAGCTTTAAAAAATAAGGTACTATCCCCCCCTTACTTCTTAAAAAACAAAAAAGCCAATAAAATCTTTAAAAAAACCTAATAAAACCCAGCCGAGTTGGGGGTTTTTGCAACGCTGATATAATGGAATGTATGTTTGTGATTTTCAAAAAGCACCCATTTCTAAATTCCTTTGACTGTTTAAACGACATTTGGTCAAAATCAACAGCTATTTTTATTTATTATTATTATTATTATTATTATTATTATTATTATTATTATTATTATTATTATTATTATTATTATTATTATTATTATTATTATTATGTCTGTTTTTCTGTCTCCAATTGGCGGAGAAAAAGTTGCACAGCAAAACCAGACGTATCAGGAGCAATTAGACAATGTTTCTGTCCACAATTTGCAGTTTGTCCACATTCCCTTAACTAAAATACTTTTTGTGAAAATCGGGTAAATCAGTCAATATCAATCAACCAATTTTCCAATGATCAAAACGTCGAGAACGAATCTATCAATTTTAAAGAGTCTTACGACGATTGAAAGATCTAATGAAGATTTCTAAATGATAATACAGTAAAACCCCGATAATTCGGATTAATTGGGACCGGACCCAATCCGGATTATCGAAAATCCGGATTATCCGGAGAATTAGAAAAAAAAATGAAATAAAATAAAACACACTTACAGAAAATCACCTTTATGTGAAACTTACTGAATATTTACACACAGTAAAAATGTTTACTTTGCTTAATTCTTCCAAAAAAATTTCAGAAAATGTTTTTTTTTTAATTCAGAATACGACGATGAAACAAGTTAATGTTATTGAAATTAGCCAATCGCTTCTCAAACTTATAGTGATTGTGAATAGCTTTTTAGGTGCGTTCGTAATTATATACAGTCGAGTATCTCTATAACGAAACTCCATACATCGAATTTCTCTATATAACGAATTTTTAGTAGGAACGGTTTCCTTTTTGCATGATTACGTTAAAAACAGTCTCTATATAGCGAAATATCTATCTTCATATAACGAATTTTTTCATAAATTTGTCTTAATTTATTCAGTTTTAAAAAAGCTTCGAAATCATATGGAATCAATTTTCCATCACTTATTTTTGATTTATTGTTCAGTGCTGAGTTTTTTTTAAAAATTATTATTAGTTTTCTCCTTGTTCTTTAAATCCAACGAATTCATCCCACCTCCCACATCCTTCTCAAAACAGAGTCAATTGGATTGTTACACATATACATATAAGAGAGGTATCAATGAGAGGCACATAAGAGAGGCCTTCAAATGGAGGAAAATGTTAACTACAATATTTCATTCCTTGCTAAAATTTGAGATTTTTTTTTCTTTTGAAAGTATAACAATTTTAAAATTAAAACAACAAAAAATTACAGATATCTTCGTCTGAAATTAGTGCAAATCTTTCTTATTTGATTTTCATTAAGCTTTCAAATAAATGTCTGTTCTCTTTTTTGAAACAGCTTAAATAATTAAGAAATAAAATGTTAGGTTAATATTTACTTTTAAACATTTCAAATTCTTAATTAAAAAGATCAAAAATAATATTTGTTCAAAATTTACACACTAAATACGATTTTTAACATCATTCTCTATACATCGAATTTCTCTATATAACGAATTTTTTATTGGAACGATAGATTTCGTTATATAGAGACTCGACTGTATATACCATAGCAGCTATTGTCGTCTTTCAGTCCGTTCGTTAAATTGAAACCGGCAAGGGGACATGCCAGGGTGGAGACTTTTTTAGACCGTTCGTACATAACAGAGCAAAAATTATCCAACCAAATTCTTTGAAATTTAAGATATATAATTGTTGCATAATTTTGTCTTTGACTTTTTCAGTCCGTTCGTACATAACAGAGCAAAAATTATCCAACCAAATTCTTTGAAATTTAAGATATATAATTGTTGCATAATTTTGTCGGATCGTTTCAAATTTTATGAAAATCGGATGTATAGTTTAGTTACAGGCACAATCAAAAGTATTCCGTTACATTACGGCTAATGGGGGAAAAAAATAATTTCAAGTGTTTTTTAATGGTGTTACACTTTTTCGAACATAATATCATTGATAAGCATCTATGAGTATATACAAAAATATACATTCGATATAATCTGTTGTGCAAAGAATATTTGTTATTAATTTACAGAGCCACACAAAAAAGTATCCTATAGCACAATGGTGTTGACGGAACATTGTTTGGAACGTGTTTTATTTATATTGAAATATTTCACATTTTATGAAATTGATGGGTGATTCTACGATAAGATGTTCCAAATACGTAGAGGATACGGCCAAAAAGAAAAGTTTGAGTTTTATCAAAAACCTTTGAATTATGATTTTTGTCCCGTTTATTTACCTTTTCATATAAGGGAAAGTCACTTTATACATATTTTGTAATTTTTTCTGGTCCGTGACTCTCTCCCCTGGCAGTTATCTTGACAGGGGAAATACGGCAGGGAAGAGACATTTTCATGATAAATTCAAATTTTTTAACTGACTGAATTAGTTTTGGGGTTAATTGTATATTTCACTTTAATTATTACTGTATTGTTTAATTAGGGCAGTAAATGCAATTGAATTAAATGAATATTATAAGTCTTATGACTTACCAGGGGAGATACACGATCACCTTGCGAAACCACAACACCGCACGGTCGCGTCGCACTCGCAACAACTAAAAGTGGCGACGCTTAAATGGCTTGCGCGTTTAGTATTGCTAACTTCAAGCCGATAGATGTCCTTAAGCACTACTTCCAATATAGCCATCCTTGAATTTATATTTGTTTCAGCGGAACGAAAGGGTAGACACAGGGGGACAGAAAGGGGACAGGGTAGATACACAAAAAAAGCGGGACAAAAGTTAATTAAAAAAATTATTTGAAATTAACAAAATTATTTTATTTTTTATTTTATAATACGTAAGTATAATTACTTAAATTCCAATTAAACATACTTTAGTTAAGCATCTGGTGGAAAAAATACATGTATTGTTTGAAAGTTAAATTGAAACCGGCAAGGGGACATGCCAGGGTAGAGACTTTTTTAGACTTTGTAAGAATTTTCAGAAAAATGTGTTTTAATTAGTCATTCAATCGTGATGTTATTTAATAAAGTATATTAAGATGATGCGATTCATTGCAAAAAATAGCAATATATAGAATAAAAAATCTGTTTTAAACGAATTGCCGTACAAATTATCTCTTATCGTAGAATCACCCTGATATACCTTGCTGAGGTTTACCACAAGTTACTTTCTGTGTAATAGAAAGCAGATAGTATTTACAAGGACACATTTTTTTTTTAAATCGTAAAATAAATAAATTAATAAAAAATAAAAATAAATAAAAAATACAGTAAAACAGTGATTTTTTTAGGATGAAATTCAGTACTTATATTCAACGATAAAGTAATTAGTTAAAAACATTTCAATATTATAACTACAAATTTCATAAAAAACATTTACTTAGGAATAACTGAAGCAATCACACTTTCTGAAATTTTACAGTATTGGTTTAAAAGTTTACGAAAAAGATCTCTTTTATTTATTTATTTTTTTTTTTTCGGCTTGTCCGACCATTTTCTTTATCAGGGAGACAGAAATATATAGTCGATCCCCATTGTTCCCATTATGCAAAGTGCCGTTGAAAAATTATTGCACCTGACAGGTATTAGGAAAGACAGACAGTTGGACGCTGGGGGGTATAAATAAAGAAAAGAATTGAGAGAGAAGGTGGGAAAGTGGATGGGCTGGGTGGGAGTAGAAGTTTTTTGGTGTGGGGTCACCTTTTAATTTCTTAGAAAATGAATGCAAATATTTCGTTTCGAACAAAAGAAGGTAAAAGTACTCGAAGAATAGCTTGGCAACAAGCAAACTTAACTGTTTTATACTAACTTGTGAAACTTTGGAACAGCAAAAGGAAAAAAAGTAAATATTAGACAATCGAAATACAACTTTCTTCTGTTCCTTTCGTAGTAATATTTTTATTTAAGATGCAAATTTATTCTCTTTATTATCATTATATATTATTATTTTTATTATTAAATTATTATTTTTCGACAAAATGTATCCTTTTTTTACAGTTCACGTATTTTAAAAAAAGGGGAAAATTGATACAAATCAATACTATCTGCTTCTGCTCTTTTAAGGTACGAGGATTTATGAGTTAATGACAGCTTGGTGCTACATCCTAAGCGCCCCCTGCCTCCACCCTCCCAACTTAATCCTGTCAATAATAACTTGTATGTTTCACGCGATTCCTACTTTTGAGCACCACTATTTTCGAATTGTAATCTTCCTTTTACTTCATCTTAAAAATTTTATTACAAAAGTAGGCAAAAATTATTATTTAACAAAAGAGGTACTCAAAAATAAGAACCGTGCGTGCCTGCTTATAGGTTTAAAAGAAAACCTCATAATAAGGTGTATGCACGTTTCGCACGCTTCCCATTTTTCAGTAGCATTATTTCCTAATCGTAATCTTTATGTATTTACACTGAGAAATTTTATCATTAAAGGTGTATTCGAAAAAATGCTTTTCCACTACAATTTTCCGATACAATTTCAGACACTTTTTTAAAAGTAGAAACATGAAACTTGCTGAAGGGATTTTTGAAGAGACGTATGAGGTGCCGTGTGATGTCATTTTACGCTCAATTCATTAGAATTTGTTTTATAAGCAATTATCTTCTCAATATGACCCTTTTTTTCGTTCAAATATCTCCCGCTTCGGGAAAATCGGTTCAAAGAGCCGTTTTGGATTGCTTTTTTTGCAATACTTTCTGCATTTATCAAAGAATTGACAGTCACGGCACCTTGTGTACTGTCTAATTAAAACAATTTGCCAGTTTGATGCATTTGAGAGCAAAAATAAATCGGAAAATAAGCAGTTTGAATCGAAATACACCCTTAAAGAAGGCGAACATTATTATTTAAAAATAGTGGTACTCAAAAATAAGAACGGTGCGAGGCCTGTTTATAGGTTTCAAAGAAAATCGCCCGGGGTATAACTATTGACCGAAGCAGTATTTAACGGCCTATTAACGCTAATATAAAGGTATTATCCTTTGCATATTATGCAATACATTGAAGAATTACAAAATTACAACACATAAATTGCATATCACACTCTCAGCCGTTATATATGGGCTATGTTGAGAGAAAAAAAAAATGGCAAGGAAAAAAAACTCACCTTGGAATCCATGCAACTAAAGCAACCTGCTGGACTTCCTTTGTTCCTGGTGCAAGTACGTAAGTGCCTGCAGCTTTGAGCAGCAGTGCTTGCTCCTCACGAACTGATTTTTAGGACACAAGGAGTTAACTACTGCCTGAACACTTTCCCTTCACTTAAGGTTATGAACAAATTGGTGTGTTGGTATATTTTTCGGCCGGTAACATCTTTTAGAAGGAAAACGTGAGCCAGAAATAAATCCTTTGGCTGCAGATAAAGCGGATTTGAGTCTGTGTGTGTTTGTGAGACAGAGAGAGTGTGTGGAAAGGGAGGGAATCGACAGTCTACATTCGCCAGCCCCCCAACACGAGCTGGAAATGGGAGCATGATCACTTGTCGATGCGGTTTCTTGGAGGTGGGAGATGTCTGTTTTTCCTTCTTTATGAAGATTCTTTTCGTTTTCAGTGTGTGTTATCGTAATGAAATGAAAGGGAAATAAAAGAGATATATCGCGCAGAGGGAACTATAAAATGGGTGTGAACAGCAATTATTTATAATAGATTTTATGGCAGTTGAAATAGTTTATATTATGTTCTGAAAGATGGCATGTTGTTAAAAATTAAATTAGTTTAAATTAGTTAGTAAAATTTATTAGTTTGTTAGTTTACTTATTAACTTATTAGTTAGTTAATTTAAATTAGTTAGTTAAAATATATATATATATATATAGCGCAGAGGGAACTGTAGAATGGGTGTGAAGAGCAATTATTTATAAGAGATTTTATGGCAGTTGAGATAGTTTATATTATGTTCTGAAAGATGGTAAGTTGTTAAAAATTAAATTAGTTTAAATTAGTTAGTAAAATTTATTAGTTAGTTAGTTTACTTATTAACTTATTAATATATATATATATATATATATATATATAGCGCAGAGGGAACTGTAAAATGGGTGTGAACAGCAATTATTTATAATAGATTTTATGGCAGTTGAGATAGTTTATAATATGTTCTGAAAAGTGATATGTTGTTAAAAATTAAATTAGTTTGCTAATATTTTTTTAAACAATTTAAAAAAAAATAATATTTGAATTTTTTGAAATAAAAATGTTGCAATTAAAAAAAAAAAGTCCCGTTTAGGTTATGTATCAAATTGTTTGTTCTTTTCTTAGTTTAAAATAATAGTGCTATAGATTTCTTTTAAATTAGAGTCCTACATCGGATCGAGTTACGCGCACCCGTCTCGACTTACGGTTCGGGTCAGGTTCGTACTATATTTTTTCGTTGCGGTTCGGACCTTACCGAATTACCGAATAGGTACGAGAAGCACATGCTTCCCTCGAAAAACATTAAAGGAGCCCTAAATTGTGAAAACAGGTGCCCCTAAATTTTATATTGAATTAATAGATATGCAATTGCAATGTCAGACTGATGTCTACTTGAGATATTGAATTTGAATACTACTGAAAATGGCTTGCATGCACAATATAAAATACAGTAAAACCCCGATCTATCGTTCCCGCATCCATCATTTTCCCGCATTGATCGTTTTATTTCTACGGTCCCTGCACAAATTATACTTAAATAATGTTAACGAAACCCGCAAGCATCGTTGTAAAATTTTTCTCCTCTCCGAAATGAAATTGAAACTCATGCGAATCCTTATGGCACACAAACTGGAATAACTTCTTTTACCCTAAAATAACTCATTTGTGTTGTTTCTATTGATAATTGCGACAATAATGCAGATGAAGAATGACTGTATATAGCAGAGGATGCGATTATGTTTCCAATGATTAAGATGTTGCGACATATGGTGTCTTAAACATAGGAGAGATGCACCATCATAATTCAGAAAATGAAAATAATGGCAAAGAGGATAAAGTTCATGCCGATGAAGCAGTCTGACTGATGCCGTTAAGGCATTTGAAACTGTATGAATTTTTATATATACATAAGAAATTGCAGAAAATTACCAGAAAAATATTGTATATATTGAAAATTTATTTTTTGATTTAAAAAAAAATGAACGAAAAGCCAAACAAAATATTGGATTTTATGAAATAAATATCAATTTTCTATAATTTCGATTTATTTCTTTTACAGTTCAGTAAGCAACAAATTAGTATACTGTATACATTACACGCATTTGTAATGCATAAACATTGTGTTTTTTTTTTTTTTTTTTTGTGTTTGAAGTTAATTCGGATTCATCGTTTTTTTCTCCACACCCCTTGAAAAACGATTGATCGGGGTTCTACAGTATTAGTAATTTAAACTGTTGCCAAAATTGAGAGAAATATTTCAAAATATTCATAATTTATATTGTCTAAATCTTTTAATCCAATTTATAATTTGATTATTAAAACATTTTTAGATATTTTCTTTATTATTGCATATAGTTATTGTATAAAAAGGGAACTTAAAAGAGTTGTTTAATGAAATATAGGTGTTTCTCATTTGAGCCAGACGTTGGAATAATATTTGTAGCAATGTTAATTTTCTAGATATGTTGAATTTAGAAAACACTTCCTCATTGAAAGGGGTCCCCGAAATGACACTGTGCTTCCCATAGCTTCATAAGTTATTCGGGTCCTGATTCGGGTCAGGTTGACTTATACTCTTTTTATGCGGGTCAGGTTGATTTCCATTATTTCAGGTTCGGGTACGTTTCAGGTTAAGTTTGGACTCTTGTGGTTCGGGATCGGGTGGACCTTATTTTTTTCAAAAGTATATTCAAAATATTGTTTCAGGTTAAAAAGCTATTTGCAATAAGACTTCCATAATGGACAATCTCGAAAATATAATACCATTATTGTAACTCGTATTACCATTATTACGTGTTCGTACATTATTGTCTGAGCGAAGCGAAGTCTTATACACATAGTACGTAACGATATTAAAAGTCAAACAAAATTCTTTCGTCAAGCAAATCTCAAAAAATACTTGTCGGATTTCGATTCTGTTTGTACCAGAAGGTATCTATGAAGGTAACCTGGTGAATGCACCTACTTCCAAAAATTAGTTCCAAATAGTTTAAAAGTTATATTTTAAAAACTGATAAAAAAGCACAATTTATTTGCATACGCCACAGAAATTTTGTGTGCGTCATTTTTCACCGGCTGTATATTTTCGTAGACAACCGAATCAGAGTGCATGGAGTAAATAGTTATCTGAGGGAAGAAATGCTAATACACATATTACGTAACGATATTAAAAGTCAAGCATAATTCTTTTTTCAAGCAAATCGGAAAAATACATGTCGGATTCATCGGATTGCGATTCCGATTGTACCCGAACGGTACCTATGAGGGTGACCTACTAAATGCACCTACTTTCAAAAATTAATTCCAAATAAAATTATGCTTAAAAAACTGATAAAGAAGCACAATTCATTTGCATACGCCGCAGAAATTTGGTGTGCGTCACTTTTCACTGGTTGGATGTTTTCGTTAGATTCCCAAATTTAAGCACGTGGAGCAAGGAAAATACGCAAATAATTTTTAAGTACAATAAATTATATTTAAACTTAAGAAACAAATTGGAAATAACTGTGTTGTTGTTTTTAATTTAAAAGAAAAAAGAACTTAGTATTTAAGATTTTGCGATAATCTTTATGATATCACTTAATAACCGACATTAGCATCTTTCATATTTCGCACATGCAAATTGGAAACGATTATGTCGTGTTTAAATAAATTACGTGTTTAAATAAATATTGGTACTACTTGGTTATCTCGTTGATCAATTTCGCCAAATTGTACACATTGACATATATTTTTTTATATTTTAAATAACGAAAAAAGAAATAAATTAGTGAAACATTGATAAAAATGAAAATAATAATTGAGATAAAAAATCACTTGATGACGTTTTAAACACATGTATCGTGTTTAACCCGCGAGAACTCCCGCATGAGATTTTCTTTCTCCATCGTACCCTTTTTAAGACTATTTTTCATTTTAATAAAATTTCAAAATGTGATTTTGATTACTTTACCTCTTTTTTGAATAAAAATACTAAGCCAAAAAAAAAAAAAAAAAATTGATATTAAGTGACTGTAAAGTAAAATAAATTAATTGGGCACCGTGAGAGAAATTCTCATAACGAGTTCTCCCGGGTTAATGCGATTGAATGCTATATTCACGATCATTCATTATTGGTATTTTATCTTATTGTTTGGAGATACTTTTTTGGTCGACGGGATAATGAAGTAATACCGAAAAAGAAACAATAGTTGAAGCGAGTAATAAACAGTTATAAAAATAAACATAATAATAAATGTAATAAAAAATATAAATATCACAATAAATCGTAAATCGTAAAACACTTATAGCAATATTCAAAAACAACGTTTACACCAATTTGGTTGGAAAAAAAATCACGCTAACGTGTAGGTTATATCTTTATACATAAATATAACATCTGTGTCATATTTACGATTAAAAATAAGCATAAATGATCATAAGGTTTGAAATCTCAATTTCTGAAACCCAAACTAGACCATGATTTATAAAAACGCCAAGGGGAAGGTATTATTTGAAAAGTACCATGAAATTAGAGCAGAAATATAATATACGCATTGGGTTTGGCGCAAATTTGGCGAAAATCTTTTTTGAATGAATTTCTATTATTTTAAAAAGGAAGGAACAATTAAAAAAAGCACGATTAAATCTAGATTAAATGAATATAGAAAAAATAAATAAAAAATTTATTAATAAACAAGCAACAATAGCAAAGTCACCAGCAATGTAAATAACGATATTTTGGCGCCAATTATATGGAATAGTTCCATATCCTGTTCTAAATTTTTTGGCAAGGTTCTTTTTTTTTTTTTTTTTTTTTTGAATTAAATAAATCGATGTGGTTGCGATCTTCAGCCTGTGAGGTTGCTTTTTTTACACTTTCCAACAAAGCTGAAAAGTGTTTATGCATTCGGTTTGTCTATCCGTCTGTCCACGCTCAAACATCCGTAAATATACATCGATTTATATGCAATTGGTAAACCTTATTTAGGGTCCCCTAGGCATGTTTGGTATTGTATATGTGGGATTGATAGTTTATTTACAGGGGCACCCAAAAGAATTTCATTACATTATGGTTTATTGGGGAAAATCTTTTGCAAAGTATTTTAATGAAATTACGCTATTGCTAATGTGTGAAACTTATATGAACCATTGAATTTCATTACGATTTCGTTATAACAGGACATTCATCACATTTTTAATCCAATTACAGGGACACACAAAAGAAATCGTTTACAATACTGTCTTTGAGCAATAATTTCTGGAAATGCGTTTTCAATTTCGGCATGCGCTTTTAAATTTAACTGGGTTTTTTTTAGGTGTGTCTAATTAATATTAATATTTAGTACCTATAGTCGTCGTCTGATCCGTCCGTCTGTCTGTCCGCAGATAACAGCACAAAATCTATCCCACCGAATCGTTTGAAGTTTTAAATGTCTATTTGTTGCCGCATTTTGTTGAGTCTTTGCAAATTTTAATAAAATCGGATAAATATTTCGAATACAGGGACAGTCAAAAGTATTCCGTTACATTACGGCCGATGGGATGAAATTGTTCCAAGTGTTTTTTAATGATGTTAACCGTAATAAAAACATAACATAACATTATACATAATATACATATTAAACATAATTATACATATTAAAATTATTAAACATACAAACATATTAAAATTATTAATTAATTATACATATTAAGCATAATAAAATTGATATGTATTTATGAAGAGCACTAGAATATATATTTCGTAGAACATGCCGCGCAAAAAAATATTTATTATTTCATTTATACGTCACTACAAAAGAATTCAGCTTTACTAATCTAGGGATTTTATTATAGAATCATTTTTTAAATTGTCATTAGTAGGCCCTTTAAGGGTGTATTTCGATTCAAACTGCTTACTTTCCGATTTATTTTTGAATTTACTTTTGCTCTCAAATACACCAAACTTTCGAAATCTCTTATTTGGAAAGTACAGAAGGTGCCGTTATTATCGATTCTTTGATAAATGCAGAAAATATTGCAAAAAAAGCAATCAAAAACGGCATTTCGAACCGATTTTTCCCAAGCGGAAGATATGGGAACGAAAAAAAGGGTCATACTGATAAGGTAATTGTTTCTAATTAAAATTCTAATGAATTGAGCGTAAAAAGGCATCACACGGCACCTCATACGTCCCTTCAAGAATCCCCACCGCAAGTTTCATGTTTCTACTTTTAAAAATGTGTCTGAAATTGTATCGGAAAATTACGAGCTGTTGAAGGTGGAAAAGCGTTTTTTCGAATACACCATTAAATAACTTTTCCGTGTAAAACTGCATAATCGAGTTCGCATTGGTGTATTTGAGCCAGCGTGTTATGCTGAAAAAAATGTATTCAGATTTGTAAATCACTTGTGATGACACTTTGACGGCTCAATGCTGATGCAGACGAGATATTCAGATCTCGTTCGTACATTATATTATAGGTATTGCCAACTGTGGAATAGTCGTAAAAAAGCAGAGAATATACGCTTCTAAGCAGAGTGTATACGCTCAATTTAGAGAATATATCCTAGAATGTATATACTGCAGCTTTTTGAGAAAGAGGGGGAGGGGGTATACAATACAGTGGGTCTTAAAAAATCCAGAAAGTATACGGCGTATACCTCTGAAAACTCTCTGCCACATTCTTGATGACCAATTCGTTTTATTTTATGCAAGCTAAAGCGAAATACAGCTTAATTTCATGGGAACGGATTTGAAATGAAAACAAAACAGCGTATGTAGTAGCCAGCATGCAAGACCCATTTAAATCAGATTGAGCATATCTGGAACACACTCGGAACAACACATTGTATTCCTTTGTTGGAGTTTTCGGGATTTTTATATATAATTTTTTTAAGGGAGAATACCCCAATTTTTTTTTATCGAAAACCTCATCGCATGCAGAGAAAACAGATGTTGATATATTATTATATATATTAATTACTTTGTTCTAACTATATTCAAGGGAACCACACACTATATAAAAAATTCCTTTATTCTACTCAACCATCATGATTTGTGCCACTTTTAGGTACTAAATTTGATGTGTATATTCTTGACGTCATTTCAAAGAGTTTGAATTCCAATACAAGATATTTTAGTACTTTATTATCTGTATTACTTTTAATGTATTGCGTACTTCAAATTTTATACCCATGCGTGGCTGTTTTGTATAGTTTGATCTCCCATTTTTTTTTAAAACCATATATAGGAATTTTTATGTAATATTTTGCAATTGTATCATTCACTTTGCTCTTTTTAACACTTTCCAACAAAGTTGAAAAGTGCTTATGCATTCGGTTCGTCTGTCCATCTGTCCATCTGTCCGTCTGTCTGTATGGCCGTCTGTCCGCGCTTTAATTCTCGTAAATATACTCCGATTCTCATGAAATTTTTAGACGTTAATGAAGTTTACCTGAGCACGAACCCAATTGAAAATGAAGTTTCTGCCATAATTAGTTTATTTACAGGGACAGTCAAAAGTTTTCCATTACATTACGGCCTATGGAGAAAAATCGTTGCAAATGAATTTTCAAGATGTTACACGCTGTCAAACATCTTCAAATTTATATGCATCTACAAAGTGCACTAAAATATGCATTTTGTAAAGTATGCAGCTAAAAGAACAGTTATTATTCATTTATAGGCCCACACAAAAGAATTCCAGTACATAATAATTAAGGGGGGAATTGTTTGCGACATATTTTAATTATGGTAAACGTTTTCATGTATAATCAAATTCTTATACGTTGCTGAGGATTAATATGAGTTATTTCATGCATGATATGTAGTGCGTAGCATTTACAGGGACTCACAAAAGATTTCAAATACTATATTCTATGCGAAGACCTGTATATTATGGATGATGGCTGTTAGATGGATGAAATTTATTTTTAATTATGATAAACGCTTTTAAGTTTTTCTAGATGTATATATATTATATCGTTTATACAAATACTAATTGTTACTCAATTTAGATATACAGGGTTACACAAAAGATCTCGGAAAGGTTACTGAATATGAGGGTAATTTACTTTAAGGTGGTTTTTAAATATGCTATGCCTTTTTACCATATGCATGAACAGCATTTAGTTTACTAAGAAATGTTTGTAGAATATAGATAAAATGATATACAGGGTCATGCAAAGAATTGGATACATTGGATACATTGATACTTTGGATGGTAATTTCTGGAAATTTGATTTAAGTTGTTTAAAGAGAATTTATTTTTAAACTAAACTTTAGCAAAATACTTTCGTGCATTAAAGGTAGTATGTATTTTACAGGGCTAAACAAAAATATTCAAGTATCTTTCCATCTATTAATATAAATTGCTGAAAGGAAAATTTCAACCAGTTAGGTGTTTTCTTCCTAAACTAAATATTACCATTATATAGTCTGTATATTAACCGACAGATCAAATTCACGGCTTTTCAAAAGTATTGAAACACATATTTTGCTACGGACAATAATACGTTATTTTCCTGGATAGCAAACTTTCGTTAAAGATTTCAAGAAGTGTTGGAAAGTGCTTCATGATCTATGCTTAACGCATGATTTTTCTTACTTTTTTGTCATTTGAATTTGTGACAATATATAATCAATTAAAGATAGCATATCTTTTTACTTTTAGCATATTATTATTAAAACTCTGTTCTAAGCAATATCGCTCACATTAATCCCTCTGAGGGAAACTCCTAGTTTAGAGAACACTTTTTCAATTATTAACACTCATATAGCATTTGTACTCTTATACCTCTGGATAATCGGCACGTTCAAATTTACGAACACGTAACATGCGTGCGTGTGCATAAACTATCACAAAAATGATACACATGTTTTTGCATATATGAAAACCAAAATATTGCTATTATTTTTCATATTCCGAGAGAAGAAAAAAATGTCGGGTTTGGATCAGATTGTGGGTTGACTTTCGGGTTCTCGCTCAGGACTCTTACTTTAAACTCATATATTCGGACTTTTATATAGATTTTTTGATGCAATTTACAAATTTTTAATCTGTCGTAGAAAATTCTCAAAAATTCGATTTTCATGATTTTTGAAAAATAAATAATAAATAAAGAATAAAAATAAATAAATACAAAATATTTAATTTTAATAAAGAAAATTGCCGGCAAAATACATTTTTAAATAAACCAGAAAACAGAATAAATAAAGCGTAATAAACTAAGATAATATCATTTAAGAACACGCTTACCGAAGATGAATTCTTCTAGAAGAGAAACGTATAAGAAGATATTTCAGTGAAGTGAAAAGACCCGTTCACTAGTGCTAATCCTAGGGAAGAAATTTATAAAGATATCTCATTAATAATATCTCATTTGCATTTCAGTATTTTTAAATGATTGTTTTTGCAAGAGATCGATCTGTACAAAGGCCTTTTTTTACTTTTTCGACTTAGTTTCCAGATATTTTTAATGAAGGCGCTTTCATTTTCGAAATCGGTTTCGAAAGTAAAAGCATCTTCATTAAAAATATCTGCAAATAAAATCAAAATAGTAAAAAACGGTCAATACGATTATATCTCAGCTATCTAATGTAAAAACAATCATTTAACGAGTTGGATGTGTCAATCCCAAAACTTTCTTCTATCTCATAAGTACATTTTAATATTTAAAAAAAAAACGTGGTGACCCCAAAGTTACCCACTATCGAATTTCCTCGAACATTTGACCTAGCCTAATGAGATTCTGGTCTCCGAAAAGCCTAAAACGCAAAATTTAATTAATATTCTGAGAAAATGAGCTTAGTACCAGGGCTGCGGAGTCGGAGTCGGAGTCGTGGAGTCGGAGTCGGAACCATTTTTGAGCAAAGGAGTCGGAGTCGGAGTCGCTAAAAAGCAAGCCGACTCCGACTCCGACTCCGGCTTTTTTTCTTAGATATTTAAACAGAAATCAAACCAATTATATGTAATTATAAATCCATGGAAGGAATTATTATTGTTATTTTTGACTTAACCCTTTCCGGCACGGGCAAAATCTGTACTAAAATGAGAAATCATCGACTGACACCGGAATTCGCAAACGAATTTTTTAAATATTTTGAGTTCCTTAATTTAAGCCTCTATTGTAAAAACAAAACTTTACTTAATTATTACTGGTGCCATTTGCAAGTTTGGAATTAAAATTAAGTATCCCAGACCGGGCACAGTGTGCCGGAAAGGGTTATATCGGACTACCCAAGTTAAATATTCCCAATATATTGCCCAGCGTATACAGTAGATGTGAACTATTTTTAATTAAAAGCTCTAGTAGATCCCGGATTATTTCCGAACTTGTAAAATTTTCATCTTCAATTTTTCTTTTTTCTATCCTTACAAGATTAAAGTATTGGATTTGTGAATTATTTCGACTTCAAGGTTTTCGATAGAATGATACGTTTTAGAAGATCCCGAACACGATTTGATAGTTTTGTCTGTCAGTGAATCTGTCACTCTGTCACTTCGTGAGCCTGTATGTGACAAAACTTTTGGAGCACTCTATCTCAAGAACTAATGAATGGAATTTCACAAAACTTTAGATTCTGTTAGACCCTGATAGAAACTGGAGCTGATTAATTTTTGATGTATATCACTTGACAGGAGGCGGTGCTATGTTGCCTTATTCACTATTTCCACACTAGCTATATCTTAACAATTAAAGAGTGGATTTTTATCAAACTTCTAATTCAGTTAGTCTTTTATATAATTAGGTGTTGTAAACGTTTTCGTGCAAATTGCTCAACAGGTGGCGGTGCTATGCTGCATTGTTCATGATTATTGCAATAGCACTATCTCAAAAACAAATGCTCGAATTTTCATCAAACTTTATATTTGATTAGTTCCTAATCTAGATTAGTGTAGTTTAGTGTTTGGTTTAAATCACCCTTCAGGTGGCGCTGATATGCTGCATTTTTCACGATTTTGCACTGCTGTGGCTCAAGCACTAATGCATGGATGTTAAGCAAACTTTAGATTCAGTTAGTATCGAATAGAAATTGATCCTGATTCGTTTTTGATGTACATCACCCAACAGGTAGTGCTGTTATGCAGAACTTTAAGATATCCGCAATAGCCCTATCTCCGAAATTAAAGTACTGATTTTCATCAAAATTGAAATTCAGTTAGAAGTTGATATAAATTGTTGACTAGATTTTGGTGTAAATCACCTAAGCGGAGGCGCTGCTATGCTGCATTTTTCAAGAAGTATCAACGTGTATGAGACAGAAGAAAGTTTGGAGATTAACACGTCTGACTAGTTTTTTTCTTTCTATCGAAATTTTTCTGGTCGGAAAAACACTAATTAATATCAAAATTGTACAGATTTCCCCTATTTCGAGTCCACGAATCCGAAATAATATAATTTCCGTTTTGTTTTCTCTTTAAGATTTAGGTAATTATTTTTCAGGTTAGTGGGACGGGAAATTAAAGAATTTGTAAAACGAAAACTATTTTTTTTCGTTTATTTTCTAAAATTTTAAGAACTGTATTAATAGTGATATTTTTCTTTCGTTCCCTAATGATTTTTACCCCCAACAATACTAGTATATTAGCTAATTAGCTAGCCAGGAGTCGGAGTCGGAGTCGGAGTCGTTAAAATTTCCGGAGTCGGAGTTGGAGTCGGAGTCGGAGTCGAAGTCGTTAAAATTTCCGGAGTCGGAGTCGGAGTTGGAGTCGGCCATTTTTTCCACCGACTCCGCAGCCCTGCTTAGTACTGCCTCATGTTGGGTAATTTATACTAAAACCTAATAAGCATCCATTTATGTCAAGACCTAACAGAATCTGAAATTCGATGGAATTTCGTCCATTAGTTCTTGAGATATAGTTATAACAAAAAGTTTGCAAAACGTAGCACAGCAACACCATATCTTGGACAATTTATGCCAAAACGTAAAAAAGCGTCTAATTATGTTACGGTGTAAAAGAATCTCAAGTTTGATGAAATTCTGTGCATTAGTTCTTGAGATATAGCTAGTTTAAAAAAAACCGTGTAAAATATAGCACAGCAGCACCATCAGTTGAAGGATTTATAACAAAACGTAATCATCGTGTAATTATGTTATATGTCATTTTGTACCAAAATCTGAAGTTTGATGAAATTCTGTACGTTGGTTGTTGAGATATAGCTATCGGAAAAATCGTGCAAAATGCAGCATAGCTGCACCACCTGTTGCAAGGTTAATACCAAAATGTAATCAGCGTCTAATTATGTTATATATTCTAGTGTAACAGAATCTAAAATTTGATGAAGTTCTCTGCATTAGTTCTTGAGATATAGCTATCGCAAAAATCGTGCAAAATGTAGCATAGCAGCGCCACCTATAGGGCAGTTCCCACCAAAACCTTATCAGCGGCTATGTATCTCAAGGTATCGCGGAATCTGAAGTTTGGCGAAATTCTGTGCATTAGTTCTTGAGATATAGCTATCATGAAATTCATGAAAAACGTGGCATAGCAGCGTCACCTGCTGGCCAATTTAAAACCAAAACTTAATCAGCGTCTATGTATATTAAGGGGTCACAGAATCTGAAGTTTGGTGAAATTCTGTGCATTAGTTCTTGAGATATAGCAATCTTGAAAATCATGAAAAACGTAGTAAAGCAGCGCCACCTGCAGGCCAATTTTCACCAAAAACCAATAGGCACTAATTCATATCAAGGTCCAACTGAATATAAAATTTTATTAAATTTTGAGCATTAGTTCTTGAGATAGAGCGCCCACAAATTTTTTGTCACATACAGACAGACAGACAGACAGACAGACGGACAGACTCACAGACAGACATTTTCTAAAAATAGTCAAAACGTGTTCAGGACCTTCTAAAACGTATAAATCCGTCGAAAACCGGAAGTCGAAAATTTTCATGAATCCAATACTTTCTTCTTGTAAAGATAGAAGAAAGTAAAAATACTGAAATGTAACCGAGATATCTTTATAATTTTTTTCCCATAGGATTATTATTACGTAACGGGTCTCTCAAGTGACTGATGTAGCCTTTAACTTGTGCTGTGGAGAAAAAGATATCAGATAAAACGCGTCAACCCCTTCGCGACGAGCGTCAAATATGAGAGTAAAAGTGCTCAGAATCTTTGATTGCTCCGAACAATAATTTTGAATTATAAATTTTAACTTATTTAATCCAAGCATTTTTACTCTCAAATTAGGCAATTTTTTTTTTTTATCTCGGTGATAACAGATAAAGAAATTTCTAAAAGACATTAATTATTAATCCCGGCATTTGGTGCTCAAAAAGGACAAATAAATGCAAGTTTTGGTGTAGTTTTGATATTTGGTGCCTTTATGTTTTTTGGGTTGCTGACCACGAATCTGGTGTTATCCAAAAAAATTCATCCCCGGAAACACGTTTTTTTTTTTTCTTTTTTTGACAAAAAACGTTTAAAAAAAGGTGAGTTTTCTTTGATTTTCTAAATAACTTCAAAATTATGCACTTTACATAAAAGTCATCAGCACATAAATTAAAGAGGACAAAATTTCCTACATTTTATGTATGTAAAGTTTTTTTCTCTGATCAATGGTTTAGCCGTGATAGTGCTGCAAAAATGGGTGTGAAAAGCATAAAATTCTGAAAAACGGTAATTACGGTACTATACGTCGATGAAACGTGAAAAAGAACCATTCTACGCAAATTTTGACCACTTAATAATACTAAATATATATTATTGACTATATTTATAAATCTGATGTTCTTTGTTTCCTTCATAACTGAAAAATAATTAACAAGAAAGAAAAATCATGCGTTAAGAATAGATTATGAAGCACTTTCTAACATTTCATGAAATCTTTAACAAAACTTCGTTATTTAAGGAAATAAAGTTACTGTATATAGCCAAATGTGTATTCTAGTACTTTTGAACAGCCTTGTATTTGATCTGTCGGTTGAAGTATATATACTATATAATGGGAAAATTTAGTTTCTCAAGAAAATGTCTAAGCAGGTTGAAATTTCTCTTTCAGCAATTTATACTAATAGAAGGAAACATAATTGAATACTTTTTTCAGCCCTGTAGTTTATCTTGTACATGCATCGAATTCTTTGAGTGGTTCTCTCTTTAATTTTATCTATATTCTGAAAGCATTTCTTAGTAAATTGAATAGAGTTCGGCATAAAAATGCATAACGTATTTAAAAACTACTTTTAAGTAATTTACGCTCATATTCAGTAACGTTTGCGAGCTCTTTTGGGTAGCCGTATATATCAACTATTGCTTTTATACACACCATATAATGTTCATTGATTTAGTGAAATTAGAATTAATTAAATTGCATTTCATCCATCCATCAGCCGTCATCGGATACATATACGGTACTCCGGAAAGAATATACTATCTGAAAACATATTTTACTTTTCAGTTTTGTTGAAAAGTGCTAAAAATTAGTATATCTGTGATCGAAATCTTCATTTACGATTAGAAAATAATAATAATAATAATAATAATAATAATAATAATAATAATAAAGCATTTCTTAACTTGGCTTTTACTTAACATAAATAAAATAACTAAAACAGATTTTAATTGATAAAAGCTGACACGGACTTTAGTTCTTAAAGTTCAAAAGTGGGTGTGAAAATCAAAAAATTCTGGAAAACAGGGATTACGGCATTGTGCATAGATTTAACATTAAAACTGACTATTTTATGCAAAGATTGACTATAAATAATACTAAAGATTATATGATTGACTGCATTTTACAATGAAGCTGCTAACAATAAATACGACAACACACTATTTAAAATTATAAATAATTGTGCACATTACTAAGTACATTTACTTAAAAAATATATACTATTTCCGCTTTCTTTTACTTGAGGTTCCGTATTTTTCACATACATCTACAAAGCAGAAAATAGACGTATGGGATTAGTGGGGTTTTTTATTTTTTTATTACTAATATTATAAAATAAAAGTTTTTTAATAGTAAATATTTCATACCTTGCAGCATGACTATTTCCCCTTCCACTGGATCCATTAGGATCATTGGGCATTTTGCAATAACAAATGAACATTTTAATAACAGATGTGCTCATTTTTATTTATTTTTTAGTTATGAAGGAAACTAGAACATAAAGGTACAAGGTAAACTACAGGGCTGAATAAAAGTATTCAATTATGTTCCCATCTATTAGTATAAATTGCTAAAAGAGAAATTTCAACCTGCTAGGCATTTTTTGCGAAACTAAATTTACCCATTATATAGTATATTATATATCAATCAAAAGATCAAATATAGGGCTGTTCAACAGTATTGGAATATACATTTGGCTATATACAGTAACGTTATTTCCTTAAATAACGAAGTTTTGTTAAAGATTTCAGGAAGTGTTAGAAAGGGCTTCATAATCTATGCTTAACGCATGATTTTTCTTTCTTGTTAATTATTTTTTCAGTTATGAAGGAAACAAAGAACATCAGATTTATAAATATAGTCAATAATATATATTTAGTATTATTAAGTGGTCAAAATTTGCGTAGAATGATTCTTTTTCACGTTTCATTGACGTACAGTACCGTAATTACCTTTTTTTCAGAATTTTTTGCTTTTCACACCCATTTTTGTGGCACTTTCACGGCTAAACCATTGATCAGAGAAAAAAAAATTTAAATACATAAAATATGGGAAGTTTTGTCCTCTTTAATTTATGTATTGGGGACTTTTATGTAAAATCCATAATTTTGAAGTTATTTAGAAAAAACAAAGAAAACTCACGCTTTTTACACGTTTTTTGCCCCCCCCCCCCCAAAAAAAAAAAAAAAAAAAAAAAAAATCGCGTTTCCAGGGATAAATTTTGTTGGATAACACCAGATTCGTGTTCAGCAACCCAAAAAACATAAAGTTACCAACTTTCAAAACTACACCAAAACTTGCATTTATTTTCGATCAAATGCCTGGATTATATCGCGAAGGGGTTACACAAAATTTTTAAAATAACCTGTAACTTTTTCCTATAAGAAAATGTTTTCATTGATTCTTGGAGTTAAAACAATAGCAATCTGTCCAACTATGACAGTAGACTTGCACAATACAACAGGTTTGGAAAAATTATGTTATCAATTATCGAACACTATCTATCCTTTCATAGTGTATCATTAGCATCACAGCCGATATGTTTGACAAACTGGGAGTTAATTTTCAACGCTTCATATAAAATTAAGTGTAAAATTTTAAAGATATTTTGAAAACTGAGAAAAAAAAAAAGACTCATATTTATAAAATAATACACACACACACACAAAAAAAGTAAAAATTATTAATTTTTTGAGGAGATATTTTGAGTATAGAAATGCATCAAACGCCCATACAGTTAACATTGCTAAGGCGATTTTAGAAGATGAGTGACCAACACCCTTAAATTAAAGTGAACGTTTGTCCATTAGCGTTTTATTTGGAGCTCTATTTAGTCTAGTTGAGGCGCCTGGCACATACAATAGCGGTAAGGCCTCTGTGTCTCATTCCTCATGTCTACTTTTTTCACTTAACTACATGTCTGTATGTTCATCCGAGCTTTAACTAGAAGTATTTTAAGGTCACTCGAGGCATTTCGTGAGGCTTTTCTACCTCATTTTTTTATATAACGGCATTTTCTTTCAAAATAAGCGAGATGCCTGTCAGCACTATAATCAAAGGTTATTTTAAACTATTCGAGACCCCCGGCGTAGAAAAGTATAGAATTATTTACCCCATTCTTTTAATTAAACGCTGAATTGAATTGGATTTTTGATGTTTGAAATGAGATAAAATTAGTTCAGACTATTCAAGTTGAATTTTGGTTTGTCTAATGAAAACAAAAAACTTGAAATCCGTTTGCCACATTTAGCGCATATGGGTGAATATATATATATATATATATATATATATATATATATATATATATATATATATATATATATATATATATAGAAATATATATATATATATAGAAACGCCGGTCCGTATAAAAAAATTTCTATTAAATGTTATATAATTCAATTTCATTTGACACATTCTAATAAAAAAAATTCTTAGAATTATTTTCAAGAGGCATTACATTTCTAATAACATAAATAAAGCAATTGAAATATTTAGAATTTCAGATTGTCGTTTTTCTGGCCTGTCACACTGTGACGTGTGCAAAGTAAAGGGATTTCTGTTATGCTGTACAAATACTTTTTTCCAGTTTTTCTAATTATTAAAGTATGATTGTCACTGGAAATGAATGCCATTTTCCTGGCTTGCATTTTAGTTCTTTAAGATCTATAAATATGGAGTTTTCAAGCAGCCAAAAGCAATTCATCTTATTTTTGACATAGTACAAATCAGAAGTAGTAAAATCATAACTACCAGCAAGATCTTTTAGATATTTCTGTGAAAGAAATATCATTAAAGTCTATGTAAAAACTGAATAACTTTTATTATACCATTTTCTTGATTTCCATATATTAATAAATAAAATTGAACATTACATGGAATTTGAGCTATCATCTTGAAAGTATGTTCTTTTAAACAAAATTGAAATGTTAGACTTAAGGGCGTATTTCGATCCAAACTGCTTATTTTTCGATTTATTTCTAAATTCATTTTGCTCTCATATGCATCAAACTGGCAAATTGTCTTATTTAGAAAGTGCACAAGGTGCCGTGATTGTCGATTATTTGATAACTGCAGAAAATATTGCAAAAAAAGCAATCAAAACGACATTTTGAACCGATTTTTCCGAAGCGAGAGATTTGTGAACGAAAAAAGGGCCATACGGAGAAGAAAATTGCTTATAAATCAAATTCTAATGAATGGAGCGCAAAATGACATCACACGGCACCTTATACATCTCTTCAAAAATCACCTCAGCAAGTTTCATGTTTCTACTTTTAAAAATGAGTCTGAAATTGTATCAGAAAATTTTCAGCTGTTGAAGGTGGAAAAGCGTTTTTTTTTCGAATACACCCTTAAAAGAAAAAAGACTGTAAAAACTGTTTTAGAATGAAATTGTCATTATCCTGGTATACATATGCCAAGAAATGACATACAATTACATAAAAATTAACTTATTATTTAACTTTTACTTTATTATTTCACTTCGTGGCGAAGAGTGACAGAGTGAAATAATAAAGTAAATGGTCTGCAATTGATAATAATATATATCTTCTCTCATTAAGTTTAATACAAGAAACTACTTCTACTTTCAATTGTAATAATTATTAGCTCGCTCGTTTTCAAAATGGAATTATGTGTTTATATAAATAAACATAAATTGGTTATAAAAATATTCTCGGATGAAGAGCTTGATTAAGGCTTGAACGTACTGAGATATTTGAAGTAAAATTAACTATTAACTTTAATCGCCTTTTAAGTAAAACTGAGCGCTTTAAAAGCGATGTAAATTTTCCATGTGGGTGAAAAAAGTCCGGTCCAGGATTCGAACCTGGGATGTATTGGCTGAAGCCGCGAATGCTCTTCTAACCGAGCCATCCCGGACGCGAACACTGGAAGACTATTTCACCAGTAACCCAAATAACCTCAACGATCATATAATCTGGTCTGATTTTATGGATCAGCTCAACAGAATAAATCGAAGGTCAATAAATGGAATCTGGTAAAACACTAAATAAACAATAAATGGAAACACTGGAAGACTATTTCACCCAAGTAACCTCAACGATCATAGTATAATCTGGTCTGATACTCTGGATCAGCTCAACAGAATAAATCGAAGGTCAATATTTGGAAAATTATTCTGTTGAGCTGATCCATAGAATCAGACCAGATTATATGATCTTTGAGGTTATTTGAGTGAAATAGTCTTCCAGTGTTCGTGTCCGGGATAGCTCAGTTAGAAGAGCATTGGCGGCTTCAGCCAATGCATCCCTGGTTCGAATCCTGGCCCGGTCTTTTTTTACCCACATGGAAAATTTACATCGCTTGTATTTAATTTACCGATTCAAAAATCATGTCATAAATTAATCTGAGCGCTTTAAAGGTCATATTATACATTTTGTAACTACAACTTTCCGTAATAAGCTGTTCCAACTTTTTGACGGAATAAGGTGGCTTCTTATAAGCTAATTTCTTTGAAGTGTCACTACATAAAAAATGTCGATAAGTGCAGATCTGAAGAAAAGGGGGGAGGCATTTGAAAATTGATTCTTGTTTGCCTATAAATCGACATTGATAATTCTCAGTAAGATAACATTTGATATTTCTTTTATAATTAACTCAGCAGCGGTGATATTGGAAGGCAGTGTTATATATTCCCAGAAACGTACATCTTCCTGAACCTAATTAAAACAATGTTATTTTTAAAAAGATTTAATTGATTTATTTCCTTGATATACTCTTTGATTAAAATTTAACCATCTCAGGTGATTAAAGATGAAATATTTTTGCCTATCTATCGACATAGATAATTCTGATCGAGGTTTTTTTCTGACATTTTTTTTTATAATTAGCTCAGCAGCGGTAATGTTGGAAGACAATGTTGCATTTGCAGAAATATACATTTGTCGGAACCTAAATAAAACAATATTATTAAAAAAAAGTTTAGTTGATTCCTTGAAATATTCCTTTATTAAAGTTTAACCATCTCAAGTGATTAGAGATGAAATATTATTGTCTATTTTGACATAGATAATTATGATCGAAATTATTTCTGACTTTTTTTAATGATTAGCTCAGTAGTGGTATTGCTGGAAAGCGATGTTAAATTTCGCAGAAAGTACATCAGTCAGAGCCTAAATAAAACAATATCATTTTATTAATAACATTACTTTAAGAAAGATTTAATTGAGTTATTTCCTTGAAATATTAAATCAGAAATTAAACAATCTCAGGTGATTAGAGATAAAATATTTTTGATACATTGTTTCTTGTATCAGGATTTTGATATCGAAACAAAGTTCTAAGAACACGCACAATTTGTATTTTTCTCTTATCAAGACAAAATCGATTAAGCACAAACCTTTTAAAACAAATTGTTATCGTATAAAGTATCGTATACGAATGTATAAGGTATCTAAAAGAATTTATTTTGGAAAACATTTTAAAATTGGAAAATCCACTTGATATGAAATTTATCTGATAAAATTTTTCAGAAATATATCGGGGTATTTTTAATCATCTACCCTTTGATTACTGTGGAAAAGTGATAAAGCGTTTTTTGATGTCACTCTGACGGAAAATTTTCGTCATATCTCCGATAATGCCAGTTCTTAAGAACAGAAAAAAAATTTGGAAAAAAAAAATAAATAACTAGCAACAACTAAAATAAAAAACACCAGTTTCAAACAGAAGAACAGTTAAGTTTAACCGGTTTATAGAATCCTTTCTAGGTCACGCTACCGTAGCTTTCGGCAAAGATAGAAAAAAAAAATTTTTGATGAAAATTATATATTTTTTAGGCTGGTTTATAGATATATATATAAAAAAATTAAGGTTTTTGTTTGTAGTGCTTACAAGTTATAAATTACTTCCAGCATGGCAGATGCCTCTTTAATTTCTCATCCGATGTCCCTTACAGAGCAAGGTCTCTTGTAATTTTGTTTTTAAAACCATTATAGAATTTTTCATTACCTTTATTGCGAAACTTTCTCTACATTAAGAGCACGTAGTACGATATTGTATTAAAGCTGTTCTCAAACACAAAGGAGCTACTTTGAGACACATTTCTGAATTAGTTTTTGTTCGAAAATGTATGGAATGAACAGATGCTTTTATTTAGAAACTATGTAATCGAATGATTTTTTTTCATTTTCTTGGTAAAGACATAGGATTTTAAAAAAAAATTACTGTTAAAATGGGGGTTTTGTACTGAATTTTTGGACGCGATAGCACGGAATTAAGAAAAACCTGCTATCGCATGACATAAATCCATCATAACTCGCTATGCAGTTCATCAGTAAAGGAAAAACACGATTCGATTGAGTATGTTATTGTACATTGAAGAGTACATAATACAGTATTGTATTCAGACTGTTCTCAAATCCAATGGAGCTATTTTGTGATTTATTACTGAATTCATCTTTTGTTCGGAAACGCATGGAATTGTCAGATATTCTTCTTCAGAAATTATATGCAATCAAATGGTATTTTCCAAAATGATTCCAAATCGCTTCAGTAGTCAGGTAGGCCTGTAAGTGCCATGCTTTTGAGTTAAAAATGAGATCGTGATGTGTCAAAAAATTTCTATGTTGAGCAGGAGTGGGGAGGAATGGATTATTATTTTAGGAACCCAATTTAATGTTAATTGCAGATGAAGAAATCTAGATCGACTTTGTTCGCATGAAATTTCACAATATCTTACAGTCATGCCAGAGTAAAGCATGTGACAAGAATAAAATTCTAATTTTGAAAAAACTAAACTTAGAAAGACCTTAAGAAATCTTTTTAAATTATCAAATTTTCTACACTTTCTAATACATTGAAAAGTGTTTGACAGCGGTTCGTCTATCTGTCAATGTGTCTGTCTGATTTTCGCATTCAAATCTTTTAACAGTCATCTTCTGGACTGTTGCTGTACTATATAAGAGTGATACAGAGTTCGCGCACTTCAAAATGAGGCCTGAGGATCCATTCTAATTAGCGGACAAAGCAAAACGAATTATCGATATAGTTGAATCTTCGGATTTAGTAGCTGCATGAATAAAGTTACTGCGAATCTAAAAAAATCTTACCATAAATTTACCTAGATTTCGACAGAATTGTTATGTGGTATTTATATACTCTAATAGTATGTTTCGATTCTCATTGAAACTGCTATATGCAGCATTTATCTTTAGTTTACAGGCGCACACAAAATAAATCGGATTAATAGTCTGTGATTAATAAATCTTTAAAGTCTATTTTAATACATTAGTTTTATCATTTCAAACATTCGATATATATCATTTAGATGTACCACAATTAATAGTATGCTTTCTTATAGATTAGGTTATGTACAGCATTTATGCTTTTTATTTAAATAAAAAAATGCAGAAGGACTTAAATATATTTCGGGCAAAGTCTGGCATTTATTCAGGGAAGTTTCTTGTGTATTTTTCTATATATTCAACAAAACGTTAAAATAAAGTGACCTTTCCTTATTGGCCACAATGTGTTTGCTGCTGGTTAGACTTATCGTCATTCCACCTCTTTGATGTGATGAATACGTACTCATATGTATGTAATGTAATAGCACTGCCGATGGATTTCCCATCAAAATATCACCTGTTTACCTCTTCACCTCAATGTTGTGCTACTGTTCAGCTCTTTTCTTTTATTAATTATAATTTCTGATTTTATTTAAATAAAAAAAACAAGCTAACATTAACAAAACAATAAAAACAACAACTGAAAGTTTGATTGTCATGAATTTGATAAATTTTTGAATCCACATTGAAGAACTTTAGAATGGAAGGGCTGCATTTAAATTTATTTAATTCCACAAAACTCAAGGCTGTGTTCTCAGTCGCACTGTAAAAAAAAAGTGTCAAGTTACTAAGATTTTTCTAGTAGATTTGTATTCCAAGAACTTTTCATATAACGATAACAGCAAAATTTCATGTAACCGAGGTTAAGGATTAAGGATATATGAGTTTTTGCTGTAACCGTTACATGAAAAGTACTTGGAATACAAATTTACTAGAAAAATCTTAGTAACTTCACAGTTTTTGTTTTACAGTGTGCTCTGCACTCTTAAAACGAAAGAGTGCATTTGGGTTCTCAGGAAAGAGCTGTAATTTATTGGATCGTGAATGAGTTGTTTGTCAAACGTTTTACTAATCTTGATTTAAATTGCTTTTTTTTTTAACAACTCATCTTGAATTGAATTGCTTAGAAACAAATCGCTACTCGAGTTGTTTCAACTCTTTTTGAGAAGCTGCCTTTCATAACGTGAGACGAGCGAATTTCGGCTCAACTTGAGTTATTTTTTGGCTGACATTTTAAGAGAGTGCTCAAGAAGCGCAGAACGTTTTGACACATTTACAAATTCATTTTTTAACGAAAAAATATGAAATTTGAAGACCCGACAATGGAAGCGATTTGGAATTAAATTAAAATTTCTGTTTTTTTTTCTTTTTAATCAATAAATTACCTATTGAGTTATAAGCTAAATTGACCACTTAACAAACACGTTTTTCACCCAGTATCAGTTTCATTCTTCTTGCATAAGTTCGTTTCAAAACGCTCACTTTGACATTCTTTTCTGAAAAATCTTTTGTGTTTGAGGGGGGGGGGGGGGAGGAAACCGGGAATATGAATGCGATTAGATAGTTTCTAAATAACAACACCTGCTAGTTTCATGCATTTCCGAACACAAATAAATTAAAACTTAAATCACAAAGTTGCCCTATTTTATTTAAGAGCAGTCTTTAAAAAAAAAACATTAGATAAACGCAGCCTTGTTCAAATTCGTGTTATTTTGTTTAAATTTCATTCTATTTTATTTTACAATCTCAGTCAATGCCGTGCCCATTATATATTGACGCGTGCCATAGGTTCGCCATCCCTGGATTAGATGTTTGTATTCAGAAGAGTGGGCTATGGCTAGTTGAATTTTATTGTATTTAAAAAGAGGACAATTTTTGTTCATAATTTTCCAGTTCATTAGACAGAAAGTCGAACTCTTTGGACGTGCCAACACTCATACATATTAACGCTTCAAAATTTCAAATAACAATTCCAAAATTAAATGACAATCAATGTCTATTATGTGGATTATAAAGATATTGATTTGTTGAATTGCATGGACTTAAAAAATTGGTATAAGCGTCGCATTTCCAAACAAAACATTGAAATACGGCACCCACCCTTTTAAATATCTCCAATCAAAATTTCCAATTTAAAGTGCATGAAAGCGACACCTGTTGAGTATACAAGTAAGTATAATAAGGATATATTTATGCTAAAGTGTAACAGACTATGGATTTTGATTAAATCCAGTGCGTTAGTTTTTGAGATATGACTATCACTAAAACTGCATATATCCTGAATAATACAGCATAGCAGTACTACCTGTTGTGAGATTTACACCATCAGCAACACGTTATGTTAAAAGTCTAACTGAATCTGAAACTAGATGAAAATCCTTGTATTAGTTCTTGACATAGGATTATTGCGGAAATGGTATAAATTTCGGCATAGCACCTTCACCTGTTTAGTGATTTACATCACAGCCTAATCAGCGACAATTTATATTATAATTTATATTATAGCGAAATCTTAAGTGTAAGTTAGTTCTTCCGTGCATTAATTATTGAGATAGAGCGTGCACAATATTTTTGTCATATATAGACAGACTCTTCTTCCGTGAATTAATTATTGAGATAGAGCGTGCACAATATTTCTGTCACATATAGACAGACTCTTCTTCCGTGCATTAATTATTGAGAAGAGCGTGCACAATATTTCTGTCACATATAGACAGCCTCTTCTTCCGTGCATTAATTATTGAGATAGAGCGTGCACAATATTTTTGTCACATATAGACAGACTCTTCTTCCGTGCATTAGTTATTGAGATAGAGCGTGCACAATATTTTTGCCAGATATAGACAGATTCTTCTTCCGTGCATTAATTATTGAGATAGAGCGTCCACAATATTTTTGTCATATATAGACAGACTCACTGACAGGCATTTTCTAAACCCAGCCAAATCGTATTCAGGACCATCTAAAACGAATATATCCATCGAAAACCAGAAGTAGAAAATTTTTACGAATCCAATAATTTCTTTTTAGGTGCGTTCCTAATTATGTAAATACGTAACACCTATAGTTGTCGTTCAATCCGTCCGTCTGTCCGCATCTAACAACGCAAAATCTACCCAATCGAGTCGTTTGAAATTTAAAATATATAATTATTATACTATTTTGTCGAGTCATTTCAAATTTTATGAAAATCGGATGTATAGTTTAATTACAGGGACAATCAAAAATATTCCGTTACATTACGAAAACGGGAAAAAATAGTTTCAAGTGCGTTTTAATGATGTTGCACTCTTTCAAACATAATATAATTCATATGCATCTATAAAAAATATAATAAAATACACATTCTGTAGAATCCGTGGAACAAAGAATATTTTTTATGAATATACAGGGCCTCACAAAAGTATTATATTACATAATGGTATAGAAGGAAACATTGTTAGCGGTGCATTTTAATTATATTAAACTATTTCACATGTTATGTAATTGATATACATTGCTGAGATTTACTACAAGCTAATTCCTGGATAATAGAAACCAGACAGTATTTACAGGGGGTCACAAAAGATTTCAGCTACTGCATTGTATCCGAAGTACTGTATATTTTAAAAATTTTGTTAATAGTACGAATGCAGCTTATTTCATACGTCTGAGGTGCAATTTTCGACTTGTTGTAAATGTAGAAGAAAATGAAAAACAGAATTTTGTGTACAAACAGTCATATGCAATGTAAAGTTTAGTCGTCCAGTTTCAATAGAAGAGTTCTTGAGAGATAATTTTAGTTTTTTACGGGTTGAAGGGCAAACACAATATAATTCGTCACCATATTAGAACTTCCCACATAAGCACTTCCTCCATTTCCTGCATCACAATACGTGAGACAATCGATAAAAATAAAATCCGAGCTTATGACTTCTTTTATTTATTTATTTATTTATTTATTTATTTATTTATTTATTGCGATTCAATTTTTTTTTCTTTCTCAGCAACTAATTATTTTATTTTAACTACAACTTGAAATAAAATTCAAAAAGTTCTATTACATATTGTTCAATGTTATTCAATGTTTTCTGTTCACAGCTAATCTTTTTATTTTAAATCACAAGATGAAATAAAATTCTAATGTTCTATTATATATTGTTGATTATAAGGATGTTCTCAACTTCTTTACTCAATAAGTTTTGACATAAAAAGTTTTGACTCATTTACAAATTCCTTTTTTAATGGAAAAATATAAAATTGGAAGAACAGACTGTGGTAGCGATTTGGAATCGAACTGTGTTTTCCACATTTTGATCAATAAATTACCTATTGAGTTCTAAGCGACTTTCACCACTTGACAAAGACGTTTTTCATCCTTCCTTGAGTGGTTGTTATTCTAAAGAATAACAACAACACGGGAATTTGGCTCAAGACGCGTACTTTGATAATATTTTCTTCTGCGTTTGCTCAAAAAAAAAAAAAAAAAAAAAAAAAAAAAAGGGGGGGGGGGAATTTAATTTGATTAAACAACTTTTGAACAACAAAACCTGCTAGGTTCATGCATTTCCGAACAAAAATAAATTAAAATTTCTGTCATAAGGTTGCCATTTTGTATTTGAGAATACCCTTAGATAATAATCTTAACGCAACTTTTGCGTTATTAAAAAAAAATAATAATTTATTTTGATATATTTTTAAGAACATTATTTGATGAAGCAAATAATAAACAGATAATAAGCTATCCACTTTAAAGGACTCTGGAGCAAGTTTCATAGTTTTGATGAAATTGAAAATAATACTGTTGATAATTAGATAATTTAGATAATTGCTGTTGCCAATTATTAAAAATGTATAAATAAATAGTGCGAAATTTTGCAAAAACATTGCGCTACTATAAAAATGCTCAATATATCCATCATCAGCCAATAGCATGCTGTAATCGCAACACCATATATTTTCGATCACTATGTGCATATAGTAAGGTCGTTTCACTATCTTGAAAATAGCGACAAATTCCATATTTTAAAACTTCTATAAGTATCAAAACTATGATTTCGCTATTATAGCATATTGAGAACTTATTGTAGTATTGCAGTAATTAAACTTTTATGTAAAAGCATATAGGACATTAAAATATATATATAACCAAAATCGAAAAGTTAAAAACTAGCCCGACTGTAGATCGTCCTCAGCTATCTTATGCCAAAAAAAGTAAAAATATTAAAATTTGAGCGATATACACTCGAGTCTCTATACAGCGAAACTTCATCAGCGAATTTCTCTATTTAACAAATTTTTTGTAGGAATGGTAAATTTTTTTCATAATTACATTAAAAAATATCTCCATATAGCGAAATATATATGTCTCCATTTAACGAATTTTTTTCAAAAAGGCTCTTTCATATGTTCAGAAAACGCTTCAAATTCTTTGTGGTGTAAGTTTTTTTCGTGGATTTCTGATTTATATTTCAGAGATGCACTTTTCTGCCTTATTCCTTATGTCCAAAAAAAGGGGATTCACCCCCTCCCACCGCAAGAAAAAACATCCTTTTTTGCATGGTTACACTTGATTTTGTTTTAACCAAGATGAGCATGCTTTCTTGAAAAAGATTGAAACATATCACAAAGATCCTAAAAGATAAAACTATTCCGTTGTCGCCTTGAAAATGTTGTTTGTTTCTTGGCTTGGATATTAAGGCAGAGATAAAAGGTAATTTCGGAAAAGGCCGTCTTTTTCAGCAGGTTTTCATCTACCTAAACTAACTCTCATTACTTTTAGACTTTATGGTGGATGTTTGTTGTTTATGGCGACTTGGAACTTTTTTTGTTGTGAGAAATCCTTTCAATGAAGAATTGTTACTAAATGTTATCCATGCTGGTGTGATTTTATACTGCATCTGCATAAAATCGCTCCTAGAATAAGCATAACTCTCCCTGATAACGTAATAATTTTGTAAATAGTCAATAAAACCCTGGAAAAAGAAGGAAGTGGCAAAAATGTCGGAGATTCTAGCAAAATTCCGTTAAACATTCCGAAAACTTAATTAAATAGCTCAAAAAACAACTCTGTTTCAAAATTTAAATATTAAATGAAAAAAATTTTGCCTATCTCTATTTAACGAAATTTTCTATACAACGAATTTTTTGACTGAACAATGGATTTCGTTATATAGAGACTGTATTTGAAAATATCGCCCCCATAATTTTAACATTATCATCCAGGTATTTTTGAGTGACTCGAGTCGCATCTTAAGGCCCCACAATATTCACTGAAAAAGACTCGGATGATAATGTAAAGTCTATGGGAGCGTTCTTTTCAAATATCTCGCTCAAATTATATATGTTTACATGATTTTTTTTGCGTAAGATAGCTGAGGACGATCAACAACCGGCCTAGTTTTTACTTTTTCAATTTGTGTTTCAATTTTTTGTAAAAAAAAAAAAAAAAAAAAAAAACTTTAGCTTTTAAAACCGGTTTGAATCGTTTCTGAAATTGAAACTATCATAATATAAAAAATATAAAAGCAAAATCGAAAAAGTAAAAACTAGCCGGTTGTAAATCGTCCTTAGCTATCCTATGAAAAAAAAAATCATGTAAAAATATTAAAATTTGATTGAGATATTTGAAAAGAACGCTCCCATAGATTTTACATTATCATCCGGGTCTTTTTCTATGACTATTATGGTGGCTTAAGACCTAAACTGTTCTGCTCATGAAGTGTGAAACGTTTTGGCACATTCACATATGCATTTTTTAACGGAAAGATATAAAATTGGAAGACCTGACTAAGGAAGCGATTTGGAATAGAAATGAATTTTCTTTTTCTTGATCATTAAATTACCCTACGAGTGAAAAGCGCTTTTTGATTACATGACAAGGTTTTTTTTTTTTTCCCTTCGTTGACTGGTTTTTCTGTTGCCGTCGAGAAATTCAGTTCAAAACGTCCACTTTGACATTATTTTCTGAAGGATATATTGTGTTTCAAATAAAACGGGAAAACGAGCGCGATTAGATAATTGCTGAACAACACCTGCATGAATAGCTGCATGAAACTATTCATGCAGCTAGTTTTTGAACAAAAGTAAGTTAAAACTGATGTCATAAAATTGTCCTTTTTGATTTAAAAACACCTTTTTAAGGGTATATTTCGATTCAAACTGCTTATTTTCCGATTTATTTTTAAATTCATTTTTGCTCTCATATGCATCAAACTGGCGAATTGTATTATTTAAAAAGTACACAAGGTGTCGTGTCTGGCGATTCTTTAATAAATGCATAAAATATTAAAAAAAAAAAAACAAAAAAAAACGACATTTTGAACAGATTTTTCCGAAGCGGGATATCTGGGAACGAAAAAAAGTGTCATACAGAGAAGATAATTGTTCATAAATCAAATTCTAATGAATTGAGCGTAAAATGACATCACACGGCACCTTATACGCCTCTTCAAAAATCCCCTCAGCAAGTTTCATGTTTCTACTTTTAAAAATGTGTCTGAAATTGTATCGGAAAATTTCGAGCTGTTGAAGGTAGAAAAGCGTTTTTTCGAATACACCTTTAACTGATAACTGACAAAGACAACAATTGTATTATTTGTAGCATTAATTTTGACGCATTCGAAACTTACTTTTTTATTAACTCTTTACGCAGGTGCTACGTGCGATATAGGTTGAAATTCAGAGATGATATGTTACAGCGTTCCATCGATTATAATATCTGTGTGAAGCATTGAGCTCAGTGGCGTGAAGTCATACCGTTAGCCGGGTAACCTTGAATTAGTCGTCGCTTCGTGTTAACTTTTTACCTTTTAATTTTTTAGTCACCAGTGGCGGACGATGACTCAAATATGAGAGAAGGCTGTAATCGACATCATGACCGATACCATCTCCCCTTCTTTTGCTCTCTGACAATTAATTTAGTGGTCAGCAATCGCAAATTGTAGCTTGAAAGGCACATTTTTTTTTAAACAAGATGTTATGTATGTGTACAATATCAACAATGAGATTTTTTTTTCTCGATTTCCGTTTTATTCCTACCAAAATTCTTAAAAAGAAAAAAAATCTCCAATTTTTAAATTTTAAAGAAAATTCTTAAGAAGTCAAAAAGCCCACCTATAACCCCAATTACGTTCCCTTTTAACCCTTTTTATCTACCGACAGTACTTATGAGTACCATTAAAAAATTACTTATTATAAAATTCTTTTAATACGTCAATTAGTTGTAATACTGTATAAAATGATTTGCAGATACATTACTTCATTTTGTTCCAAAAGCATTATTGGTTACACAAAACAAAAATATTTTTAAAAGGATGATTTCCTTTGCCTTTGTATCTTTTCAGCTTTCTTGGCGCTGAGGGAGGGGGATGGGGATTTTTCAATTCGGAATTATTTTTATATTGTAAGAAATCATATTTATACATTTTATAATTCTACAAAGTACTAAGAAAACAATTTAAAATAAAAGATTTGAGTGGGGTTATAAATATTGCACAAAATCCCTGTAAATTCAAATTTAATTAATCTTTCAAAATCCTTCAATCTTTCTAAGATCCTTGAAAAATTTATTAAATGATTATATAAATCTTTTAATATAGTTTAAACAATTTATATAAATGCTTTAGAATGTAAATTTTCATGAATTCATAATACAAAGGGTTAAACGGCGCGGCGATACCGGCGGTTAATCAATTTACAGACTTTGTTTCCGAAGAAGAAATATGTCCGATTCTATTTTTACCTTCTTCTATCTTTACAAGAAAAAAGTGTTGGATTAGGGAAAAGGTTTTCGGCAGATTTGCACGTTTTAGTGGTCAAAGCACTCGAAAATTATGTTTTTACAAAATGTCTGTTTGTGAATCTGTGAGTCTGTCTGTATGTGATAAAATTTTTGTGGGCGCTCTATCTCAAGAACTAATGCGCAGAATTTCACAAAACTTTATATTCTGTTATACCTTAATATAAACTAGTCTGATTAGTTTTTGGTGTATCAACAGGCGTTGCTGCTATGCTGCATTATTTACAATTTCAACAATAGCCATATCTAAAGAAATAGACCATGGATTTTCACAAAACTTTAGATTTAGGTAGTACTTTTCATAACATGGTTCTGATTTCGTTTTGGTGCAAATCTCTCAACACATGGCGCTGCCATGATGCATTATTCGTGATTATTACAATAGCTCTATCTAAAGAACATATGCACTGAATTTAACAAAACTTTAGATTATGTGAGACCTTAATATAAACTAGACCTGATTAGTTTTTTGTGTATATTGCTAAATAGGTGGAGCTGTTATTACCATGTATGAGATAGAAAAAAATTTCGGGATTGCCACATCTGACTGCTTTATCTTATGAGCTTTTGACATTTTTTTTAAAATGTAATCATGATGAAGCTTTTCATGCTGTTACTTTAATTTTCATCTATATTAGAAATATTTTAATCTAATTATTTATTTTAACCCTTTGAACTCTGGTGGGTAAATTTCTTCAAAATTCTGAATGTCACATTGGCACCAGTATTTTGCAAGAAAAAAAATTCTGTTTACGATATACACGAAGAAATGCATTAAACCTTTTTCAAGTAAATTCCGGTGACGTTGTGACATTTCAGAAATAAATTAAGTGGTAGAAAATTCAGACATCAAAGCTCAAAGGGCCTAAAGCGGTCTGCAAAGAGGTTTGTGGCAGATTGTCTAGCGACTTTTTTATAAGGTTACTCTAGTAATGAGTGAGTTTTGAGATTTTGCATGTGATAGGTAGTGCCTAAGGCTGCGGGCAAACATCACTACTTTCAGTTACACTAAAAGAGCAATAAATCTATCTTTGAAGAAGCAGTTTCCGACTATCGATGGGAGGAGAACAAAAGGATGCTAGTTTTCGAACCTCTTTAAATGATTTTTGAGGTCCGAAGCCTATCTAATTGATAAAGGAAGGGAAAGTTTATCTCCCCCATCTTCATTCGTAAAGCTGTCAACTGATTTCTCGTTCGATTTCTCTCTTGAAGTTCAAATTCAGTGCACTGAAAAAGCAATTTATACATCAAAGCTCCAACACGAAAGATCAGAGAGAGCGACGCTTGATCACAAGAAGTTAGTGCTATGTGCCTGGTCCTTAACATTTGAGCGTGAACAACACTTATTCTATAAGTTCATTAAGTTTCACAAACTGCGTTATGTATATGGTTGTCACAGTTATTAGTGCAATAATATGTTAATTCATTGTGCCTCAACAGCTCCGATTTAAAAAATAGTTATTCAAATGTTAGAATGCATCATTTTAAGCATGTAAAAAATAATAAAAACAATTTCTAATATTAAAAAGATATTGTCTAAAAGTTATTATTTTTTTTTTTTACATCTGCTGTTAAATAGAAAATTACATGCTTCTCACAAATATTATCGAATTCCCAATACAAAATTGTACAGCATAGACACATATCTTTTAAAAAAAATCTGTTTTGGGGGCGTTTTCTGTCTTTTTAGGTGCGTTCGTAGTTATACAAATACGTAGAACATATAGTCGCCGTTTGGTTCGTCCGTCCGTTTGTCTGTCCATCAGCCCGCCTATTAGAGCGCTAAAACTACCCAAATGAATGGCTTGAAATTTAATACAGTAAACCCCCGATAATTCGGATTAATTGGGACCAGACCCAATCCGGAGAATTAGAAAAAAATGAAATAAAATAAAACATACTTGCAGAAAATCACTTTTATGTTTAACTTATTGATTATTTACAGACAGAAAAAATGTTTACTTTGTAATAAAAAGTTAGTAATTTTTTGTTGTGCCAGTTTTCTATGCCTTTTGCGAGCCGAGCGGTCACACATCCGCTTGAGCATAAGTAGTTCGTTGGGTGTAGTTTAAATAAGAATTTAAATAAGAAAGTTTAAGGTATTCTTCCGAATAGATTTCAGAAAAAAGTTTTTTTAATCAGAATACGACGATGAAATAAGTTAATATTATGGAAATTAGCCAAGTCGCTTCTCAAACTTGGGAAAAAAAAAATTGATCAAACCGATCCTGATTAACGGGGTCCGAATTAGCGGGGTTCTACTGTATATATAATCGTTGTAGAATTTTGTGGAGTCATTTCAAATTTTATGAACATCGAATCAAAGCTTAAAAAGATATTCATAAAATTTTCTTCATTCTATTAAATCTATCATAATTATTTCAATGATATCCGATGGTAGTAATGACTTTCGGTTGCCATAATGATTGCGTCTTATTTAAAATGGAGTCCTATTATTTCCGTATTACTGAATTTTAATAATAATAATTGTAATAAATTTTGTATTCATGCATTTTCGCACGAGAGTGGTACAGCTATTGCACCAAAAACATTTATAAGATTAGTTATACTTTAAACGCACCTAATTTGCCTCTTTGACGTACAGTTTCCGATTTGTTAATTTTACAAAATTTACAAAGTTCAATTTAGCAATAACGATATGAAATTGTTCAAATGATAAACAAAATTTTGGCTTGAAAAATTAACTCCGTATCACCATCTGTTGAGAAAACAATTTAGATTATAATTGATGTTTTGGGAAATAGCGGAAATAAATAAAATCGTCTTTTAAGGGTGTTCTTAAATCAAAAAGGGCAACTTTGTGACAGATGCTTTAATTTATTTTTGTTCGGAAATGTATGAAAATAGCAGGTGTTATTATTCAGAAACTGTCTAATTGCACTCAATTTTCTGTTTTTTAAAAAACACAAAAGATTTTTCATAACAAGCCTTCAAAGTTCACACTTTTGAGCCTATTTCCCGACGAAAGCAGAAAAACCGGTCGAAAAGCAGGAGAAAAACGGGTGATCAAGTGATCGAAATAACTTAGAACTGCATAGATAATTTAACTATTATAAAATGGTAAAGTAAGTTCGATTCGAAATCGCTTCCATTATCAGGCATTCCAATTTTATACATTTCTCTTGAAAAATGAATTTGTAAATGTGTCAAAACGTTTTGCGCTTGTTGAGCGGAGCAGTTAAGAACACCCTTAAAGTCCCTTATACTGTTTTTTAGTTATCTTGCAGATATGCAACGCGGTGATACAAAAGGTTTAGTAAAGCAATATTTTATTGTTTAATCGAGATTACTTTATATTTAAACGGTTTGGTATAATTTTGAAAGCAGAAACAAAACTTGTTATCAGAATTGAAGTTCATCTTCCTATTTTAAAAGTTTATTAAAGCATTATTTGAAAGTTTTTTCCATAAATATTGATCCGTTTAGCGGTTAATTGATAAGATTTAAATCCTAGGTTAACAAAATTAATATACGTATAAACAAGAGTGTAGTCGGAAAAATAACAGAGAACATACGCTCTAAGCAGAGGGTATACGCTCAAGGTAGAGGGTTACATTCTAGAGTGTGTATACTATAGTTTTCTTGAGAAACAGAAGGTATACGGTATTCTTTTAAAAAATCCAGAAGGTATACGGCGTATAGCCCCTTATACCCTCCACTACATCCCTGGGTATAAGATATCATGTGCGTAATACAAAAGTTGACTGAAATTTGAGTACAAGTATAAGGGTAAAACCTGCAACTCTAATAATCCCCTTCACAATTATAGCTTAAATAAGAAAATTCATTTCCTTTAATATTCCCCTTTTAAAGTTTTAGTATTGTCGTATTTTTTTTCTTGAATATCTTATGATGTCATTCTTCATTTCAGAAATAAATCTAAGAACACGGAAATATCTTCGCAATTGTAATATAATTTAAGCACGTTGGATGATTTTTTTTTTTTTTCCAAATCAAATAGTGTATATATTACGAAACACGATTGTTGTGCTAGTGAGAAAGAGAGATTAATTTGATTAAAAACCTGCATAACCAGTATAATTGTTTGGTATTTGAAAAAGCCTTACATTACCCACCAAAAGCACAGAAGAAGCGGAAATATTCTCTTGAATTTAATGAAGGAACTTTTTCTTTAAAACTATGATGTGAAGTTACAGATAGCGTTTTATAATTGGCATGAAAACAGTGAAAGTAATTCATTTTGACCGCTTAATTTTAATATTTCGCTCACTTATTTGTAAAGTAACAAAACTAGAAAATAATATGAATAAATCGCAGATACACCTTCCTATTTGCTATTAAGGGGATTCTTTCTCGTATCAAAACACCCGCTCCGTAATGTTAAATCCATGGAATTTCTCGTTTAAATTTCAATATTTTAAAACTTTTTTTTTTTTTGTATAGGATAGTTGAAATCGGTCTTTATTATGGTTATTTTTTACTTTTTTGATTTTGGTTGTATATATATATATATATATATATATATATATATATATATTTTTTTTTTTAAGGTACTTTAACTTTTGTAACCCGTTTTGAAACTGAAAGTACTTTAAAAAAATCTGCTTCAAAAATCGAAAAAGTAACAAATAGTCATATTAAAGATTCAGTTCAGCTATCCGATGAAAAAAAAATAAATAAACAAACGAGAAATTAAAAAACAACATGCCTATTAGTTTAACATTAGGGACCGGGTGTTTTCAAGTGAGTGAAGAATCCCCAAAGCCTATATAAATACATAATGTCCTAAAAAGGGCTGGACATTGTTAAAATTCAGCTATTTAACCCTTTTAGTGGCAAAATACTTCTGTTGCTAAAATGTTAAAATAGTTGATTGACATCAGGATTTAGGAGAATTTTACAAAAGCAAGTAAAAGTTTTTGTTGGCGTATATTATATAAAATAAAATTTTGTTTTTAAATTCTGGTGCCAATATGACATTTGGAAATTAAGATTAAGTATACATAATATAACATAATAATAACATAATAAAGTAGTACACATAATAAAACGCCGCCTTTTTAAGGGATTATTCTTGCAGGAGAGTAACGTATGAAGGCTGGAATTTTTTACAACGCTTTTTTGTTTTAATTCCAAATATTACTCATAGTAGGTGCTACGTTATAGAATTATTAGATCGTTCAGCCTAGGGTATAAAAATGGATCAAAATTCAGTCAGCTTTTAACCGTTGTAACATGCCCGTAAAAGCTGTCAATTTGAAAGGCTACCATAATACAGGTTCACTAAGACACTTTATTTATAACAGCAAGCAGGGAAATGACAGTGGGATGGGGAATTTGTTTAATTCTGACTATGCAGAATAAAGCTAATTTAAGGGTGTTCTTAAATCAAAAAGGGCAACTTTGTGACACATGCTTTAATTTATTTTTGTTCGGAAATGCATGAAAATAGCAGGGGTTTTTATTCAGAAACTGTCTAATTGCACTCAATTTTCTGTTTTTTTTTTAAAAACACAATAGATTTTTCATGACAAGCCTTCAAAGTTGACGTTTTTGAGCACATTTCCCTATGAAAGCAGAAAAGCAGGAGAAAAACGGGTGATCACGTGATCGAAATAGCTTAGAAGTGGACAGATATTCTAATGATCATAAAATGGAAAACCAAGTTCTATTCGAAATCACTTCCATTGTCAGGCATTCCAATTTTATATATTTCTGTTAAAAAATGAATTTGTAAATGTGTCAAAACGTTTTGCGCTTGTTGAGCGGAGCAGTTGAGAACAGCCTTAAATGAGGAAATTCATTTCCTTTAATATTCCCCTTTTAGAGTTTTAATTTTATCGCACTTTTTTTTTTCTTGAATGTCTTATGATGTCACTCTCCGCTTCAGAAACAAATCTAAGAACACGGAAATATCTTCACAACTTTAATATAATTTATATAATCCGATTTTTTTTTCAGTTTTTAGGAAAAATCACTTTTACCTTAATAACATCAACACTAGGTATCCATATCGATTAATTTAGTATTTAACGAATATTTCATTGTCTGAAAGATAACGAGTCTTGTTGTTTTGCATACTATTCAATTCATATTCATATGACAATAGACTAAGGAAGAATTTTTGGAGATGTTTAGAAAATATTGCAGTATAATAAGATTTAACTTACATTACAACTTTCTAATACTTTTTGCGCTTTATTATACACGATTCTTTCAGAAAAAGTAGCTTTTATTTTAAATTTAATATGCGAAATATACGTTAAATATAAAAGAATCGCAAACGGAGCATAGAGAATTAAGCAAATAATAATAAGTATTATTATTACTAAATACCTAAACATAAAGGAAGCTATATAGTAAACGTATAGACATATACTAACATTACTATACATGTAAATAATAGCAAAAGTATTTCTTGAAACAAGATTTTACTCCATTAAAATACATGTACTATTAATAGTACACTAGACCCGAGAGGGTTAAGCACGTTGGATGAATTTATTTATTTATTTATTTGTTTTCAAATCAAATACTGAATATTACGAAATGCCATTGTTGCTCCCGTGAGAAAAATAGATTAATTATAATAAAAACTTGCCTAACCTGTATTTGATCTGTGTTTGGTATTTGAAAAAGCCTTACATTATCCACCAAAAGCAGAGAAAAGCGGTAATAATATCTTGAATATAATGAAGGACTTTTTTTCTGTAGTCTTTAAATTATGGTGTGAAGTTATAGATAGCATTTTATAATTGGCTTCAAAACAGTGAAAGTAATCCAGTTTGACCGCTTGATTTTAGTATTTCGCGCTTTTATTTGTAAAGTGACACAGCTAAAAATATTTCATCTTTCTTCAGAAAATAATATGGATGAATCGTAAATATACCTTCCCATTTGCCATTAAGGGGATTCTTCACTCTTTTGAAAACACCCGCTCTATAATCAGTGGGCAGGTTCTTTTCGAATATTTTTATACCTTTTTTTTTTTTTTTTTTTTTAAGAAAGCTGAAATAGGTCTTTATTATCAATAGAAACCTTGTGTGGAAAACTTCAATCATTAAAATTCAACGTTTGAATACGCAATAATTAAAAGCACTTATCATATGTATACGTTTCGCGAATGCTGGAACTCGCTTCCTCAGTGTTCAAGTGGTAAAATGTTTAAAATGTGTTTTTTTTTTAATTTATTTTTTTATTTTTTTAAACATTTTACCGCTTGAACACCGAGGAAGCGAGTTCCAGCATTCGCGAAACGTATACATATGATAAGTGCTTTTAATTATTGCGTATTCAAACGTTGGATTTTAATGATTGTACTCTTTATTATGTTATTTTTTATTTTTTTTAATTTTGATTGCAGACTTTTTTTTTAAAGTTCTTTAACTTTTGTAACCGGTTTTAAAACTAAAATACTTAAAAAAAAAAAAAAAAAAAAAAATCTGCTACAAAAATTTAAAAAGTAACAAATAGTCATATTGGAGATCGGCCTCAGCTATCCTATGCAAAATAATCGTTTAAAAATATTCAAATTTAAACGAGAAATTCAAAAACAACCAGCGTATTGGTTTAACATTAGGGACCGGGTGTTTTCAAGTGAGTGAAGAATCCCCAAAGACTGTATAAACACATAATATCCTAAAGGACTGGACGTTGTTAAAATTCAGCTATTTAACCCTTTCACTAAGCCGGTCTCCACACGAGTGGGAGGGTTAAATAGCTAAATTTTAACAACGTCCAGCCCTTTTTAGAATATTATATATTTAGGAGACTGGCTTAGTGCGCCGATGCCGTCCCTTCTTTTCCTTCCCCTGTATGAAGTGCGCTCGGCGTCACAGAGACCGGATATCGTTGTCATCTCCGTCTCTTGTACTTATGGGCACGAGTGACAGCTTCTTTTGCTAGAAAAACTGTTTTCTGCTGGCGTTAAATCGCTAAATTGGTCGATTAACGATAATTTCGGCTATCAATAATGTTTTTTTCTTCAACTCACAAAAATTTTATGCACGTATATTTTATGTAATATTATGTCTATAATATTTTTTTTCTTTGCTAAGAATATCTATTAAATCATAGAAAAATGAACAGTATAAAATGCATATTTGTTAATATAAAATGCACAAACCGAAAAAGATAAATAAATGGAAAAGGTAAATAAATAAAAGTATGATGATAAAAAATCCGTATACATATTTTTTCACAAGAAATTTAAACGTTGGAGAATTTTTTTTAAAACTACTTGAGGAATGATAATCTCATGAAGAAATAATACTTGTTACTTAACAATGTGCTATTTTTTTTTCCCAAGAACATTATTTTTCGTTCAGAAACATATTTTTTAAATACTTGATATATCATAATTACGTATGGAAACAAATATTTTCTTCATTTTTAAACTAATTTCTCATTGACATTTAGATACTTCATTCTAAGTTCAGATATTCTTTCTAGGTGGTTTTATAAATGAAACTTAAATATGTATTTCTTGATAAAATTTGATTTTTACTGAATATATAATTCTTACAATCACGCGCGTTTTTCTAGTGCACATGCTTACAAAAATTAATTATAAGAAGATGAAGAACATTAAATTTCCTCATGAATTCAAAACTGAGAACTACGTTCTAATTGGAAAAACATGCATCTAAAAAGGGGGGGGGGGTAAAAAAACTTATTATCTTAAGTTGACTTAAGGTACTTTACAAGCTCCTGCACAACACAAAATGTTATGACTCATTGTCCGATTCATTTTTATGCTTGAGGGAATGAAATTAGCAGGCATATTGAAGCGATTTTTAATTAAATAGTGTTTTCCATTTTCAGATAAATAAATTACTTACTAGGGAACTGCAAGAAGTGTAAGTCACAGATTTTGACGAAAGTGGTATCTTTGGAAAGATCTCATTGAGAGCAGCAAAAAACTCAACAGAACTACCCGTCGCAAATGAGTCGTTACCGAGATATCCGACAATTTATGTCACGTAACTAGTGCATACTTAATGGGGGCCAGCAAAAAATTTTAGTCTCGATTTTAACTAAAGTGATATCGTTGAAAAGATATCATCATGAGGATTAAAAACTTCAATGGAATCACCCGTCGGAAATGAGACGTTTTCGAGATATCCGACAATTTGTGTCATATTGCTAATGCACACTGCTGGAAAACTGCATTAAATGACAAAAATTGTTGGATATCTCGAAAACGGCGCATTTCAGATGGTTAGTTCCATTGAGTTTTTTACTTCTCACAATAATATCTTTGCAACGACACCATTTTCATCAAAATCGAGAAAACAATTTTTTGAAGTCCCCCATTAAGTGTGCACTAGAACAGTAGGCACTAGCTACGTGACATAAATTGTCAGATATCGCGAAAACAGTTCATTTCTGACTGGTAGTTCTATTGAGTTTTTCTCCCTCATGATGATATCTTTTTAACGATACCACTTTCGTTAAAATCTAGACTAACATTTTTTGCGGCCCCCCATTAAGTATGCACTAGTTAAGTGACGTAAATTGTCGGATATCTCGATAACGGCTCACTTGCGAAGGGTAGTTCCATTGAGTTTTTTACTGCTCTCGAGGCGATCTTTCCAACGATACCACTTTCGTCAAAATCGGTGACTTACACTTCTTGCAATTCCTTGTTAGAGTTATAAGTCATTCTTGCTATGAGACAACAATTTTTTCTTCTTTCTCGCACTGCTATATCGAGAATTTGGTTCAAAACTCCAACTTTTACTGTATGTTTTGTAAAATCATATGCACTTACCATGAAATGAAAAAGTCATTCGATTAAATTCTGAATTAGAGCACCTTCTAATTTAATGCGTTTTCGAGCAAAAATGAATTCAGAAATGCGTCAGAAAATAGCTCCTTTAAATTTGAGAGCAGCCTTAAGATTGTTTTCAAACCCAAACTGGTTACATCCCAGAATTCAGATTTGTTTGTACTTGCATGAGAGTGACAGATACTGTTATTTAGAATTATGAAATCGAATGGTGTTTCCGCCTCACCGGTGGCCGAAAGGTTCTGGCCTCTCAACTGGTAGACGGCAGGTGCACTGTAAAAAATATCCGTTAATATACACAAACTTTTCCGTAAAAATTATGGAATAGTTTCATTTTTCCAAAAAAAAAAAAAAAAAAACAGAAGAATTTCCGTATTTGACATTTTGGAGTCACTAATCCCGTTAAATAACGGAAGTGTTCCGTTATTTTTGTCAATTTTCCGAAAACAGTAGAGTTTAGTGGTGCCATCCACGAGGAAAATAAAAACCTTATACTGAGGTGATGTTTTTTAAACAATTTGCTAGACTATTTCTCCATTTCATTCTGTTTTAATAATAAAAAGCTAACGTATTTTTAAAATATTAAGAAAATAATAATAATAAAAAAAATATAAAAAAAAAACTATTAATTCTTTTTAAGTTTAAAATAGCTGAAAGGGAAAGTTGATTGTGATTTTAAAATAATGTTTAATTTTTTTTTTATCATATATATATATATATATGGATATTTGTCTAGTTATATCTATAGTTAAATAGCTAATAAATGTTACTGATTAAAGTAACAAAATGGTATTTTAATTTATATGTTAATATGAATGTTATCTCTTAATTCTAATTTTAATTATTTTATTAATTTAATTTTATGTTAATATCGATTATTAATTATTTTCTCCGGTTCAATTATATTTCCATTCAGCTTTATCTTTTTTGTTTGTTATGGATAACTATTATTTTTACTTACTTTCAACCCCTTTTTTGTAAAATATCTTTGTTCCTTGTTTAATAATTTGGTTTTTGTGTGCTGGTAGCCCCAAATAAGTATTATTTTGCTATTTCATGGCTAATACGTGGATGAAACCGCACACTTCATTTGTAGTTCCAGAGCATTTGGGGCCTGATGATTCTACTTTTGGAGCTATAAATTCCATTTACATTCATTTTCTTTTTTCAGATTTACTCGTTACACTATTTTTTTTTATTATATTATAATTCAATTCAATTCTAATTCTTCGTTTTGGTTTATTGTTTTATTGATAAAATCCATTGGTGAATCTTGTCTACTTTTAATGGTATTATATATATATATATATATATATATATATATTAAGTGCGTTGGATATTTTGAAAAAAGTGGAAAAAAATTCTTCTTTTAATTTTAATATATATATATTTTAATTTATTCAAATTAAGAAGTTCGCACATAAAATTAAAAATATATCGAAATATATTACCGAAATTCTTATAATTTTGGCGATTACATAAGTTATAAAAAATCAATAACTGAAATTTATTTTATAACCCATTGTAATTATTAGATAGATTTCGTATGAAATACTACCTATTGCAATCGCACCAGTTTATATATCTATCTATCTATCTATCTATCTATCTATTTATATATATCTCACTTTTTTATAGACACGATAACTTCTATAATTCTTCACCAATCTCCACCAAACTGGTACATAAAATCAAAGAGGATAAAATATCGGCTAAGTTCGTTAATGGGCAAAATCGGACCAAGGGGGTCGGAATAGGGGGCGTTTTTGTGAAAACCGAAAAAACGCGATAACTTTTTAATTAAAGTAGATATCGAATCGGTTTAAAGTTTATATTGCTTCTTAAAAATGGGCCAAAAGTTTATGCATGACAGATTTTTGATAAATTTAGAAATGGGCTCAAGGGGCGAAAAAAACAGGGTTTTGGAGAGAAGAAAATTCATAACTTCGTCAATTTTCAAGATATCAAGTCCAACTAAATTTTTTGTAAATGTTCTTAAAAGTATCTAAAACTTTTGTATTTACAAGTTTTTGATAGGACCAACTTTTACCGATGAAAAAAATTAAAAACGAAAAGAAAAAGGGCGGTGAAAAAAGAGAAAAATCCATAACTCCGTCAATTTTTAAGATATCAAATCTGATTAAATTTATTTTACATCTTCTTAAAAATATCTACAACTTTTATAATGACAAGTTTTTCATAGGACCAATTCGTATAGCAAAAAGAAATTAAACAAAAATAGGAGTTGGAGAAAAAACCTCAAATCCAAACTGCTTATATTCTGACTCTTTTTTAAATTCATTTTTGATTTTAAACGCATCCAAATGGTAGATCCTTTTATTTAGAAACTGTATAAAGTGACGCATTGGTCAATTTTCTGATAAAGACAGGATATATTTCAAAAAAGGCTACCAAAAAGGGTATTTTGAACAGAATTCATCGGGACTGAAAATTTAAGGAAGTATTCAAATAAGAAATTGCGTTTTTTTCTAACTCGTTTTTAAATCCATTTTTGTTCTCAAACGCATCCAATTTACAGATCCTCTTATTTAGGAACTATATAATGTGATTCATTGGTCCAGGCCCGGACTGGCTCCGTTGGGGGCCCTCGGCTACAGACTGAAAAGGGGCCCCTTACTGAGGAAGTTATCTATATTAATAAAATAACAAATCGCTCTGTCTGTGTGTGTGTGTGTGTGTGTGTGTGTGTCTGCGATAGTTAGCGAAAACTACGGTACGTACGAAGCTCAAAATTTTTCTGAGAGTAGCCCAATATCTCTCCTGATGCACCTGAGTTTCAGAATTTCGAAATTCTATTTATTAACTGAGTAATTAATTAAATTCCAAAGATTACTCTCATAAAAAATCGCCCTTTTTCTTCTTTTTTTCCCGTCATTTAGTTATGGTTGGTTGGTTGCATAAAATTTTCGCAAAAATAATTAAAAAAGCTGGAAAAGACCTTTAAAATCCCTAGACTGGCAAACTGTCAGTTTAAATGATGATTTTTTATCACAGCGCTTGTAAACCATGGAGGAAAAAGATAGGTGTTGGTGAAGTAAGCAGAAAAAAAGGGTTGCAATATTAAACCATTTATCGCTCAAATTTTAATGTCCCAAACAAAAGTATGTGGAAGGGATTTTGTATTAATAAGACGAATTGAAAGAAATGAATTACAGCTGAAGCATATTTTACGAAGAAATAGTATTTTTTTAAAATGGACTTTTTTCTATTATATTATTTATTTTTAAAAAATGTTTGCTTTTAAAATAATTGAAATTGATAAATTCGAAATAATTAAATGTCAAAATAAAATTAAATAAAATATTGAAAACATTTGATTTGAACTAAAAATTGTATTACTAAAAGTGTTCTTTTTTTTTTTTCAGAACTTTTTAATACTTTAAAACGTAGATGAAAATTTTTTTATAATTTAACAACATAATAATAACTCTATGTCAATATATAAAATATATTTATGAAAACATTCTTTTAAAACCATGCGCGAAAACTTAAATAACAAATGTTAGTCTAAAATCTAGATTTCAGAGTGCAAACGATTTTTCAAGCAAAATCTTAAATGATGCTTCTATTTTGATATTTCAAAGTGACGGTTAGGTTACATTTATGTTATATTTAAGTTACGGTAGGGTACTGTTTAGTCGCAGTTAGGTTACAGACAGATTATGGCAGTTAGGTTACAGACAGATTATGGTTATGGTACAAAAGTCTACGGTTAGGAATTTGTCCACAGAGTCAACATTACGCATGCTTTGATTAAAAATATACACTTTTGTTAAATGGCTCTGAAATTATAATACTATATACCAATCTTTTATCATCGCGTATAGATTTCATTCACGGTATAGTCGGATTTAAGAGTGATATAATTAGTTTGAAATTCAAAATATTTCACTTGGGATTTCTATGCGAAAAAAATAATTAGTTACATGATTTAACAGTGATTTTTACGGGTAAATATCAACACTTAACACGAAACTAAATCTATCGTTGGATACATGTTCCCTCCCGTGTTTCTCATTGCTCATTTTAAGTATTTTTAGAGCTTAATATTAGTTGTTTTTAAAACCGAATTTTCGCAGTCAGCTGCGACGTATTTCAGACAATGCATTTCTGCATGCTTCAAGTTAATGATAAAATCATACAAATTTCAAGTTCGTTTAATATTGTTAATACGGACCCGGGCAACGCCGGGCGGATCAGCTAGTTATGAATAGAATAGTAACATTTGAAAATTAGGCTTAAATGCCTGAAAACTATATGTAGCAAATTTGTCGCTTGTAAAATAATTGAGCAAAAAAGTTATCTTTTTTTTTGGTTTAGTCTTCTTACTTTCACAATAAATACTAATATTATTTTATATACGGTACCTAAACTAGTTCCAAGCTTGGAAAAAAAAAAAAAAAAAAAAAAAAAAAAAAAAAAAAAAAACTTATTAATTACAAGTGGTGTATTATTTCAAAAGAGAGGGGTATATATTTTTAGATTTAAGCATCAGAATTACATCGTTGAAGCCATAGTATTTTAAGTGCTACTGCAATACTTAAGTAAACGTTAAATATGGACACAATAATAATAAAAAACCGAGCATATTGAAAAAAAACAATGTTATATTTAATTTTGATTTAATGGGTACATATTGTAAAGTACATTTCATAAAATTTACAACAGTTAAGAAATGTTATGTTATTGTGAATGGCTGTTGACTAACCTGACAGCTTTTTGGCCAGTTCTTTACTGGTTCTGGCTACTTCTTCTTTAAAAACATCTTTATCTAAATTATAAAATAAATCTCTTTCTACATCCATGACAAGAAGATTAGACATAAGATCGTGGCTTAAACTAGATCTAAGTCGATTTTAAACAATTTTAAGTTTAGAAAACACGACCCTTTCACAGGTGACTTGTTTAGTGGCGTAGCTAGAGCATTTTGTTTGGGGGAAGGAGGGGTGGAGTTCGAATTTACCGAATGATAATTTAAAATCACCGAATGATTGTAATTTAATTTTTTTATTTTCTCTTCATGTATATTGTATATTTATGACTTATTATATTTTAAAATGAGCACTTGAAAATAATTGTATCTACGGTAGGGATGCAAAAACTTTTCAAGAGAAGGGCAACTTAGTTTTCGGGAGACTAAATTTTGCTTTGTTAAAAGAGCTAAAAAACAAACATAAGTGAGTAGTGCCGAATAAAGAATGTGGACTTTATGAACGAATGCAAGAGAGGAGTTGATTAACAAATTTTTCCTGGTCAACGAAATTCCCGTTTTTTTCGCACTCGATCGGTGAAATTCGCGATTTTTGCGAAGCCGATCCACAAATTCTCAATTTTATTACACCTGATGGACGAAATTCACGATTTTTCCGAACTTGATCGACAAAATTTACGATTTTTCCGGGTCTAATCGACATAATTCACAATTTTTTTTTCCGTTCCCAACCAACGAAATCAGCACCTTTTTCAGTCCTCGATTGATGAAATACGCATTTTATCGCTTACGAACAATGAAATTTGTGATGCTTAAGTGACTGACAAAATCTGTATTTTTTTTTCCGCCGCAAATTGATGAAATCCTCGATTTTTTCTCACGATAAAACGACGAAACTCACAATTATTCAGCAGCCGCTCAAAGAACCTTTCAATTTTTCCGCGCATCATCGACAAAATCTGCGGTTTTTCCGTGCCCTATACTCAAAATTAGCGATTATTTTCGTTCCAAATCGACAAAATTCGCGAGTTTTTTGTACCCGATCGCCTGAATTGACGCTTTTTATGAAGCCTATCGCCCATTTTCGCGATTGTTTCGTTCTCCATCGACTAAATTGGCAATTTTTGCGTGTCATATCAATGAAATTCGCGATTTTTTTTTTGTTTCCGATCGATTAAATTCTTGATTTTTCCATGCCCAATCGACGAAATTACCGCTTTTTTCCCGTCCTTGATCGATGTAATTCGCTTTTTTCCGCGCGCGAACAATGAAATTCGCAATTCTTAACTGATTGACGAAATCTATTTTTTTTTTCAGCCGCAAATTGATGAAATCCGTGATATTTTACTCGCGATAAACTGACGAAACTTACGAATGTTCTGCTGCCGCTGAAAGAAATTTTCGATTTTTCGCGCATCATCGACAAAATCTGCGGTTATTCTGTGCCCTATCTACGAAATTAGCGAATCGACAATACTCACAAGTTTTTCATACCCGATCATACGAATTCGTGCTTTTTACAAAGTCGATCGACCATATTCGTGATTGTTTCGTTTCCGATCCACGAAATTGGAAATTTTTGCGTGCCATATCAACGGAATTCGCGATATTTTAATTTCCGATGGACAAAACTCGCCATTTTCTCGTTCCCGATTGACTAAATGCGCTTTTTACGAAGCCCATCGACTATATTCGTGATTTTTTTCGTTCTCGATCGAGAAATTCGCAATTTTCTTCGTGCTCGATCGACAAAATTTGCGATTTTTTGGAGACCGATAGACGTAATTCAAAAGTTTTTCAAGGCCGATAAACAAAACTCACGATTTTTCCATGTCCTATAGACTGTAATTTGGATTTTTTCGAACACGGACAACGAAATTCGCGTTTTTTTTCGCGCGGTAAACAAACAAAGCGGGCGAATTTTCCGCAACCTATGAACAAAATTTACAATTTTTTCGCACATCATCAAATAATTTAGATTTTTTATTTTTTCTTGTCCGATCAACAAAATCTGAGATTTTTCGCTTCCGATCAACAAAATTTGTGTTTTTTTCGTGTTTGATCAACAAAATTCGTGATTTTTCCGTGTCCGATCAACGGAATTTGTGATTCTTAAGTAAATGACAAAATTTCAATTTTCATGTCGCAAATTCATGAAATTTACGATTTTTTCCTGCAAGCAATACCCCAAACTTGCAATTTTACCCAGTTATAAATTCGCAAAAAAATAGTTCACTATTTTTTTGCTTCATAATTAGAGTTACAAATACCACATTTTTCATTAAATTTAGTTACATTAACCCCTTAACTGTGGCATTGTTTTTGATAACATAAATTAAAAATAGGGGCTGTAAACCACATTTTCCATACTAAAATAGTTGCTTTACTTAATCGAAAAACATCTGCCAATCAATAAAGATAAATTTTCAATTAAAAATTAGTGGCGTCAAAAAGCTTTAAGCAACGAAGCGTTCAAAGAGTTCCTGTCCGAAGTCAGTTCGGGCAACACAGTTAAGGGGTTAAAGCCCCAGTTTAACCCCTTCGGGACAAGCGCCTTTTACGCAAATTTTATACGGTTGAAACCGCTTTCTAAAAAGAAGTTACCTTTACTTAAAGAATCATGAAAATTCTCTAATTAGAGAAAGCATACATTACATTGCTTTTTTTCTGATGAGAAAATCAAGGTCTATACTATATACTCTTTTTGAGGGTGCATATTTACACCCATGGTACTGAATAGGTTAACAGAAAAACAGTTTTAATTTCATTCTCATTTGCAGAATAAATGCATTTTTTTTAAATCAGTTTCCTTCAAAATACCAAAAAGCACATGAGAATTATTAGCATTTTGAAACTCTTTTGGAGATTTTCAGCTGTATTATCAATCCTGGTTTGTGGTCAGCTGAACGCAATAAATCTCTGTAGGAAGGCTTTGACGTTTTGAGCCACTTGTCTGTGAATCGCTTAGGACCAGGGCTCGAAATGTACCGGAGCAAACCGGAACGATGTTCCGGTTCGTGAAATTATGAAAAATATCGTTCCGGTTCGTGAAATTGTGCTAAATATCGTTCCGGTTCGTGAAATTATGCTAAATATCGTCCAAAAAATGGCTCTTACGCGTCCCACAGAACGTGTAATTTCGTCAAAAAGTTGCGAAAAAAAGTCAAATTTCACTAAAAAATTGTGAAATAACGACTAATTTCCGGTAAAATTCGTGAAAAAATGGTTAATTTCGTCCAAAAATCGCAATAAAACGGCAGATTTTATCAAAAGATTTCTGGAAAAACGGCAAATTTCGTCCGAAAATCGCAATAAAATGGAAAATTCTGTCAAAATATTTGCGAAAAACGGCTAATTTTGCCAAAAATTCGCGTTAAAAACGCAAAATTTGTCAAAATATCCCGAAAAGACGGCAGATTTCGCCAAAATATGGCGAAAAAATGCAAATTTCGTCAAAGAGACACACATACAAAAAAATTTTAATGCCAGAAGTGAATTTTTCTGTTCTAAAAACTAATTTTCCTGTTTCAAAATTGTGTTTTTAATGCTCAAAAAGCGGATTTTTACAGCTTCACAATCAAGGCGTGTGAAGAGAAAATTGCACCCGGGGCATAATTAGAATTTGAGGCCTCTCCCTCTCCCAACTTTTTCTTGTGACAGCTCAAAAATGTCGTTTGTGGTATGAATTTGGCACCCCCTAAATTTCCGTGCCCGGGGCGACCTCCTCCTTCTCTCCCCCCTCCCCCCTGTTCGCAATTATCTTTTGATTGTGTAAAACTTTCTAAATGTGAATCCTGAAAGCACCCGTTTATGAAACAAAAAGAACCCTGTATTCAACAAAAGTATTCTTTTTTTTTTAATGTTTTTTTCAATAAATCAGGCTCGCTTTTTAACAATCTTTTAACAAAATCGGCCGTTTTTTCGCAATCTTTTAACAAAAATTGCCGTTTTTTCGCGAACTTTTAACAATAATTGCCTTTTTTTGCGATTTCACGAAATTTGTCGTTTTTTAGTGAATTTTCAGAAAATTTGGCAGTTTTTTGCGATCTTTTTACAACATCTGCTGCTTTTTGCGATCTTTTAACAAAATCGACCGTTTTTTCGTGATCTTTTAGCAAAATTTATCATTTTTTTTCTTTTTGTTCAATTTTTTGGCGAAATTTTTTTTTCTCGATTTTTTGACGAATTTTCTGCTTTTTCACGATTTTTGAACAGCTAGATTCTAGGTTTAACTCTATAAAAGTGCCCTGAAAATGTAAAAACTGCTCTTTTCAGAACAACAGAGCCTTGCCCATTTTAAAACCTGGGAGAAACTCTGGAACAAGTAGCAAAAATGACTGCAAAACAGATGAAGCTACTCCACCAGCCAAAAAGCAGAAATTGAATCTTGAAGAAAATGTACCAAGTGAAAAGGTTGAATTGCCTGACTTTTTGAGAGAAGAAAAACTAAAATGATTGAAAGATAATAATACTTGGTTAATCGTAGACAATGGTGGATTAGGTTGTTTAATTTGCAGAAAAGTAAAAGATTTAGGAGTACTTATAAGTACTATAGTGATAGAAACTAGTTATCACTATAGTGATAGAAATTTAAGACTTTCGAAAGTATGGCAAAATTGTTCTATCACGCCAAGTGGTAAGGCAGGCTCGGTACAATACAGTTTGAAAAAAAAGATATACGAACACAAAAACATTGATGCACATAAAAAAGCTGCAGAAATTTTGGAAAATTCAGCTAAAAAAGAAATTGATAACCACATTGAAAATATGAACAAACCGCAATTTTCGAATACAGAAAAGCTTTTTAGGACTGTGTATAAAATTTGTCGACCATTTGTCGATCTTCCAGTTGACTTTGATTTGCAGAGATTAAATGGAATATCAATGGGAAGTATTTTGCACTCTGATAAAACATGTGCAGAAATTGCACTACATATTGCTTGTTGAATATAATTTAATCTTTTATTTTTTTGTTTACATTCAGCATTTCTGTTCCTTTCAATGAACTTTACATCTAATCTTAAACTTTAGTTACTAAATAAATATGACAGTCCACACACATATTTAAACTTTTTTATTTTAATCTTTTGTTATAACGGAGATGGAATTGTTTACATACCGTATGTTGTTACCGGCAAAGTAAAAAAAAAAAAAAAAAAAAAAAACAACCTTTTAAAACTTAAATCGTGGAATAAATGTGAGTCTCCACATCCAGACTTTTAAAATTTAATTTTTTGATATAATGGAGATGGAAGCAGGCGAAATTTTGGCCTTACTGAAGACACGGACCGTTTACATTCCGCATGCTGTTTTCCGGCAAAAGGAAAAAAAAAATCGGCGTTTTTTGTATCGCAAACATATTATTTTACATGTATATAGCATATTCTGTCCAATGTAACCTTTAAAAATTGATTTTGTCAAGTTAAAAATAAATTTAGCTATACTTTGAAAAAAAAATATCAAAAATAATTTTGAAAAATAGCGTTCCGGTTCGTGAAATTTTCCATTGTAATTTTAAAATAGCGTTCCGGTTCGTGATATTTTCCATTTCGAGCCCTGCTTAGGACAGTACAGAGATCCATGAGTCAGCCAGCAGCCCTCTACTGTCTGACTAACGACGAAATACGGCATCACTAAGTAGGCTATCATAAACAAAAATCAATTGGCAATCGCTTAAAATTTATTGTAAACTCGGTTGAAAAAAAGAAAGATTATTGGGCAATAGTCAAATTGCTCTGATGTAATTTTGTATAAATAAATACATCCACTATTTTTGGGGTCTATCTGGGGCCCCCTTGGGCTGGGGGCCCTCGGCAATCGCCGACCTGCCGACCTGGCCAGTCCGGGCCTGCATTGGTCAGTTTTTTAGTAAAGACGGAATATATTTTTAAAAAGGCTACCAAAAAGGGTATTTTGAACAGAATTTTCCGAAATCATCGTGACTGAAAATTTAAGGAAGTGTTCAAATAAGAAATTGCGTTTTTTTCTGACTCGTTTTTAAATCCATTTTTGCTCTCAAACGCATCCAATTTACAGATCTTCTTATTTAGGAACTATATAATGTGATGCATTGATCGGTTTTTTGATAAAGACAGAATATATTTCGAAAAAGGCTACCAAAAAGGGTATTTTGAACAGAATTTCCTGAAGTCTTCGTGATTTGAAAATTTAAGGAAGTTTTCACATAGCAAATTGCGTTTTTTATGACTCGTTTTAAAATCCATTTTCGCTCTCAAACGCATCCAATTTACAGATCCTCTTATTTAGGAACTATATACTGTGACGCATTGGCCAGTTTTTTGATAAAGATAGAATATATTTTTAAAAATGCTGTCAAAGTGAGTATTTCGCACAAAATTTTCCGAAGCAATCATGATTAAAGAATTAAGGATGTATTCAAACAACAAATCGGTTATTTTATGACTCATTTTTAAATTCAATTTTTTTTTTCTCAAATGCATTCAACTGACAGTTTTTTGTTATTTAGGAACTGTATAATGTACTGCTTTGGTCGATTTTTTAATAAATTCAGAATTTATTTCAAAATATATTGTCAAAATGGGCATTTGAGCTGAATTTTTTTTAAGATGATTCTGATAAAACCAGTTTTTGCAGAAAAATGAAATTAAAAATTTTTCATAAACGGCCAAATGAAGTTATTAAACTGGGTTTATCTCTAATCATATACAGGGTGTATCTAAACTACTGGGCAAAACTTTAAGGGGTGATAGTACACATCAAGACAAATAATATTAAATGGGAAACTAAGGGTCCCAAACGTCTTCCGAAGGAGATAGGTGCCATCAAAGTTTAGGGTCCAAAATTTGAAATTGTTATGTTATAACAACTTTCCATAACATTTCCGATTTAAAATTTAATCTAATTTGCTTTTAAAATTTTATTTCTATTTAATAATCCCATTAATAGTCATCAATTTAATTAATAATATTTACTTTTAGCAATATGCTATCTTGTTTTTATTTTTAAAGATTCGCGATGTTGTTTTCTCTTTACAATATTTACTAAGTCCTAAATATATAAATTCTAAAACCTTTATTTTTAATATTCATCTTAAAATCTTTATTCATTCAATAAATCCTTTTTTTCCTTAACACTCTGGTTAAATTTCAGCAAGATTAAGCCACTATTTAGCCAGATATGTGTCTTAGTATTTTTCTAGCTTTTTCTCTTTTTAAAATTACGCGCGCCATTTTTTTTTATTTCCAACATCGCCATTATACACCCGCGCACATTTTTCAGTGAATCTAGTTGAGAAACGGAAATTCCAATCTCATGATTCACCTTTTCCACGAAATTGTAGCGTCGCTTAAAAACCCGCGTATTTCTTGTTGCCACTAAATAATACTTTTCACCTAACTCCCCTTAGGAATTTCTCTAAATTCAGCTAACAACCTCTTCTCCTTTTTTTTGATTGGCTGAGCGTGTAGCGATCGTACTAACGTCCGCTCGCGTCTCATTCAATTCTCTCTCATTCTTGCCTGGCTCTTAGAGGAAGTAGGACGTGCTGAAATTTTGGGAGTTTGTTGCCGTTGGGCCTTTGGGCCTGACGTGCATTCCCTGTATTCCTTGTTCACTAAAGAAACTTGCTTCCTAGAGATGAAGTTCCAAGTCGGTGAGAAATATAAAATGTGCCCGTCTGCAATTATTTTACTTCGAAGAAGAGGGTAGCTGAATGCCCTAGGAAATTTGCATACCCTTCCCGATTTTGTCGAGTTTTTTCCAGTTGGATGCACTAAAGAAGCTACATAATTTTGGCTGTTTAACAGAATTTTTCCCAGCCTGAAGCCGGCGTACTTCTAAACGAGAATGCCTATATTGTCTTTGGGAAGGTGTCTGGAGTCATGAATACGGGAGATCGGGTCTCATTCCACAAATTGGACATCAGTGATCCTCTGCCCATACTGTTATCGGAATACACTGTTCACAGAACTTTAATTGTATTCAAGTGTGTCATCATTCTCCGTGGGCGTACCTTCTAAAATATAAATTTCTGATTTCTGAATTATCAACTTCTGTTTCTCATGAACTTCATCTCAGTAAATATTTAAACCCTCATTTCATATCTCATGTATAAAGGCTATTTTATCTCTTCTCATCGTCTGTAAAATAAATTGAAAATACTACTGGTACATGTGTAAAATTTAGTGCATGTTATTTTGCTACTAGGATCCTGGGCAATATAATCTTTATGTTGAGTTCATTAATAAACAAGTTATTCTAATGTCAAACTAGTGTTATTCTTGGTGTAACCACATATATCATAAATAATTGGGGTGAGTACTATCTATTTTTTTTATATGTTTTTTATCTTTCAGATCTGCAAATTCAAAACAATAATTATGTTTTATGAAGCATAACTTTTAATATTATAATTATTTTACCTATCTATAAAATTAAACTTTAATTCAATTAATTTAAATTTATTTTGCGGCACAACGCAGTCAGGCTTAGGCCACCTGACATTTATGGTGCCTCGACTTCAGGAATTTACCTGGGGCTACCGATCTTTTAATTTTTTTTTCTTTTCTCTCTCTCTCACTTAATAGTTATCTTTTAATGATATATTAATAAATACTTGATTTAAACATTAAATATTTTATAAAATAAAATTAATAATAATAGTAATAATAATAAAGTGTAATATTAATTTTCTTTAATTATAAACTTTAAAATTTAAAATGCCTTTCTAAATTTTTTCTGAGTATTTTATATTTTTTTTATCTCATGTGCAGACCAAATATTGAATTTTTTATATTATTTATACACATTGATTTATATCATATTTTGACTGATATTTTTGTATACATTGATTTATTCATAATATCTATGATAATTTTGAAAGATAATAAATTTGGGAATTGCTATATTTATATAAAAAATTTGATAAATTTATGGCATGCAAAATAGTTCTGTGAGTGATGATATTCAATAATAATAGTACATGGGCTCTCAATTTTTTTTTTTTAAATGCTGGTTTTTGAATTATTTTAAGCAGTATTTTATTTAAGATTCATTCAAAGTGCAATAATTGGTTTTTTTAAGAATGACTCATTTTTATCTTCACATGCACATGTGTATTAATAGATTAATATGGGGTGCTAAGTTCTGCAGGCAGAACTCAGAGTACAAGGTGCATATTGTACACTGATGTAATTTCATATTTTTTGGTTAATATTTCTGGTGTATGGTTGAAGTAAAAAATAAATAAAATAAAATAAAAATAGATAAATAAAATAAAAAATAAACAAATAAGAATAAATAAAATAAAAATAAATAAATAGAATAAAATAAAAATAAATAAAAAAAATAAAAAGTAAATAATTTAAAATAAAATAAATGAAAGAAAGAAAATAAATAGTAATTTATGAATTTAATAAAATTAAAATGCTTACCTTGATTCAATTGAAATTTCAAATATAAACTGTTTACATTTTACTGATTCTTGTGCTGTTCAAATAAATTTTTTTTTTCTCTTTTCAAAAAATTAATGAAGTTTAATAACTCTATATTCTCCAGTGTCTTTTTTCTTATCCCTTAAATGATGTATTTCTTTTTATTTCTGGTATACTATAGCAGACATTTTACCCCCCCCCCTTTTAAAGGTATCCTTGGTTATCTTGGATATTTTCACTGGTTGAGATGCCACCCAGGGTTTCTGTGGATTTTTCCCGTGCCTAGACCCAAAAATCCCCATTAATGGTCGGCATGTCAACTAGCCAGATGTTATTTTTTTTTTGTACAATTGGAAAGATGTGGGACTCGCTACTGTTATGGAGTCAAGTTAACAAGTTCTTGCTCTTGGGCTGCAACCAACAAAATTTTGGTGCTCAGACAGTTGAGATGCTCTACGCGCATTTTTCTCTACTCAATAGATAAATTTTTAATTACTTTATTTTATTAGTTATTTATTTTATCATTGGGGCTGTCCATTCATGAACGAATTGTTTGGTATTAGCCCGGAGAAGCTAAGTGATGGTACACTGGCCGGCTTCCATAAGGATAGGTCACAAAAGAAAATAGCTTTCTTTCCTCCTTCCGGCTATTCTCGAGCGATATTATAAATATTCTGATAGGATAACTCATTTATTTCTATTATTAGTTTTATGCTATAGTTTAAAATTTTATTATTCTAGAATTCAATTTACAATAGAATTTTTTTACACTGTGAGAAACTTTAAATTTTGCTGAGGATGTCAAAACATTAAAGTTAGTTTAAATTTATAGGGTACCCTATCTCCTATCTCCTATTTCCTATTTCCTATCTCCTATCTTCTAAATCATATATTCTATATATCATGAAAAATGAATATAAACAATAAAATAAAAAAATAAACTAAAAATTTATGAAAATAAAATATGAAAAATATTGAATAAAAATGAAAGAAAAATAAAAACAAATATGAAATGAAAAAACAAAATGAAATAAATGCATAAAAATGTATTTAAAAATATAAAGACTTACTTTGATTTCATCTCTTTTTTCAAATATTTTTTATTCTCTCCCAAGCTAACTCGTTCAGTTGGTTACATTCCTTTAGTTCGTGGTTAGTAAGTACTAAGGTTAGTTACTTAATTTGGGTAGAAAATAATTTTTTTTTGGTGTCAACCAGTGTTACAATTATTGATACTTTTGTTATGATTCACTGACGAGTGACTCAGCCTGGCAATTTATTAATTTTGTTGACATTTGGTTATTTTTTTTACCACACTGTATGAATGGATGAATGAGTGAAATATATATATGCATATAAAATATATGAAAAAAATATATAAAAAATATATATGTAATTAGAAATCAGTAGTCTTTATCGCATTGTGGGTCTCAATACTATGGAGAAACTTCTCTACGTTTTTTGATGATCAACACAATGTTAAAAAATCATCTTATTTTATTAAATTTAGTTTTGGATCTTCCTCAGCATTCAATATTTAAATTATTAGAATACATGGTATTAAAATTTGAAAATTTAAATAAAGGATTCATTAAAATAAAAAAAATTTCTAAATATTTAAAACATTTCTTAAAATAATCAAGAAATCTTTTCTATAAAAACTCATATCCTTTCTAGAAGAATATGCTACTGAATTACAGGATTTGCATAAATAAGAATTTTTGAATTTCTCTTTTATTTGCTAAATAAATTTATGAGAGCTAATATGTATTAAGTTACTTTTTGAAGTCAAATTTTTTTTCTCTCTTCTTCAACACTGAAGGCCTCAAATATCCTAAAATTTTTTTTCTTGAATAGTTCTTGGTACTAATACTTGTGTAGTGTTTACAAGAGTATTTGTTAATGTGTTATAAAAGTTTATCAATTGATTACTAGATAAAGTTTTCTGATGGTATTTTATTTATTGCTTTGGAATAAAAACTTCAGTTTTAATAGATTATTTTCTATGTATAATGATTTGTGTAATAATGGTTAAAAATTACGTAAAAAGCACATTTATATTCAAGTTCTGCTTTTCTACTGCTATGTAATTGATTTTCTGTTTTGATGATATTGTTTACATTATCTTTATGTCTGGTTCACATTAGAAAATTGTAATGGTCTACACATGAGAGTTTCAGGTTTATATTTAATTTTTTTTTGACTCACCCCTATATAATGTGGTTTTGCATATTTAATTTGTTATTTTATTCTGTGCAATTACATGTTCCTGTATTTATTTTTAGGTATATTTTGTATTACTATGTTCCTATTTCCAGTCTTTACAATTTTATGTACTGTCATGATTGTTTATGTGTTTTCAGGAATTGTTTTCGCTAGGGTTATGACAAGTCAGTTCTAGTTATACTTTTGTTTTTCAGAATTCTTAGAAATTTGGTTTTAAATCGTACTATTCTAAATTTGCAATAATTAACTTCTTCACTAAATTTTTTTTTATAATCATGTGATCTTTATTCAATTAAAGTTGGTAGATGATTGAGGTAATATCTATCGTTAAAATCTCATGATTTTCCTCGTATAAAATTTTTTATTTTGGTGCTTTTGGTAAGAAGCCGATGGCTCAAAAATTTTTTTTTGTCCTTTTTTTTTCTATTGAGGGGAGATAAATGTTATGTTATAACAACTTTCCATAACATTTCCGATTTAAAATTTAATCTAATTTGCTTTTAAAATTTTATTTCTATTTAATAATCCCATTAATAGTCATCAATTTAATTAATAATATTTACTTTTAGCAATATGCTATCTTGTTTTTATTTTTAAAGATTCGCGATGTTGTTTTCTCTTTACAATATTTACTAAGTCCTAAATATATAAATTCTAAAACCTTTATTTTTAATATTCATCTTAAAATCTTTATTCATTCAATAAATCCTTTTTTTCCTTAACACTCTGGTTAAATTTCAGCAAGATTAAGCCACTATTTAGCCAGATATGTGTCTTAGTATTTTTCTAGCTTTTTCTCTTTTTAAAATTACGCGCGCCATTTTTTTTTATTTCCAACATCGCCATTATATACCCGCGTACATTTTTCAGTGAATCTAGTTGAGAAACGGAAATTCCAATCTCATGATTCACCTTTTCCACGAAATTGTAGCGTCGCTTAAAAACCCGCGTATTTCTTGTTGCCACTAAATAATACTTTTCACCTAACTCCCCTTAAGAATTTCTCTAAATTCAGCTAACAACCTCTTCTCCTTTTTTTTGATTGGCTGAGCATGTAGCGATCGTACTAACGTCCGCTCGCGTCTCATTCAATTCTCTCTCATTCTTGCCTGGCTCTTAGAGGAAGTAGGACGTGCTGAAATTTTGGGAGTTTGTTGCCGTTGGGCCTTTGGGCCTGACGTGCATTCCCTGTATTCCTTGTTCACTAAAGAAACTTGCTTCCTAGAGATGAAGTTCCAAGTCGGTGAGAAATATAAAATGTGCCCGTCTGCAATTATTTTACTTCGAAGAAGAGGGTAGCTGAATGCCCTAGGAAATTTGCATACCCTTCCCGATTTTGTCGAGTTTTTTCCAGTTGGATGCACTAAAGAAGCTACATAATTTTGGCTGTTTAACAGAATTTTTCCCAGCCTGAAGCCGGCGTACTTCTAAACGAGAATGCCTATATTGTCTTTGGGAAGGTGTCTGGAGTCATGAATACGGGAGATCGGGTCTCATTCCACAAATTGGACATCAGTGATCCTCTGCCCATACTGTTATCGGAATACACTGTTCACAGAACTTTAATTGTATTCAAGTGTGTCATCATTCTCCGTGGGCGTACCTTCTAAAATATAAATTTCTGATTTCTGAATTATCAACTTCTGTTTCTCATGAACTTCATCTCAGTAAATATTTAAACCCTCATTTCATATCTCATGTATAAAGGCTATTTTATCTCTTCTCATCGTCTGTAAAATAAATTGAAAATACTACTGGTACATGTGTAAAATTTAGTGCATGTTATTTTGCTACTAGGATCCTGGGCAATATAATCTTTATGTTGAGTTCATTAATAAACAAGTTATTCTAATGTCAAACTAGTGTTATTCTTGGTGTAACCACATATATCATAAATAATTGGGGTGAGTACTATCTATTTTTTTTATATGTTTTTTATCTTTCAGATCTGCAAATTCAAAACAATAATTATGTTTTATGAAGCATAACTTTTAATATTATAATTATTTTACCTATCTATAAAATTAAACTTTAATTCAATTAATTTAAATTTATTTTGCGGCACAACGCAGTCAGGCTTAGGCCACCTGACAGAAATGATTATAACAAACGGAAAAATTGGTCGATTCGTTTGCGGTTTTCACGAAAACTATTCTTTATGTCAGTATTATCGTGAAAATAAATTGTGAAGATAAGTTCCAAAAAATGCCAATAGAGGGCGCTTTAGACTTTGGAGTAACGAACAACTATTTTTTGCCGTTATTTTTTGCATCTCATTAATTTTTTTTAAAAGTTTAGACATAAACTAAATTTTAGAGCTCAAAATCTGCGGTTAATCAGCGCAAACTGAACTGTGTTCAATGGGAGTGGGTAGGTTCAAATTTCAAATGATTATAAAAAACAGAAAAATTGCTCAATTGATTTGCGGTTTTCACTAAAATTATTCTTTGTGTCAGTATTGTCTTAAAAATAAATCATAGAGATTAATTTCAAAAAATGCCGATAGAGGGCTCTTTAGACTTTGGAGTAACGTACAACTATTTTTTACCGTTATTTTTTGCATCGCATTAATTTTTTTAGAAGCTTAGACATAAACTTAAATTTTGAGCTGAAAATCTGAATCGTTGAGCGTGGTTAAGTAGCGCAAACTCAACTATGTTCAATGCGGGTGGGGAGATTCAAATTTTAAATGATTATAAAAAAACGGAAAAATTGGTCGATTCGTTTGCGGTTTTCTCTAAAACCATTCTTTATGTCAGTATTTCCTTGAAAATAAATTTTAAAGATAAATTTTAAAAAATTCCGTTAGAGGGCGCCTTAAACTTTAGAGTAACCAACAACCATTTTTAACAGTTCTTTTTTTAAATCTAAATAAATGTTTTAAAAACATAGACTTAAATTTTGAGCTCAAAATCTGAATCGTTGTGAGTAATTAAGTTGCGAAAAATTGAACTGTGTTCGCTGGGGTTGGCAGTGTAACATTTCAACTCTGAATACAATTCAGTTTGCGCTTCTTCATCCCTCCCAACGATTCAGAATTTGAGCTCAAAATTGAAGTCTAAGCTTTTGCAAGCATTTAATTAGATACAAAAAATAACAGTTAAGAATTGTTGTTGGTTACTTTAAAGTTTAAGGTGCCCTCTAACGGAATTTTTTGAAATTTATCTTTAAAATTTATTTTCAAAGAAATACTGACATAAAGAATGGTTTAAAAAAAAACGCAAACGAATCGAATAACTTTTTTCGTTTTTTATAATCATTTGAAATTTGAACCTTCCCACCCCCATTGAACACAGTTCAGTTAGCGCTACTTAACAACTCTCAACAATTCAGATTTTCAGCACAAAATTTAAGTTTATGTCTAAGCTTCAAAAAAATTTAATGAGATGCAAAAAATAACGGTAAAAAATAGTTGTACGTTACTCCAAAGTCTAAAGCGTCCTCTATCGACATTTTTTGAAATTTATGTTTATAATTTATTTTCAAGACAATACTGTCATTAAGAATAGTTTTAGTGAAAACCGCAAATCAATTGACCAATTATTCTGTTTTTTAGAATCATTTGAAATTTGAACCTACCCACTCCCAATGAACACAGTTCAGTTTGCGCTACTTAACTACAGATTTTGAGCTCAAAATTTAAGTTTATGTCTAAACTTCTAAAAAAATTTAATGAAATGCAAACAATAACGGTAAAAATAGTTGTTCATTACTCCAAAGTCTAAAGCGCCCTCTATCGGCATTTTTTGAAATTTATCTGTATAATTTATTTTTAAAACAATACTGACATAAAGAATAGCTTTCGTGAAAACCGCAAACGAATCGACCAATTTTTCTGTTTTTTATAATCATTTCAAATTTTGGACCCTAAACTTTGATGGCACCTATCTCCTTTGGAAGACGTTTGGGACCCTTAATTTTCCATTAAATATTATTTATTTTGATGTGTACTATCACCCCTTAAAGTTTTGCCCAGTAGTTTAGATACACCCTGTATATATATATATTTTTTGTTGAAATGAGCACTCTTCGAAATCTACCTCCGCCTATAGGCCCAGCCGACAGGGATTTTCTTTATTGAGTTTATCTTAGATCGTCATAAAATAATTTGTTAAAATGCACGTTTTTTTTCTTTCTTTTAGTATGTTAGCATTTTTTAAAATAAATAAATAAATATCAATAATATTACAATAGAATTTTAAAACTTTTCCAAAAAAGAAGGAAACAAAACTCTTAATAAATTCTTTCATGCATGTCATATTTTAAAGACTAATTTTTATATATATAAAGCCAAAATTAATAAGCTAAATATTCGAAATTATGCTAAGAAAATCTGTAAAACATTTAGAATTATCCATTCAATAGAAAAATATTATCTCTACAAAAATAAATCTGCGTTCAAAATCTTATCTTTACTTTACGAAATGCATCCGAAATAACTAAAGATATTTGAAAGGGTCGTTTGACTAATCCTGGTGTAATAGTATTACACTGCAAACTGCGACACAAGAGGCCCCGCCCCGGCTTCGAACCCCATGGAAGGTATGTAACATTTCTTCACTGTTGTTTAAATTAATTGTATATAATGTGTCCCTGATGTTAACGTATCTTTGAAAAGTAAAGAATAAAAGTCACAAAGATGTTAGTTAGTCCTTGAAAAATTCTTTTAACTTTTCAAACAAAAATTTTTACATAAAAGAAAAAAAAAAAAAAAAAAAAAAACGGAAATATTTTGTGAAAAAACGGAACTATTTCTGGAATTTACGGAAATTTTTTTGCGTTAAAAAACGGAAGTAGTACTGGCGTCTAGATTACCAGTACTATTTCCGTTTTTTAATGGAAATTTTTTTTACAGTGTGCTGGGTTCGAACCCAATCGCGGCAGTCGGCCTAACCGTTAGGAGTTTTCGTGGTTTTCTTCGAACCCTGCGTAAATACGTTTAGGTTCCCTTAGAAAGACCTCCTACGGAGGGCACTCACCCCTGGGCCCATATCCCTCGAGTAGATAATCGGCCGACACAAAATAAACCAAACCAAACGAACGGTATTTCCAATTTTCATTAAAAGCAATCTTTCTCAAAATGCTGTTAAAAAGCATTTAGAATTTGAAGTAAATTTCATTTATCAAAGGTTATAGCGCTCTAAACTGAATTTTCAGATGTTATAATGCTACACAATTTTTATCGAACAACAATCGCTTATAATGCAACATGTAATTCAGTTTATATAAAAATGAAAGGTTATTAAATTTTAAGTCAATTCAAAATCATGTCTGTAAGTAACATGCTTTTGCGTTTAAAAGTGAGTATGTAAATTTGTAAATTTCGAGGAAAACTCTTGCAACATCTTTAAATCTTAAAGCTTTCAACCACATGATTTTCTATTAGGATTTTTTAATTTCGTTATAAATTAACATATCTGCTCCAAATATAACTTTAAGGTTTTAGTTATCTCTAAATATAAAATATCCTTTTCAATAATAAATGATCTCCTATAAAAGAAAAATACATTTTAAATAATAGGTTGTAATTGATTTTATGATTTTAATCTTCAAAATATTTAATTAATTTTTTAAATAACTTTTTACAAATAAAAATCCAAATTTCTAAATAGAAATATTGGATCAGTTATTTGGTAACTCAGAGAAAATATCAAATACATGAATGGATAAAAATAATTTTGTGAAAAAAAAAAAAAAAAAAAAAAAAAAAAAACTTATTAAGGCTGGTCTTAGATCAAAAAAGGCATGCCATAAGTTTTTATTTATTTTTGTTCGGAAATGCATGAAACTAACATGTATTATTGTTCATAATTTGTCTAATCGCATCCATTTCCCGTTTTTTTTTTTTTTTTTTTTTTTTTTTTTTTTTTTTTTTTTACCCCGAATACAATAGAGTTTTCAGAAAATAGTGTCAAAGTGGACGTTTTGAACCGAATTTCCCCGCGAAAGAAGAATAACCATTCAAATTTGGATGAAAATGTGTTTGTTATGTGATCTAATTCGCTTATAACTCAATAGTGTAATTTATTGATCAAAATATATATAAAACGCAATTCGAATCCAAATCGTTTCTACAATCACGACTTCCATTTTTATATATTTCCGTTAAAAAATGAATTTGTGAATGTGACAAAACGCTGTGCACTTATTGAGCAGAGCAGTTGAGAGCAGCCTGAATGATTTTTAAAATCCGAAAAAAAAAAAAAAAAATCTTGGCATTTGCGATTTCTGATGTTTTGTTAAATATCTAGAAATGTACATGAAGAATGACTCTGAAACTCCAGATGTATAAACAAAATAGTACAGGTCATATATTTTCGAATAGATTTTTTTTCTCCAAAATCCAGCAGGGGACCGTCAACAAATTGAAAAAGAACGAATATCTTTTAAATAACCCCGTCAAAACTAATGTAGCAAAAGCGTGCAAACTACAGATTATGATTAAGTGGCTTATGGCAATAAACTGTGTTCATTTTTATGCGGATAGCATGTATACTCGTAAAGAAATTAAGGTTTTTATAAAAACGGTCCCAAATTTTGCCAATTTTTTTTGCTTATAATTTGCAGAGTTCTCAATAAAAAACATTGTTCTTTTCAGAAAACACGACAAACAGCATTGTATATAACACCCTGTAATCAAAATTAAAACATATTAATAATTGTATGAAAAACGAGCAGTTTTACTAAATAGATTTTCACTGCACACGCGTCAACTCTATAAAAATTTCATTTGCATGTTATGTTAGCTCAATTTATAAGCAACTTTTGTGAAAGTCTCAAAATCATAGCTTGAAAATTCTGAAAATTATCGTCTAAAGAATAAGATCAAAATCCGATATTCCCAAAATGAAACAAAAACATGAGGGACTGTATCCATATTCCATTGAGTAGTATCTACACAGTATTGCACGTACTACTAATATTTGGATACAGCTCCTCATCTTTTTGCTTCATTTTGGGAATAACGGATTTTGATCTTTTTCTATCGGCAATAACTTTCAGAATTTCCAAGCTATGATTTTGAAACTTTAACAAAAGTTGCTCTATACATTTAGCTAACAAAATATGAAAATGAATTTTTTATAGATTTGATGCATGCGCAGTGAAAATGCATTTAGTAAACGTGCTCATTTTTCATATAATTATTAATATTTTTAATTTTGATTACAGAGTGTTATGCACAATGTTGTTTGTCATGTTTTCTGAAAAGAACATTGTTTTTTTTTATTAAGAACTCTGCAAATTATAAGCAAAAAACTTGGCAAAATTTGGGACCATTTTTATAAAAACCTTAATTTCTCTACAAGTATACATGCTACCCGCATAAAAATGAGAACAGTTTATTGCCACAAGCCACTTAAACATAAAATGCAGTTTGAACGCTTTTGCTACATTAGTTTTGACAGGATTATTCAAAAGATATTCGTTATTTTTCAATTTGTTGACAGTCCCCTATTGGATTTTGGAAAAAAAACTTCTCGAAAATATATGACCTGTACTATTTTGTTTATACATCTAGAGTTTCAGAGTCATTCTTCCTGTACATTTCTAGATATTTAACAAAACATCTGAAATCGCAAATGTCAAGATTTTTTTTTGCGGTGACTGTAATCCTAAATTGAACCTTTCTCTAATCTGCTTTATAAAAAAAAATATACTACTAATAATCTATAAGTTACATTAATAAACTTATATTAATAATAAATTAAACCTGCTACTGACAGATTTGGTATTATTTGAGGGGGAAAATTGTGAAAATCAATGAAATTTTAAATATAAAATTTTAAAAATTATGACAAATATTTTGTTAGAGTGTCAGTTTTAATTCTTGCCCAAGGACTCATTTCCTAAACCATTAGTTCTAGAAGTACAGTTTTAATCCTTACTAATATTATAAATCGGAAAGTGAGTTTGTTTGTTTGTTTGTTTGTTTGTTCCGCTTTCACGCCGTAACTACTGAACCGATTGCTTTGAAATTTTGCAGACGTAAAGTTAGAAGTCCAAATTAAATAATAGGGTACTTTTTATCACGGAAAAAATTGATATTCCCGAGGGAAAACAAAAATATAGTTTGCTTGATGGATGGATTGGAGATGGCGCTGTGTGTCGTTTAAAACAAGATAAAATATTGCAAACGGATATAAACATGTAAATTTAGAAGCTAAATGATACGATAATGAATCCCCGAAAATGAGGAATTCCCGAGGGATGACGTACAATTTGTTTTATCGTCTAAACTGTTTTTTTACATCTACTTATATATTCAAACGAATATGAACATGTAAATTTAGAAGCTAAATGATACGATAATGAATCCTCGAAAATGAGGAATTCCCGAGGGATGACGTACTATTTGTTTTATCGTCTAAAATGTTTTTTTTACATCTACTTATCCTGAAATAACTATAAATCAACGAATTACTAATTGGTATAAGTATTAGTTACGTTATTTAGTTCTTGAGGTATGCGATAGATGGCGCTGGGAGTTTTTAAAACGTGGTAACGATGTGCAGTAGCTGTATAATAGTTAGGTTAGGTTAGTTTAGTGCTTTTTTTCTAGGTAGATATCTAAAGTAGTTATTGTTTTTTCGACAGGTAATTACGTCGCTTTGTTCGTCGTTTAGAATGTTATAGTTTAGTTTGGGATTTTAGTTTAGTTTAGGTTTATAGTTTACTCATATTTTCACAATGCCTCGCTAACGTAAATCTAATTTGTCGAGCACCTCATCTAAAGCTCGGGCAATGAAAATTGCCCGATCTCAAGAATCGTCTCTCCATGCTGAATTAAGAAGCCGCGAACAAGCAGAGCGTCAGGCTGCTTCGAGAGCTGCTGAGCTACCATCTCAGCGCCAGCAAAGACTTGAGGAGCAAGCCGCTCGCCAAGCTTCTTTGAGGGCTTCTGAGAATGATATTCGTACTCAAGTCCGTTTATCGCAACAGGCTCAACGTCAGCATGGTCAGCTCTATGTAGAGTGTTCCCGGGTTTCCAGTGCCCAAAATCTGCATGTTTTTGCTCCACAAGGGAAAACATATAATATAGTGTACCATTCAGTTTTGGTTTAACAACTAATCGTATCCAGCGTTACATCGCGCTTCTTACATTTTTCCGAGGAAATGAGAAGTTTTCTTATAGTTGTACTTTATGCCGCAATATAACCGAATTCCACGCGGGCGGAAAGCTAGTAGCAAATATGTGTTAAAGTTGTTCTTTATCCTATTAAGGGTGTTCTTAACTGCTCCGCTCAACAAGCGTAAAACGTTTTGACACATTTACAAAATCATTTTTTAACAGAAAGATATAAAAGTGGAATACCTGACTATGGAAGTGATTTCAAATGGAACTTAATTTTCTATTTTATGATAATTAAATTACCTATCCAGTTCTAAGCTTTTTCGATCACGTGATCACCCGTTTTTCTCCTGCTTTTCGACCGGTTTTTCTGCTTTCGTAGGGAAATGTGCTCAAAAGCGTCAACTTTGAAGGCTTGTTATGAAAAATCCATTGTGCTGTAAAAAAAAACAGAAAAGTGAGTGCAATTAGAAAGTTTCTGAATAATAACACCTGCTATTTTCATGCATTTCCGAACAAAAATAAATTAAAGCATGTGTCACAAAGTTGCTCTTTTTGATTTAAGAACACTCTTAAACCGCTTATATACACTTTTTTTTTTTTTTTTTTTTTTTTTTTAAGTTACAGAAATTTATTTTTTATAGGATTTAGATACTATATATTTAGTAAAACTTTTTTCTTGTACAATAACACAATACAACTATACAAAAACTTTTTAGCAAGTTATGATAACATGAATTTTATGAATTTTCAACATGTTTCGTCATTAAAAACGAAAAAAAGATCTTTTTATCTAAATGTTACAAGTAAAAACAAAAAATTTCTTAACAATATATATTTTTTATTTTTTTAACGTATAGGTATAATCGCTGGAACACCTTGAAAGAGCTAGCAAAATTTGGGGCGGCAGTTTGCACCGGCAGTTCCATATAAATCAGAAGACCCCTTTTTTTTCGTAGTAAATAGTGTAAGTATCCTCTACTTGAAGAATCATAGCTCATTTTAATATTTTATTTGTATTTATTGAATTGAATATCTTGTAAGATGTAATGCAATGCTAAAGGAATGCAGACCATGTACATATAAGTACTGCGATTATTATCGCCAAGATTTACTATGACTGGATTTGCGTTCAGAAGACTTTTTGAAAAAAAAAAATCTCTTTAAAGGTGTATTCGAAAAAAATGCTTTTCCACCTTCAAAGGCTCGAAATTTTCCGATACAATTTCAGACACATTTATTAAAGTACAAACATGAAACTTGCTGAAGGGATTTTTAAAGAGATGTATGAGGTGCCGTGTGATGTCATTTTACGCTCAATTCATTTGAATTTCATTTATAAACAATTATCTTCTCTGTATGATCCTTTTTTAAGTTCAAATATCTCCCGCTTCGGAAAAATGGGTTCAAATAGCCGTTTTTGATTGCTTTTTTGCAAAATTTTCTGCATTTATCAAAGAATCGACAGTCACGGCACCTTGTACTTTCTAAATAAGACATTTTGCCAGTTTGATGCATATGAGAGCAAAAATAAATTTAAAAATAAATCGGAAAATTAGCAGTTTGAATCGAAATACACCCTTAAAGCAACCCTCAGTACAATGATGGATTGCTTATCTAACCCCCTCCGAGCGCACTTCATACAGGTAGGGTCGAAGCTGTGGGCGCACTTTATGATCTCCTCCTACTGGCAGGCGCACTTGATGCACACGTGCAATAGCATTTTTATGGTGTTGTTACACGAGGCGTCAAATTCCAGGCGTTTCCATGTTATCCTACGGCACCAGGGGAGTTGCTTCCTTCTGATGCGATTCCATTGATGCCGTAAGATAACATGAAAACGCCTGGAATTTGAAGCTACTTTGACTCCTCGTGTAATAGCACTTTTAGTTAACATACTCGTATCACTGCAACTAGTAAATCTGTACATCAGGAGCCTCAACGTCAGCTTTGCAATTTCTTCTATTTTAATCTTATTTTATATAATATTCAACTTCCAACAATCAAGGGCGGATCCATCTCTCCTTTTAGAGGGGGGTCATGTCTCCTTTTTAGGAGGGGGGGGGGGTCACGTCTCTTAATAAGCAATTTTTATATTAAATGTCCCAGAATATTAAAGATTGTCCCCACAAAATTGCTAAATTTCTGATACTTTAGGAAAGTTCATTTCATTTGTAACAAAAAATTTGTATAAATATTCGTAAAAATATAAATATATATAATTTATTCAGATGCCAACAAATTGAAGATTTTACCATTTTTATATAGAATTAAACAATCATTCAAGAAATTGAGTATTTCATGTAAATTTTTAGAATTTTGTAGGATTATAGGGCAACATGAGATTTCTCAGCAAATACACAAACATTGTGAGGTATGTGAAATTTGCACTGATCCATTTTCCTTCAGAGTCATCTCACTAGAGGGCAGCACTAGAGCTGTCCCATGCAACTGTACATCCAACTATGATAGTGAACTTTAAGCAAGTAAGTATGGAGACTAGCGCCAGATGGCAGCACCAAACATTTAAAATCTCCATACATATGAACATAAATGCAAGCTCAGCTGATTGCCTTTGTTTCAAGAGGTTGAGAACTTTCAGATACTTTTGAAGGACCCTTAGTCTTGACAAAGGTCCTCAGAGGGAAAGACATGCCTTCCCTTTCTGTGTTTTACTTTTATGTAACAAAGGAAAGCTAATCCAGCTTCCTGAAAAAAAATACACTGAGAGGACCTGTCTTAAAAATTCAATATTACTGTTCTTAACATTAATCTAACTACATTTTATTTTGTTTGTTTTAGTATAATAATCAAGAAATAAATTTTTCAAGTGTGTTATATGCGTGTCAACTGGATTTTCTTGTTCCACCTTCTACACAAGTACAATGTGTCTTCCACTATTGCCTTCTGTTTACTATCTACTGTGATCAGGTAGGATCTATCCAATTTTATACTTAGTGACATTGTGGAATAATACTGAAATTAACAATAATTTCTTCTATCACTGTTCCCACATTCAACAGATTATGAGACCTGAAAAGGGAACGTGATAGACTTTTTTACCTTTAATAAATAAACAAAACAAACCCAGTAATAATAAAAAAAAAAACTGATTAACATTTTATTTTCATGTATGATATATTATATATAAGTTATATGATTAATACTGAAAAATACTGAACTGATATTATATAAAATAAATAAATAAGGAAAGTCACGGAACTTCCTTACAAGAGCAATCAATTTATATTATATATTTATATATTAATTATATGCTAAAGTGTATAAATTGCTGAGTAACTGATTTATTATTGATTTATCAAGATACATTGTTTAATATATATATACACAATGGCCATGAGTAGGGATCTCACCTCCATTGAGAAACTAAATAATTCTAATTATTCAAATTGGTCCTTTAAGATTCAAAATTTGCTCATCAAAGATGATTTATTTAAATTTGTCCTTAATGATCCACCTGAGACACCAGACGAAACATACATACGTGACAGCGCGAAAGCAAAGGCCATTATTAACTTAAGTATCGAGGACAACCAGATAATTCACGTAAAGCACTTAGAAAACCCCAAACAAATTTGGGACAAATTAAAAGAAATTCATTTACGTGCTAATTTGAGCTCCAAGCTCTTCTTACTGAGAAAATTTTATTCTCAGAAATTACCTGAGAATGGCAACATGATAGATCATATCAACGAAATACTCACGATCAAAGATCGTCTCTCTGCAATAGGAGAGGATATTAAGGAGTCTCACATTGTTGCTATCCTCTTGTGCTCACTCCCACAGTCTTACGCACCATTGATAACTGCACTCGAAAGCAGAGATCAAGAGGATTTAACAATTGATCTCATTAAAAATAAATTAATTGGAGAATTTACGCATCGGGTTGAAGCTAAAAATGCAAATTTGCACCCCAGAGACACAGCGTACAACGCTGAAACCAGATATATGGGTTCCCGTCCCAAAGGTACTGCATACAAAAATAATAATTCAAACAGATCTAAAAAATTCTGTAACTTTTGCTCCCGTAACGGCCACATCAGAAGCGAATGCTTCCAATTGAAAAATAAAGAAAAACAGAATTCACAGAAGAATGCTTATAAAAACGAATTCAACAAAAATAAAACTTACAATAATAACAATAAAGGCCAAGACAATAAAGACCACTCATCCAACTACTGTTTCAACAGTAAGATAGAAATTATGGATGAGAAAAACGAATCGGATCTTCCTCCTTCCCCGATAGAACACACACTTAAAAATGAACTGGTACTAGTAAACAAATTACATGAAACTAACCCTCATTCATACATAATCGACTCAGGTTGTACTAGACATGTTACGTCCACAACAGAGCACTTCACAACATTTAAACCCGGAAATTTCGGTAACATTACCATTGCTAATGGGAAAAGATTAAACTCTCAAGGTATGGGCGATGTAACACTTAACTCAGGTCTAAAAAATAGCATAACTCTCAAGGATGTTCTTTATTGTCCGGAATTAAAGGGTAATCTTTTGTCAGTTAAAAAGGCAATTGATAATGATATAAAAGTAATTTTTGAAGGAGAAACATGTTTATTTGTCAAAGACAACAACACTATCTTGACCGCAAAATTGAATAATAATCTTTATGAGATAAACCCAACGGACGAATATGGTTACATTTTAAGTACACAAACATCATGCGATAATGAAAATTGCATTTACATTTGGCATCGCAGATTAGGTCACAAAAATTTTGAAGCAATTAGACATTTAGTTAACCATAAGCTAGCAGAAGGGATAACCATAAACAATTGCAAACACAAAACATACTGCACTAAGTGTATCGAAGGTAAACTATCAGTTTCGCCTTACCCTAAATCGGCTAAAAACAGAAGTGTAGAAATCTGTTCCCGAACACATTCGGATATTTGTGGACCCATGGAAACAATGACCCCTGGCGGGAAGCGCTATTTCATAACATTCACAGATGATTATAGTAGATTTACTGTAACGTATTTGTTAGCACATAAATCTGAAGCGGTAGAAAAGCTAAAGCAATATGTAGCCCTTACGAAGAATAAATTTGGAAAAACAATTAAATCTATAAGATCGGATAATGCCAAAGAATACCTTGGTGAAAATTTCGAAAAATACTTAGCTGAAAATGGCATTGAACGGGAATTAAGCGTACCTTATTCAAGCCCTCAGAACGGCGTCTCAGAGCGGAAAAATAGGACAATTGTGGAAATGGCACGTACTATGCTTTCTGACGCGAAATTACCTAGGCAATTCTGGGGCGAAGCAGTAATGACGGCCACATACCTAATTAACCGACTACCTACTAATGCAAACGAGAATCGCGCAACACCATACGAGTTATGGAATAACCGAAAGCCCGACCTATCTAATATCAAAACATTCGGATGTAAGGCATTCGCCTACATAGATAAATCAAAAAGAACCAAATTTGACGAGAAGGCTATTGAAGGAGTATTTATGGGTTATAATTTTCGTAGTAAAGGGTATAGAATTCATACCGGAAATAATAACATAATGATCTCGAGAACCGTTAAATTCCTTGAAGAGGGCATTGATCGGGAAATAATTAATGACACGACAGAAATCGAAAACAGTGCGCGATTACCTACCGAAAGTATCGAATTTGATTTAACGAATGAGAACGAAGAGAAAATCGTAAATCCAACGCAAAATGATCCCGAACCTAGAAGGTCGCTAAGAGAAAATAAAGGTATACCACCGAACCGTTTTGGAATAACAGCTAACCTATGCAAAATTGAAGAACCCAGGTCGTGGGCTGAATTACAAAATATTGAGGACACTGAAATTAAAAATAAATGGTTGGAGGCGACCGATGAAGAAATAAAATCATTGCACAGAAACAAAACTTGGAAATTAATTAAAGCCGTACCCGGTAAACGCATCATAGGTTCGAGGTGGACCTTTAAGGCAAAAAGAGGGGCAGATGGAACCATAGAGAGATATAAAGCGAGATTGGTCGCTAAGGGATACTCTCAAAAATATGGATGCGATTACGACGAAACTTACGCTCCAGTCGTGTCACATACCACACTCAGAGCGTTTTTAAATGCAGCTGTTTATAAGAATCTAGAAGTGACACATTTAGACGTGAAAACTGCATTTCTACACGGCGATCTTGAGGAGGAAGTATTTATGCATCAACCGGAGGGATATGTACAAGTTGGGGAGGAAGAGAAAGTATGTAAGCTAAACAAAGCAATTTATGGCCTTAAGCAGGCAGCTAGGGCATGGAATTTGAAAATTAGTCAGTCGTTAAGAAATTTAAAATTTACGGAATGTGAATCAGACCAATGCCTGTTCAAAAGGACTAAAAACGGAAAAATCGCTTACGTAATTGTGTACGTGGATGACATTCTTGTAGCGGGAAATAAAGATGACACGCACGAGATTTACACCCAATTATCTAAGGAATATGAGATTAAAAATTTAGGACCGGTTAATCAATACTTGGGTATCAATATAAAAAGAACAGAAAATGGGAATTTCGAACTTGATCAGGAACATAAGATAATTGAAATCGGAGAAAAATTCAATTTAACCCTTAGTAAACCCACTTACACACCGATGTGCACAAATTATTTCAGTTTAGATCCCGACGGAACACTATTAGATGATAATAAAAAATATAGACAGGCAATTGGGGGGTTACTATACATCGCAACACTGACTAGGCCCGACATATCGGCAGCAGTAAACATATTGGGGAGGAGGAATGAATCTCCAAGACAAACTGACTGGGAAGCAGTTGAAAAAGTCATTAGGTATCTATTGACTACCAGACGAATAAAATTCGTTATTGATAAGTCGAAACCGCCAGTGTTGACAGTCTATAGCGACTCAGACTGGGCGAATGATCGGGACGACAGGAAGTCAACGACGGGGAACCTATTCATGTTGGGCAATAACGTGCTAGCCTGGGCCTCTAAGAAACAATCCAGCGTCGCACTGTCTTCCACTGAAAGCGAATATGTTGCACTTTCCACTGCAACACAAGAAATAAAATGGCTACTCACAATACTCAGTGACTTGGAACTTAACCAAGAATTACCCATAACCGTATATGAGGACAATTTGCCTGCCATTAGATTGACTAAAATCGAAAAGGCACATACCAAGTCAAAGCACATTGACGTGAAATTTCATCACATCAAACACCAGCACGAATGTGGCATAATTAAAATTATTTACTGTCCTACGGAAAAAATGCTAGCTGATGTTCTCACCAAGCCCGTCTCTAAAATTAAACTGGAGAAGCTTAGGCTTCAGTTCCAATTAAAGATGTTGTAGATTTGCTTCGAAAAGGAGGAATGTAGGATTATAGGGCAACATGAGATTTCTCAGCAAATACACAAACATTGTGAGGTATGTGAAATTTGCACTGATCCATTTTCCTTCAGAGTCATCTCACTAGAGGGCAGCACTAGAGCTGTCCCATGCAACTGTACATCCAACTATGATAGTGAACTTTAAGCAAGTAAGTATGGAGACTAGCGCCAGATGGCAGCACCAAACATTTAAAATCTCCATACATATGAACATAAATGCAAGCTCAGCTGATTGCCTTTGTTTCAAGAGGTTGAGAACTTTCAGATACTTTTGAAGGACCCTTAGTCTTGACAAAGGTCCTCAGAGGGAAAGACATGCCTTCCCTTTCTGTGTTTTACTTTTATGTAACAAAGGAAAGCTAATCCAGCTTCCTGAAAAAAAATACACTGAGAGGACCTGTCTTAAAAATTCAATATTACTGTTCTTAACATTAATCTAACTACATTTTATTTTGTTTGTTTTAGTATAATAATCAAGAAATAAATTTTTCAAGTGTGTTATATGCGTGTCAACTGGATTTTCTTGTTCCACCTTCTACACAAGTACAATGTGTCTTCCACTATTGCCTTCTGTTTACTATCTACTGTGATCAGGTAGGATCTATCCAATTTTATACTTAGTGACATTGTGGAATAATACTGAAATTAACAATAATTTCTTCTATCACTGTTCCCACATTCAACAAATTTAATAGCTACTAAAAAGCCGCCATGAGGGAGCAATTGGCTGTCACGGAATGAAAACCAGTTTAAAATTCTACAGTTTCCGGAGATTCCGTGAAAGATTGATTGCCTTTATTGAAAAATGGAAATCGTTAATCGATCACGTTTGCTCTGAATAAATGCATTTAAAAAATATCTCTTGGATTTGTCAGAAATTACCTGATTTGTGTTTAAGTAAAACTTTTAATGAGTCAGAAAAGTTCTGAATGTTAAGCAAGGGATAAAAAAAAAAATCGATATATATTTCATTTTTTTAAATTCCCTTTAAAAATTTTCTTCGGTCAGAGGAGGGGGGGGGTCATGACCCCCATGACCTCCCCCTTGGATCCGCCACTGCCAACAATCTAAAATTTTTTAACAGTTAAATATTTATAAGTATATAAAATTCTTAGAGGTTTTCAATAGAAATAAATAATAGAGGAAAATATCCAAATAGCAATATTTACTTAAACTCAGTCTCTTATAAATTAAATTATATATAATTTATAATAGTGTTGCTATAAATTTTATTTCGGAAAATCAGTTTTATGTTCATCGACTCGTAACTCAAATGAAAACGCACTGCTGGCAATTATTATTCATAGTCCAATTATTGCTCATTTACTTCTATAGGTAAATTCTTTTGTGTGTCCTTGTAAGTAAATGATATATTTCTTGCGCACCAAATTTCATAGCAGTCAGATTATATTTATACGATATAGAGCATGAATAGATAGACTTACGAACAGACAAACTCAATTTATAAGCAATTTTGAACTATGCCGGAATGTGTTGAAAACGTAATGTAACTAACATCTAATTTCTCCCTGGTAGGCATTCTGCTTAATTTTTCGTAATTGAATTATTAAATGATTTATTTTTTATCGGCTATGAAATGCGTTGCTAAGCAACTGACGAAAAAAAAGAAAAAATGGAATGTGTATCATGTCAAAAACGTAAAATGATAAAACAAAATAGTTCATACAGTGCTCAGCAGAAGTTTAGACAATGATCGTTTACGCTTCTATTTTCAGACGCATGTACCAAATGTTTTTAATTCATCTGTCATACATTACTTGTGTCTTATCCTTTATTCACAAACAATAAATTTTGAATTTTACTTTTTACATTAAAAAAAAAAAAAAAAAAAAAAAAAAAAAAGAAATTAACATTGTGGCAAAAGTATAGATAATTTGTATATTTACAGAAAAATAACTACAAATTAAAATCGAGTTGCACCCACATTGTTTGCAGTTAGTGCAAGAATGTGACTTTTCATCGAAGAAACTAAATACTGCGTCACTTGGGGGTCTATTTTGTACCAAACATGTTCAACAGCAGCTTGAAGCTCATTAAAATAAAAGTATATCAAAAATTTGCATAAACATTATGACATATGATGTTACAAAGGTTTTCGATTGGGTCCGGATCAGAACTACACGCCGGCCAGTTGAGATCAGTAGTATTTTCAGAGTTAAACGAAGTTCTTCTTTTGTATGCAAAATGAGTAGACGCATTATCTAGGTAAAATCCATACTTAAGAATAGCTAAAAGTTCCCCAAATGACTAAAAATTAATCTCCAACGTATGTACGTTGTCTTGTGTTGCTTGGCAATCAATGAATAACTCCACAGATACTCGAGCATTAAAGTAAAGTGAGGACCAAATCATTAAAAAATCACCTTCTTGTTGCTGACTTAAGAAAGTCCCAGGCTCTTTACGCAAGTCGTGTCAATAGTATGCCCACCCGTTTGAGCCATTCAAATTCTACTTTTTTTTTGTTACTGAATATTATAGCGTACCATTTGGGTCCATATGACGTATGTTTGCAAGTTCATTGCATTCTCGCCAGTTTGTAGCGAGATTTTAAAGCTGATTGTTTTATCAATTTCATGTAAATTGATTTACCTGTTTCTTTAATTCATCTACGAATAATGTCCATCGACACAGAAAGTCCTGACTTACTTTTAATGTGATTAGCAATCATTATTTGTGTAAATGTCAGTTTCTGGATCCTTTTGTTATCTCATTTTCTCGTCACACAAGGTCTGCCAGATTATATTTTGTTTTGAAGGAGTCATCTTTAGACTATGAGACACGAAATTTTTGGTTTCTGCCTGTTTGTTCCGCGGTAACTGCCGTAAAAAGCATCCGAATTCCTTGAAATTAAGTAAGCACGTTCATAAGGTTAGACGGATTTGGCTGTATAGTTTTTGTTATGTTTTATTCATTCGTTCGAAAAATACAGAGCATTTTATTTTGCACCATAATGCTTTTCAATGGCATTCAGACTATTTTCAAATTTGTTGAAAGCAAATGGTGCGTATGATTAGCGTAATTTAAATGGTGAATTATGAATGTTAAAAGCTCCAAATAAGGTTTTAAATTATTCCCATTCATTTGAAATTTTGTCAATATATTTCTCGATCTTTTTAAAAATTATGTGTATAAATTTTTGTTGAAATTTAGACATGTTTTCCAATAATAAAAGCCATTTGTTTTATCCTCTTGCGTATTTGGCGTGATACATATTCCACCTTTTTTCCGTTTTCTTTCGTCAGTTGCTTAGCAACGCATTTCGCAGCTGATAAAAATAAATCATTTAAATTATTCCAATTACGAAAATTTAAGTAGAAATTCTGAAACTGAATAGTAAAGGTTAGTTGCTTTTTAATAATGTGGTGTGCAAATTAGATTTGCGTCAAATATAATCCATTTTAATAAAATTACATTTACATTACTTTCCAACATAGTTGAATAATGCTTATAAATTCAGTTTGTCTGTTCGTAAGTCTGCCTATTCGTGCTCTATCTCGCGTAAATATAATCTGATTGCTATGAAATTGATATATCTGATTGTGGTTTACTGTAACATAATCGGTATTGAAAATGAAGTGTGAATCATTACCAGTTCATTTACAGGGCCTCTCAAAAGAGTTCCTTGCATTAAAATCTACGGGGAAAATCGTTTGCTCCGTATTTTAATGATATTTTAAACATACTGAAATTGATGTACATTACTAAAGTTTACAACAAGATAGAATGTGGTGTGCAAGGAACATAACATTCATTTACATGGGCACATCTTATCTTATATATATATTATAAATGTGAAAGTGTGTCCGAAAAGTTGGAATGAAATTGGCTTCAAAACGGGTGGATTAATGTCTTTGAATCTTTGTGTATAGATAGATCATTGGCCTGAAATGAACATAGGTTAATTTTTATTTATTTCATTCAAATATTTTTCTTAATAATTCAAAATTTCATTATTTTTTTTACAGAATTAATTGACAATTTCCCCATAATATTTATTCAAATTTAATCATTTTACATTTTTTGTTGCCAAAAAATAAAAAAGACCGAAATAATAATTTCTCTTCAGTAATTAATTTTTAATTGAAGATTTTCACGTGTCAAAACCAAAGACCTAATAAATAAATGGATCCTATTCTGTTTTTCAGTTCGAGGTTAAAAACCGCAATTTTACTATTTGTGACGTGTGCAGGAATACTGTTTTTCTACTTATATCAAGCAAACGGTTATATAAAATTTCTTTAGAACTTAAAATAATATAAATAGTTTAGCATTTTTTCCACATTTTAATCCGTAAAGAAATGAACCTTTTTCTTTCTTTCGGTTCGAGGCTATAAAATTCAACATTTTACCAATTGTGACGTCACAGGAATACTTTCCATTAAGAATTTTAAAAATATCAATTTAACGTCACATTTGAAACAAAGCATAAATTTTTAAGTATTCATTTCTAATAACACAAGGTATATAAACTTTGAGTAAGTGCTAAAAAGAAACGAATGTGATGTCGCATATGGAAAATAAAAAAGATATGCTCTCGTGTTGCAATGAAATGAGATTGAATTATGATATCAAAAGTTATTATTTAAAGAAAATTAAATTTATCGTCTGAGCATAGTTAATATAATCATTTAATATTTAATTTTAAAATGAAATGTTTTTTCTTCTTTTTTAAGGTTAAATATTAAATAACTAGAAAATGTTAATAATTTATACCGAAAATTTATCCACATCGTAAATGACGTAATTATCAATGAAATTTTTTTTTATCATTTTTAAAAAGTAAAAAAAGCTCAACTAATAAAAAAAGAAGATATTTTTGACAAGTGTTAATTCTTAAAATTATTCAATTCTGGAAATATAAATAAAAATCACTTTTAAAAATGCACTTTCGGGCTTAAAATCTAAAGATTTAATGTTATTGCGTGAAAATACCATAATTTCCATCAATCAATATCTCAATTACGCATAGTGTGCTCGAAATGTACTGGAAAAAGGTTTATAAATGGATTTTAATTCCATATTTCTTTTAGCTCTTAAAAAGTAAAAATATGTTGTCACATTTAGAAGTATTTTTTTTATAATAAATTTCTGTAAAGTTTTATAGTATGCAAAGCATATATGCACAAATTATACAAAAATACCACCTAAAACACAGTTTTGTAGTAAATTTTTCTTAACACTGTTTTTTTTTTTCGTTTTACGAAAATAAATTCATCGATTTTCACAAAGACTACCCCCTTTTTGATAATTTCTAACATGGTCTAAAAGTGTTTACGACTTAGACCTGTCTGTATTCCGGATGCAGAGTGCCTGGGGTCTGCCGTCTGTTTGTCCGTGTTTTAACTCGAGTAAATATAGTCGGATTCATACGAAAATAATAGATGTTATTGAGATTTGCCATAGCATGTGCGGCACTGAAAAAATGAAAGAGGTAACAATCATAGCTGAATCACAGGAGCACTCAAAAGGAGACTTTATATTATGGTCTAAGAGAAAAAATCAATTGAGGTGTATTTTGATAGTGTTATATAATTTTAAATGTAATGAAATTTACATACATTTTTAAGGTGCACAAGAACATGATTACTATCAAATATGTTAAGTATAGTACTTTTAGTGTGCGTACAGGGAGCACAAAAGTATTTCAATATATAATAGTCAGTGAAGAAAAATCATTTGCAGAGTATTTTAATAATGTTTCTCTGTTACAGAAATACTGAAATTAATATCAGTTTCTGGGATGCACTAAAACAGGATTTCTGTAGAAAATGGGGTGCAAAGATTTAACATTCATTTACAGGATCACAGAAAAATGTTCGGTAATATAATAGTCTACGGAGAAAAAATATTCCCAGCGTATTTTAATTGCGTTGCACTATTTCAAACATGATGAAATTGATATACTGAAATAATCAATACAATGATAAATACTGAAATTTTCTACAATATACATACTTGCAGATGAGTATGACTTGCATCACATTTGTTGTTGATTTACAGAGACACATAAAAGATTTCAGATCTGTGTCCAGATCTCAGATATTGTATCCAAAATATGGTCTATTAGAAAAGATTGCTGAAGAGCTTTTTCAATTATGGCATGTATTTTAAGGAAAACTAATGCATCTTGAAGTTCAGCTACATTTTTTGTAATAAGAGATGTTTGTAGAATTTAAATAAATCAGGTATCGGACTATACAATAAAATGGATACATGGTCACCTGTGCAATAGCGATTCCCGGAAATAGGAATTCAATAATTTTAATCGTGTTTTTTGCTTGAATAATTTAAGCTAAATATATGCGGTTGTATAAATATCTGCACGTTGCAGGATTGTACAAAATAATCCAGGTACGTTTCTGTCGGTTATTAGAAATTGCTAAAGTTGAATTTTAATCTTCATTATACTTTTTCTAGCTAAGCTAAATTTTAACATTGTATTTAGAATATTTACAAAGATATAGATCATATATGTTTGTGGCAAACCAGAATGGGCCGGCAAAGTTATGTATTATGGAAATGTTGGATATATTTTTATTACCTAGGTTTAACACATGATTTTTTTTTCTTTGATATGGAATTCTGAAATGCACTATAACATGATTTCTGTAGAATTGGGTGCGTTACAGTTGTTCTGCAGTATAAGTGGTTGCAATTTCTTTTTCGCGATTGTTCATATTATGTAACAGATTTCCCTTTTATTAGTCTGAGTTCTTTAAGTCCCCTATAAAGAAAAACTACTATATTGCCTCCTATAAAATGTAAGTTAGTTATATACGTCGAAATTATTGTTAATGGAACATTTTGTTTAATTAAAGCGTTTATCTTTTCTTTAATGCTACGTGAACGACGTCACGGGTAACAGATAGTAGAAGCTAAAAAGAAGCCTAAAGAAGAAAATAAGCAATAATTGGACTTATGAATAATAATTGACGGCAGTGCGTTTTCATTTGAATTATGAATCTATGAACATAAAAACTGTTTTCCGCAACAAAATTTATAAAAACATTATTATAAATTAGATACAATTTAATTTATAAAAAATTGGGTTTAAATAAATATTGCTATTTGATATTTCCTTTTATTATTTATTTCTATTGAAAACTTCAAAGAGTTTTATATACATATAAATATTTATGTGTTAAAAAATGCAGGTTGTTGGAGGTTGGATATTATATAAAATGAGATTAAAGTAGAAAAAATTGCACAGCTGACGTTGAGGCTCTTTATCTGCAGATTTACTAATTAAAAAAAAAAAAAAAAAAAAAAAAAAAAAAAAAAAAAAAATGACGAATAAAATGACAAAATTTTAAGTGAATGGGAATAATTTAAACCTTATTTGGAACTTTTAACATTCATAATTTACCATTTAAATTACACTTATCAAACGCGCCATTTCCTTTCAACAAATGGAGATTTGAAAATAATCTGAATTGCCATTGAAAAGCATTGTGGTGCAAAATAAAATTTTCTGTGTTTTCCGAACGAATGAATCAAACATAACAAAAAACTATACAGTTAAACCTTATGAACATGATTACTTAATTTCAAGGAAATCTAATGTTTTTACGGTAGTAATCGCGGAACAGACAGACAGATGGACAGGCAGACGGAAACCAAAAATTTCGAGTCTCCAAAGTAAGCCTTCACTGATGTTTCGGCAAAAATAACCTCAAAAAGAGATTTCTGGGAATACATCCGCACTTAGTCAAATTTATTTGTACAGATATTAGCAATTCAGGGTACTTCGATCGCACGCAAAAATTCAATATTCATTCGTGAGTCATAGTATCCTTGTAAAAGAGTAGCAAGGTAATCTGCCATGTCTTCATTCTCTTTAGTTCTTCAAGCGTCAAGAATTATAGTCTTGTGTTTTGAAAAATTGAAAATTTATTTCAAGCAGTTAATAGCTTAAGTTTGTGACAGTATAATGACATTTATCTGTGATACTTGAAACTGAAACAGGAAAACAGAGCAACGAAATACTCAATTTTACAAAATACTTATATAAAAGAATAACGTCAGTATTTGTCGTAGTTTACTTAATATTGAATTTTAAAACATTCAGTGCATATAAAAACAGCTTGCATCATTAAAATCATCCACGAATTTTATAATTATTAGTATGTAAAGGGATTCGCATTTTATTATGAAACCATCGCTCCAATTTTGAATAATACTGTTGTCAGGTTCTGGGTAAACATTTGCTACAGATTGGAATTTCTGTTATTTCTCTATCTTAATATTCTATGTATTGTACCGGCTGTGTACTAGAACTTTCAAGGCGACATTCTTTCTTTGTTGAAGGGAGAATTGACAGGTGACCATGCGCAGGTGGTGAGTGAGAAAAAGAATATTGCCGAGAGGCGTGTTCATCCGTCAGAGATGTATGTGAATGGTGAGCAAACAAGGAACATGCCACGAATCAAGAAAGCAATGTGGAATGTGTCCAATGGCGAAACTCCACAGGGGGTTGACATTGGGGACATGCAGTGATTTTGAGAAGGGCAAGTCTCGTCTGAGATGTGGCAGTTCGTATCTGGGCTCGTACCTAGAGAGCAGTGTAGGACAGAGGTCCTGGCAGAGAGTGCTCTGTGCCGGAGAGCGTAGGCTGAGTTCGTATCTGGAGAGCAATGGACACAGACGTCCTGGTGTGTAGTGCTCTGGGCCGGATAGCGTAGGCCGAGTATCCATGTGTTGGAAGATTCGAAATTGATTTCCGGTAAAGTGAATCTAGCGTGCATTGAGTGTGAGGGAGAAGGTGTAATTTGAACATTACACAGCCAACCGTTTACTGTATTTAATTTAATGTTAAACCGGATCACATATATCCGAGTTGTAACTGTATATAATTGTAAATAGTGTATTTCTTGTGTACATATAGTATGAATAAACTGTTAATTCAGTTAATTGACAGCGTCAGTGTTCATTTACACAATCCTCACAGTGGGTGACCGATATCACCTAATAATATCGGTGGTCTCAGCTATAACTACCACGGACTTTCTTCAAAGTTGTGCGGGCTGAGAGGAACGTCCGACAACTGTAATAATATATAATGTCACAATACTAAAAATAAAATATAATTAAATAAAAAAAAGTTGTACAACAATTTATTTTATTAAAACTTAAATAAAAAAAAATTAAAAAATCTTTACTACTTTTATAAAAATAAATATTTTTGCTGCAGTTTTTTTTAAACATAATTTATTAGAATAGACTATGGCTAATTCCATGGGTTCTGTAGTGTAAGTCACATAACTTATAAATTGCTATACTTGTTAGCCACCGTTATTTTCGAAAAGTCTTCGAAAAGCCTTATTCAATTAATGAGAATGTGTCAATGAAATTAATCAAATTTTTTTTTTCGTTCTATAATACTGGTAGCCAAAAATCGTAGCCTGTGACTTATACTACAAGTACTCATGGAAATAGCCCTATATAAAATTATGCATGTACTTTTAGATATATGGGATTTTATATTTAATAGGAATTTTTTTTTCTGTCTCGCGCGTCTATTAAAAAATTAAGGAAATTCAACAAACTTTCAATTTGAATATTTAAAAAAAAATAATTATAAACTTGAATGTTAAATCCATACATAAAAATATTAAATACACCATGAAAAAGAAGTAAAAAAAAAAAAATCTAACTTCTATCTGATTTAGCAAAAAAAAGCCTTAGTATTTAACCTACAAGCTAGTTATAAAAAATTTAACAGTTTTCATTTGTATGGATAATTGTGTAAGATCTATTAAACCTTTGGGGACGAGCGACACGTATACGTGCTGCAAAAAAAAAAAAGGCTTAAGAAACCTTATTTATCCCCACCAGTAAAATCTTATTGTAAAATTTGCCTTTGTTAATCGGAGCATTTTTTCGATTTGAAAAGGCACACATTTCTGTTTTTAGAAACCGGTGACAAAACATTAAATATTTCGTAAAAGGTTCCCGCGCCGCGGAGGGGTTAACAAAATTTACAATATCTCGCGATGTACTTGTCGTATAGGTAAAAAAGAGGTGTCAAAATACAGCCGAGTCTCTCTATAACAAAACTATCTATCCAACGAATTTCTCTATTTAAAGAATTTTTTCAATTTCGGTCATTTTTTTCATGATTACATTAAAACTAATCTCCATATAGCGAAATATTTAACTTCATTTAACGATTTTTTTTTTTCAAAAATGTTTTTTTATATGTTCAGAAATCTTTCAAATAGTTTGTAGAATAATTTGTTTTCGTTGATTTCTGGTTTATATTTCATAAGTACATTGCTCTAACTCATTTCTTATGTCCAAAAAAAGGCATTCACCCCTCCCCCCCATCCCCCAAGAAAAACATCATTTTTGCATGGCTACACTTGATTTTGTTTAACCAAGATGAGCATGTGTTCTTGGAAAAGTTTGAAACATATGTTTGCTACTGGAGCGATTTACAATTATTGCAAAGCATCCTAAACGATAAAACTATTCCATTTTCGTGTCGAAAATGCTGTTCGTTTCTTGGTTTGGATAGTAAGGCAAGGGATAAGGAAGGGATAAGGGGGCAGTTGCAAAAAAGGTCTTTTTTTCATCAGGTTTTCTTGTACCTAATTATCTCTCATTACTCTTAGAGTTTAGAGTGGATGTTTGTTGTCTGTGGCGACTCGGAGCATTTTTTGTTGTGAGAGATCATTTGAATGAAGAATTAGTGGGAATGAAGAATTAGAAGAATTGGGATTTAGTCCGGCTGAGCTTATTCATGGAAAAAATTTACGAATGCCACATACTCTTGTATGTGAAAATTGGATGGAAAAAGATATTTCAGATCAGAATGTAGTAGATTATATTTTGAATTTAACTAATAGATTGAATCATTGTTAAGAATTAGCGTGTAATAAAATGAAAGAATGCCAAGAAAAACGAAAACAATGTTATGATAAAAATGCAGTGTATAAGAAATTTAATATAGGAGATAAAGTGTTAGTTCTGGCTACCTCGAAGTCAAATAAAATGACAGTTAACTGGATAGGACCAGGAACTATTTCTGGAGCTATATCTGAAACCAATTATACAACTGATATTCCAGAAAAAAGAAATAAATCTACAATTTATCATGTAAATTTAATTAAACCATATTATAGTAGACCCGAATTTGTAAATTTGTTAATTGATGAGGAGTGTAAATAAATTGAAGAGCAGGCAGAGATTCCTTATCCCATTGCGGATCCCACTCAGTTAGATTTTTGGGAATTAGTAAAAGGGAGTGAACTGGAAAAAAGGGTATCTACAAAACAAATAGGAGATTTCAGGGATATGATTGAGCGTCACAAGAAGGTTTTTTTTACTGAACCTGGGTGTACCCCGTTAATTGAGATGGATATAGTATTAACGGATACTGTGCCGGTTAGATCAAAACCGTATCGTATGTCGCCGAGGCAATTAGAGATTATGCGTGAAGAAATTCGGAGGCTTTTAGATTTGGGCGTGATTGAAGTGGGTCAATCAGATAATGCTTCGCCTATCATTTTGGTTGAAAGTGCTGGTAAAGACCCCCGTCCTTGTGTGGATTATCGTAAATTAAATGCAAAAACAAGAACTGAATATTTCCCTTTGCCGAATATTGAAGAGGTCGTTGAGAAAGTGAGTGCTGCGCCTTTCTTACTGTTATGGATCTAACAAAAGGTTATTTTTAAATTCCGCTCACGAAAGAAGCGCATCTGCCTTTGTAACGCCTTTTGGGGCATTTATCCCTAAAGTTATGATGTTTGGTCTTTCAAATTCAGCTTATTATTTTTGTAAATTAATTGCCATAGTTTTATTTGGGCTAGAAGTATTTGCTGTTCCGTATATTGATGATATAGCGATATTTTCTTCAACCTGGGAACAACATTTAAAGCATGTCGATATAGTGCTTAAGCTTTTAACGGAGGCGAATTTGACAGTGAAGCCATCAAAATGTAAATTTGCACAAGATCCCGTGAAATTCTTGGGACATGAAGTAGGGTCAGGAAAGAGATCTCCTAGTGAAACTAAATTGCAGGCAATAAAAGATTTTCCTATTCCGACTTCTAAGACACAGCTTAGAGCGTATCTGGGAATGGTAGGATATTATGCGAGATATACAAAGAACTATGCTACAATAGCAGTTCCGTTAACAGATCCATTAAAAGGTAAAATAAAGAAAGAGAAAATAGTTTGGGATGAGAATTGTAATAAAGCATTTGAAGAATTGAAGTTAAAATTAATGCAAAGTCCAGTATTATATGCACCTGATTTTAAGCAAAAATTTATCGTGCAAACGGATGCGAGTTTGTATGGTGCAGGGATTGTTTTATCTCAAATTATTGGGGGTGAAGAGCATCCAATTTTATACCTTAGCAAGAAATTTTCACGTGCTGAGCAAAATTATAGCACGATAGAAAGAGAATTAGCTGCTATAGTATATGGTTTAAGAAAGTTAAATTATTACTTAGATGGGCAAAAATTTGAGATACAAACGGATCATAATCCATTAGTATATTTGAAGAAAATGGTTGGAACAAACTCTCGTTTGACACATTGGGCTCTGTTTTTGCAGCAATTAAACTTTGATGTTACTCATAAACCGGGAAAACTGCACGGAAATACAGACGGTCTAAGTAGAAAAATGTAGATTTTCTTCTTGAGATTCTATTGACAAATTTCAATTTATTAATAGTAATAATAATAATGATGATAATAATAACAATTTTTGTATTTTATGTATTTTTTATTTGATAAAATTGTGTTATTGCATTAATTAAATTTTGAATTGGTATCATATATTGGTATATATAGCATATCTATGATTTAAATTGAATATTTTGGTACCTAGGGCATGTTTTGCATTTTTTTTTCATTGGGTATAAATGAATATTGTTGAAAATTGCAAAAATGTCATACTCTTGATATGTTCTTTGAAACTGAAGGTGTGTAAGCTTGGGTTTAAATAGGGTCTTCCTAATATAATTATTTGCCTATTGTATTGTAATATTCAAAATAATTGCATGTTTGACCTCTCTGGAAATGAAGTAATTGGGTTTATTCTCTGAATATGATACCTGAGTTTTTCCTGTAGCAATCTCTTTTGGGGGAAGGTGTTGTGATGTCTTAGATGAATCACCTGAGGAAACAAACAGTTTTCCCATCTCCGTGAGGGTGTACTATAATCCTTTGTATAATGAAAGTGGAATGGAATGTCAGTGGGGACTGTGCTATTGTGGATCAGGCAGTTGCTGGAATGCGGGAAAGAGCTAAGTTTCTGAGAAATGAAAGGGGTCGAACAGAACATGTGCAGAGAAGAAAAGAGATGACATTCCATGTGTAGTCTTTGGAGAGAAGAGGTTTATCAATTTTGTATGTAGCCTTCGGAGGGGAAGGTCGATATTTTTTTTATGTTGGCGATGATTGAATCGTAACAACGTGTATGAGTGAAATATACCTCACTTATGAATGTGATGTTGACTGTATTTTTTTATTTTGTAATTAGCAGTTCTAATAAAGAACTTAGGAAAGAAAATTAGTATAATGAGTTATTTCTTTTATATATATGGTAAAAGCGTAGAAGCAACGGCCACGACACCACACCGTTCTCTATTCAACGAATTTTTCTATGTAACGAATTTTTTGACTGAACGATGGATTTCGTTATATAGAGACTCGACTGTATTTACAATTAAAGACTTAAAAAAATCAATATTTTGACCAATTTCAAGGTGGTGTGACCCCTTAAATTTTGTAGCTTTCACAGCATTTTTCCCAAAAGTGAGAATGCTGACAAACAGAGAGATATAAATCATACATATTTTTCAACTGCATTAAAATCAAGGAAACAGACGCAATGTTGATTCATTATGGATCATTTATGCACGCTATTTGTAATAAAAATAGCAAAAAATGCATGCGTTTTAAGAAGTTATTGATAAGAAAAAAGGAAGAAGATGATTGAAAAAGAAGGTAGAACGTGCGCTGACTATTAATGAAATCGTATTCATGTCAAGTTAAAAGATAATTAATTATTTTAATGATTATTAATGATACTGATGTCTGACAATCTATAATAAACTCATGGTATAACAGTGGATACTTTTAAGTAGGCGTGTGTAAGTGAGAAATATATATAGATAGGTAAATTAACAGAGATCAGTAACAAATTAAGTAAAAGTCGCGATTTGAGAATTGAAACTAATAAGTTATAAATTGAAATAATAAATTTTCTCACGATGCTAACAAGAGAGAAAAATTGCGCACCATGCTTAGAGTATGGAACATATTCCAACTTTACCGGAAAAAAGTTGCGAATTATTATAAAATCTTTATCTTTCCGTACGACGAAAGAAGATGACTAATCTTGCTTATGTTTTAAATGAATAAGTTGATTTTAATTTTTTTTTTTTTGTCTTTTAATTGCTGAAATTTTGTCAATTTTAGGGCGCAAATTTCTATTCTTATTATAAAATGAACAAAAACAACATTGTTAAAGCACGATATAAAACTAGTCAGGTGTTGCAATCTCAAAACTTTCTTTTATCTCATACATGTTAAAACGTCCTGAAAAATGCAGAATGGCAGCGCTACTGGTTAGGTGATTGATCTAGTCAGCAACAACTTATGTATATTTCTAACTGAATCTGAAGTTTGATAAAAATCCATATGATAGACCTATTGCGGAAATCTTAAAAAAATCTGCTTAACAGAGCTACCCGTTGGATAATGTATAACAAAAACTAATCAAGACCAATTTTTATGAGATATTAACTGAATCTGAAGTTTGATAAAATTCCATGCATTAGTTCTGGAGGTACAGCTATTGCGAAGTCGTGAAGATTTGCAGCAGAGCAGCGCCACCTGTAGTTGCTTTATACAAAAAAAAAAAAAAAAAAAAAAAAAAAAAGTAATCTATACCAGAAACTAACAAAATATGAAATTTGATGAAAATTCGTGCACTAGTTATTGAGCTAGAGCTATTGCGATAATCATGAATAAGTACTATCTGTTGAGCGGCTTGGATAAAAATGTAAACAGCGCTAAATTATATCTCGGAATAATTGAATCTAAACTTTTATGAAAATCTGTACATCAATTTTTGAGATAGAACTCTTGTAGAAATTGCGAAAAATGCAACATAGCAGTGTCACCAGTTGAATGATATATACCAAAAACTAATCAGCTCCAGTTAATATCGAGGTCTAACAGAATATAAAGTTTTGTGAAATTTTATGCGTTGTTCTTGAGATAGAACGCTCACAAAATTTTTCTCACATACAGACTGACAGAGTAAGAAATCCAACAATTAGGAAGTAGAAAATATCCAACAATTTCATAACTGACAAGGACAGGGCCAATCTTGGTAATTACAAATTTTGATACTTTTAATACATGCTGTAGGATAGAGATCCCTTAGTCTCAGGTTTAAAGAATAGTATGCAACGCTCCTTAGTTTCTAAGACACAGAGAAGAGTCTAATATTATAACACAACTTCAATATTTACTTTGTAAGATGATGACTATGTTGGTAGGGCGTTAGCTCGATATTCCGCAGGCTCGGGTTCGATACCGTTACGCTATGTTTGTTTTTCTCATTTTTTGTTTTATAAATATACGAGTACTTATATCTTAATAATCTCAATTAAGATTTTTAATGTTGTAGATTAATTATACTAATATTTAAATTTTAATTTAGCATTTTTAAATTTTTAAATCATTATTTCACATCATTTAAAGAGATAAAAAAAAATGGATCTATTATTGAATAATAAAAATTTCAATATCGTTACAAAATATGTTATGATGTTCTTTAGTTATGATAAAATAAAACATATACAAATTAAATTAAATTAAAAGCAGAAAGCAATTGTTCAATATTATTGCATTGATAAAAAGTATATGAAATCCATTTTTAAAAGGGATTTTTTTTTTAAATAACAGTTTTATGATGTTTCATCTAACAATTTGTTACATGTAAAAAAGTAAATAATTTAGAATTATAACGGATATATAATATAATAATTTTTAATTGACAATTAGATTATTAAATTATAATTACAAGTATATTTCTAAAACAAAAAATGAAACAAATGTAGTGCAATCCGGTAACGAACCCGTGACCACGGAAAAATGAGCAAACGCCGTACCTACTGAGCTACAACCAACATTGTCATCCCATTACAAAGTAAATATTTAAGCTGTGTTGTAATATTAGACATCACCCTCCCCGTTTTTCAAGAACTAAAGAGCGTTGTATAAAATTCGTTGAACCTCAGACTAAAGAGTCTCTATCCTATAGGGGAGAGTGTTGTACCTTGGGACAGTTTTCACATTTTAATTTTTTATTTCAATGATTATAGCCCGATTTAAAATTTGAAGGAAGCATTTTAACACACCAACATTTATCTCTATAATATATTTTTAGAAATTGAAGCAGTTTGAAAAAAAAAATCGCCACTCATTTAAAGTAAGGAATGCGAATTGTCCCAAGGTACAACAGGGTGTTGTACCTTGGGACATACTGCATAATTTACGCAATAGATATATAACTATTTAATATTTTTTGTACAATAACTAACAGAATATTTTGTAGAATAGCAATAACAATTTTATACCAACAAAACTTTTTTTTAAAGGAATTATAGGAAATAAAACTCAAGTTTTCATCAATGGCAAGATAGCAAGGACATCAACTAACTCTAGATAAAACCCCAAATGAAACATTTTGGCGCAATGGCAAGCGGCAGCGAGAACCGGCTCAGCCCTGTATTCCTAACTGTTGCGGTTTTTATGTGTTATCATACACATATAAAAGACAATATAATATTTTTCATATAACAAATATTACACATATAACTGTTAAACATATCTTGTCCCCAATGAGCTACGTGGGGTTAACTCGCCAAACTCCCGGTCGTACATCAATGATTCTACAAGCACGCTAATTTCATCTACTTAAAAAAATTAGATTAAAAAAAAAAAAAAAAAAAAAAAGAGGTTTTTTATGTAAATGGGTTTTCATTCATTTTCCTTTGATTGGAGATTTTAAAGATTAAATCAGCCGTTTTTAAAAGATGCAATGTCTGTTTTCGTCTTTGATTAACAAACTAGTTAAAAGTTTGAAAATAAGCTAATGTAAAATGAATTAAGTAAGCAGAGTCTTTGTTACTTGGCATTTTTTTACAATGCTATAAGAAAGCGCATACTATTCCTTATCTTATTATCAAAATAACACAGTTAGTATAAGAATGCAAAATAACAAAGTTAATATTATAAGTTGGGTTGAAAGTTTGTCGCGGGAGAAACATTGCCATAAAATCCAACTCCACTCTTTCTAAATAATAAACTTCCTCAGATTTCTATCGTAAATGCTGTAGAAATATCCCTAGAAGTATGCTAGTTGGCAATAGTGCTATAAAATGTTTTTAGTGCCAATTTACAAAAGCCATAAGAGCATAAAACGTAATAATATAACAATACAGAATTTGAAAGTTCCAAAAAAAAAAAAAAAAAAAAAAAAGAAAAGAAAAAGAAAAAAATAAAGGAGATTTTCTATAATGAATCAATTGTTTTCTCAGTAAGCATAAAAATAATTGTAGAAATATATAGTGCAAACTTAATTTGGAATTATATTTGATCAATTTGGAAGAGTTAGAAACGTATACATCACTACAAGACAAATAAGACTATATGGAAAAGGAACTTTTTCTAATGAAACTGCTTTTAACATAAATTTAAGTTAATTATAAATAACAGGACATATTTCATCTTCCCATCAAAATATATAAAACAGCGCTTAAAATCTTAAATATTTAATTATGAGCATCTCAAATGGGCACAGATGTCATATATGTACCACAATTGCACGGGCTTTTCCTTCCGCCAATTTGGCCACACACAGTTGTGCCAAGGAGATGATCTGTTTAATAAATTTATAATAATTGTTACGGAAAGGAAATGGGGAAAATTAAAGATTTCAGTGAAATGTGCTGATTAAATGATGCAACTGCATGCACTCAATATGGCAATACGCATTAATAATTACAATTTGTTGTGAAAATTATATCTGCTGTTTTGTTGCGTATTAAGTTTATTATTTATAAATGTTTATTTATTGTTTCCTTTTTGATTAAATTCATATTTATTTGCTGTTATTTTTTATTTTATTTCTTTAAGTTATTTTTATTATATACTATATCAATAATTATTTATATCAAACTATCATTTATTTATTTTTATTTCCTTTTTTTTAAAAACTTGAATCTTTTTCCTTTTTTCACGCTATTTTATTTTTATATTGGAATAAAAAATCACGTACTGCATGCAATTCATAACAAAATTTTCGCCAAATTGGCGGAAATAAAAGCACGTGCAAATGTGGTGCGTATATGACATCTGTGCCCTCAAATGATTGTATAAATATTTTATGATTATGTGCCTCGTTCCGCACTTAAAATGCCGCCGGGCTACTTGCGGTCCGCATATGTCTGTGGCTAGTAATTAAACTAAATAATTCTGACCAAATGAGTGCATTTATGCACCACAGAAGGTTAAGGATGTTTGTAGGAAGCAATATTAAAATTAAAAGTTCGTTAGATAAATTCATCGTCGGGAAATTATCCACGTGCCTTACATTTCCGAACCAATATTAAATGTATTGAACATACTAAAGGCTGTCTTCTAGTCTTTCAGTTTCCCCCTCCTCTACAACGCAGTTTTGATTCAATTAATAAAAAAAATATTTAATTAACATTCATTGTAACACTTCAAAGAGAAAAGGCTATATTTAATAAGACTTGTTCCTTAAATTTAAATCTTGTAGAGATTAAAATTTGCAAATCAATATTCAACTTTAAATCATGTGAAAATTCCATTTTTTACAATATTTTTTTTTAAAAAGTAATTTACTATAGTTTTATTTCGTAGACTTGGTATTATTTCCCTCAAACAAACAACTGAAGTATTAAATTTTACTATTTTTTTAAGCTGAAATGCAGACTTGTAAAGAACGATTAATTTAAAAGTTAACTGCATTAAAAATAAATAAATAAAGCATTTAAGGATCTTTCTAAATTTAAGAATAATTTTAAAGATAAAAGATTTTTACTCATACAGACACATGTATATAATAAAAATATGCAATGTGTTATTTCTTTCAATTCACTTTAAATAATACCTAAATAATCTTAAATAAAATGCAAACAGGGCGTAAATAGTGTGACTTTATGGAAGCTTTAATAAATTTTGATTTAAAAAATATTTTACGGCTATTCAAGTAAAATTTTATGCCAAAACATAGGAGTTGAAATGGTCTATAAGATTAATGTGTATTTGCACTAAAGTTAATGCGTAAAAACTGTAATATAAATGTATAAGTTATTATTATATTCTGAATTTTTTTAAATATTGCTTTATTGTGCGTTAAATTAAGTCTAAGCGCTTTCAATTGAAATAAAGTCTTACAGGTTTACATGAAAAATTTAAGATTCTGCTTATTGAAGTAAAAATGAAAATCACCATTTAATTACATTTATGAAATGCATAAGATATGCATTTTAAAATATTATATCTAAGAATATTCAAATTCATTCAATGACCATCTATGTGCTTGACATCTATTGTCATAACATATAACAGTATTTTTTTCAGCTCTAAAATGATTTTGATGTACAGTAAAGCATCGTTTATACGACGATCACATATACGACGTTTACATTTATACGACGTTTTAATGTGGTCCCGATTCATTCCTATTCATTTTAATGTAAAAATATATCTTTTATACGACGCTCAAAACCGATTATACGTCGATTTTTCGATTTTGTATAGGTTTATTTTTGTTTATTTTTCTTGTGTATTTTACGAACGAGAGGAAGTTGGCAGCTA